>CM042415.1:38449194-38676694 GCA_023634145.1 Thymallus thymallus | reverse complement strand
TTGTGGGAACGGCCATGTTGATCCCCGGCGTTATGCTAATATTTATTTAGGTTGATATTACTCTGCTGTTTACAGAATCTCCACCAGGTCACTGTCTGTCAATAGGAACAATAATGTACTGTTACATATAACTTCCTGCTTCTGTCTCTATCTTACAAAGAACAATAACCTCTGGAAGAATGTCTGATATCTGGCAGCTGCTCCCAGTAACATGAAACATCAACTCAAATTATTACCATTACCTCAATATATGAATCGTTGACAGCGTTCATAGTCCATTGTACACTTAATCTACAGCAGTACTGTCAGGTGGAATGGTACAGAATCCTTCCATGTAGCTCTAGGTAGGATCAGTTAGTCTACAGCAGTACTGTCAGGTGGAATGGTACAGAATCCTTCCATGTAGGTCTAGGTAGGATCAGTTAGTCTACAGCAGTACTGTCAGGTGGAATGGTACAGAATCCTTCCATGTAGGTCTAGGTAGGATCAGTTAGTCTACAGCAGTACTGTCAGGTGGAATGGTACAGAATCCTTCCATGTAGCTCTAGGTAGGATCAGTTAGTCTACAGCAGTACTGTCAGGTGGAATGGTACAGAATCCTTCCATGTAGGTCTAGGTAGGATCAGTTAGTCTACAGCAGTACTGTCAGGTGGAATGGTACAGAATCCTTCCATGTAGCTTTAGGTAGGATCAGTTAGTCTACAGCAGTACTGTCAGGTGGAATGGTACAGAATCCTTCCATGTAGGTCTAGGTAGGATCAGTTAGTCTACAGCAGTACTGTCAGGTGGAATGGTACAGAATCCTTCCATGTAGCTTTAGGTAGGATCAGTTAGTCTACAGCAGTACTGTCAGGTGGAATGGTACAGAATCCTTCCATGTAGGTCTAGGTAGGATCAGTTAGTCTACAGCAGTACTGTCAGGAAGGTCAGTGTTGGTTTAGTTGGTTCAGCTGTAGTGAGACTGTACCAGTCTGGTAGGTCAGTATTGGTTTAGTTGGTTTAGCTGAAGTGAGACTGTACCAGCCTTGGTAGGTCAGTGTTGGTTTAGTTGGTTCAGCTACAGCGAGACTACAGTTGTGGCCAAATGTTTTGAGAATGACACTTTTGGTCTCCACAAAGTTTGCTGCCTCAGTGTTGATGATGGCAATTTGCATATACTCTAGAATGTCATGAAGAGTGATCAGATGAATTGTAATTCATTGCAAAGTCCCTCTTTGCCATGAACATGAACTTAATCCCCAAATTTCACCCAATTTCCACTGCATTTCAGCCCTGCCACAAAAGGACCAGCTGCCATCATGTCAGTGATTGTCTCGTGTTGACGAGGACAAGGCTGGAGATCACTCTGTCATGCTGATTGAGTCAGAATAACAGACTGGAAGCTTTAAAAGGAGGGTGGTGCTTGAAATCATTGTTCTTCCTCTGTCAGCCATGGTTACCTGCAAGGAAACACGTGCCGTCATCATTGCTTTGCACAAAAAGGGCTTCACAGGCAAGGATATTGCTGCTGGTAAGATTGCACCTAAATCAACCATTTATCGGATCATCAAGAACTTCAAGGAGAGAGGTTCAATTGTTGTGAAGAAGGCGTCAGTGCGCCCAAGAAAGTCCAGCAAGCGCCAGGACCATCTCCTAATGTTGATTCAGCTGCGGGATCGGGGCACCACCAATGCAGAGCTTGCTCAGGAATGGCAGCAGGCAGGTGTGAGTGCATCTGCACGCACATTGAGATAGATAGATTCCCTTAAATTCCCTTAAAATACAGTCCTCAGTGCGCAGGATTTAATTACAGGTAACTGCACGTATTGCACATTCGATATACTAAAAGCAATGAGAAAAGGTGCAACTGACAGGATACTAATATGCATTCCTGAGTGAATGCCTACGTAAGATAGGTCCAAGAATTACTAGCAATATTGCACGTGATATGATATAACAACTGTACATGAGTATGTATATACAGACCTGTATGAATAAATAGGTCCTGAGTGAATGAGTGCTGACGGACCAGAGTTGCTCACGGATGGATGCATAATTGTTAAACTAGGTCCTAGCACCCCAAAAGTTCCAGATCTATGTTGCCGACGGCACGGCACCCCGGTGAGGCATTATATAATCTAATAGCCGCCGGCAGGAAGGACCTCCTGTAGCGCTCTCTGGCACACCGTGGTGGGATCAGTCTGTGACTGAAAGTGCTCCTCTGCGTCATGACCATAGTGTGCAGAGGGTGGGTGACGTTGTCCATGATGGCCAGCAGTTTGGCCAGGATCCGTCTCTCTGCCACCTCCTCTAGAGTGTCAAGGCTCATCCCCAGGACAGAGCTAGCCTTCCTGATCAGCTTATTTACCCGAGAAGCATCACCGGCTTTGATGTTTGCTCCCCAGCACATCCACTGACAGGATACTAATATGCATTCCTGAGTGAATGCCTACGTAAGATAGGTCCAAGAATTACTAGCAATATTGCACGTGATATGATATAACAACTGTACATGAGTATGTATATACAGACCTGTATGAATAAATAGGTCCTGAGTGAATGAGTGCTGACGGACCAGAGTTGCTCACGGATGGATGCATAATTGTTAAACTAGGTCCTAGCACCCCAAAAGTTCCAGATCTATGTTGCCGACGGCACGGCACCCCGGTGAGGCATTATATAATCTAATAGCCGCCGGCAGGAAGGACCTCCTGTAGCGCTCTCTGGCACACCGTGGTGGGATCAGTCTGTGACTGAAAGTGCTCCTCTGCGTCATGACCATAGTGTGCAGAGGGTGGGTGACGTTGTCCATGATGGCCAGCAGTTTGGCCAGGATCCGTCTCTCTGCCACCTCCTCTAGAGTGTCAAGGCTCATCCCCAGGACAGAGCTAGCCTTCCTGATCAGCTTATTTACCCGAGAAGCATCACCGGCTTTGATGTTTGCTCCCCAGCACATCCATTGAGAACTTGTGGTCGATTCTCAAGAGGCGGGTGGACAAACAAAAACCCACAACTTCTGACAAACTCCAAGCATTGATTATGCAAGAATGGCCTGCCATCAGTCAGGATCTGGCCCAGAAGTTAAATTGACAGCATGCCAGGGCGGATTGCAGAGGTCTTGAAAAAGAAGGCTCAACACTGCAAATATTGACTCTTTGCATAAACTGAATGTCATTGTCAATGAAAGCCTTTGACACTTATGGAATACTTGTAATTATACTTCAGTGTACCATAGTAACTACTGACATAAAGATCTAAGAACACTGAAGCAGCAAACTTTGTGGAGACCAATACTTGTGTCTTTCTCAAAACTTTTGGCCAAGACTGTAGACTGTACCAGCCTTGCCACGCCAACACTCCATATGGCTGGTACTGCTAGGTCTCAGCAGTACTCACCTTACTTCAAACATCCCCGCCTCCTCTCCTCTCCTCTCCCCTCTCCTCTCCTCTCCTCTCCTCTCCTCTCCTCTCCTCTCCTCTCCTCTCCTCTCCTCTCCTCTCCTCTCCTCTCCTCTCCTCTCCTCTCCTCTCCTCTCCTCTCCTGTCCTCCTTTACCATGTAACAGACTACAAAGCAAGTGTCTTTTAGCCTACAGACTACAAATCAAGTGTATGTTAGCCTGCAGACTACAAGGCAAGTGTATTTCAGCCTACAGACTACAGGGCAAGTGTCTGTCAGCCTACAGATGAACCACAGACCAACCCCCCCAACCCCACTCCTAAGTGGGTTGAGTAGTGGTGACTGGTTGGCTGAAATGTGAGTATCAATGTGTATTTATATGTCATTACATTTGATGCTCGCTGGAGAATAATGTATCACTTGCAGATATTGAAACATATGTCAACCCTGTCCACTTACATATAACTACATTTGACTTGAATGCATTGATCAAATGTTATTAAAGTCCAATACAACTTCTAAAATGGCTCCCTAACACATTGTGGCTGTTCACTCCTTCCTTCCTTCCTTCCTTCCTTCCTTCCTTCCTTCCTTCCTTCCTTCCTTCCTTCCTTCCTTCCTTCCTTCCTTCCTTCCTTCCTTCCTTCCTTCCTTCCTTCCTTCCTTCCTTCCTTCCTTCCTTCCTTCCTTCCTTCCTTCCTTCCTCCTTCCTTCCTTCCTTCCTTCCTTCCTTCCTTCCTTCCTTCCTCCCTCCCTCCCTCCCACTCTCCTTCCTTCCTTCCTTCCTTCCTTCCTTCCTCCTTCCTTCCTTCCTTCCTTCCTTCCTTCCTTCTTCCCTCCCTCCCTCCCACTCTCCTTCCTTCCTTCCTTCCCTCCCTCCTTCCTTCCTTCCTTCCCTCCCTACATTACCCAGCCTGTTTTGTCCCTTCATCAATAATGAACTAGCTCCCCTCCTGTCTCTGCACCACTGACTCTCTCCACACACACACACACACACACACACACACACACACACACACACACACACACACACACACACACACACACACACACACACACACACACACACACACACACACACACACACACACACACACACCAAGTCTAACATGTCTATATCCATTTGCTAATCACTGTTCAATAATGCAGTGGTGTGTCTCCATGCTGTTGAAGGTCTGAGGCGTCTAGTAACATATATATATATACCAGCAGACTAGCCTTATCACAGTAACATGGTATACCAGCAGACTAGCCTTATCACAGTAACATATGGTATACCAGCAGACTAGCCTTATCACAGTAACATATGGTATACCAGCAGACTAGCCTTATCACAGTAACATATGGTATACCAGCAGACTAGCCTTATCACAGTAACATATGGTATACCAGCAGACTAGCCTTATCACAGTAACATATGGTATACCAGCAGACTAGCCTTATCACAGTAACATATGGTATACCAGCAGACTAGCCTTATCACAGTAACATATGGTATACCAGCAGACTAGCCTTATCACAGTAACATATGGTATACCAGCAGACTAGCCTTATCACAGTAACATATGGTATACCAGCAGACTAGCCTTATCACAGTAACATATGGTATACCAGCAGACTAGCCTTATCACAGTAACATATGGTATACCAGCAGACTAGCCTTATCACAGTAACATATGGTATACCAGCAGACTAGCCTTATCACAGTAACATATGGTATACCAGCAGACTAGCCTTATCACAGTAATATATGGTATACCAGCAGAGGCCAGCCAACCAGCAGACTAGCCTTATCACAACGCAGGCAGCAGGAAAACCACTTGTTCCCTGCTTGTTATGTTTAATGAGTGGCTGGCTGCTCTGGTTATAACAGTGTTAGTTGACACCATGGCTTTCTAGAGGGGTGTTTCATTTCCTCTGGAAGCTGCTGCTGTCTCAGTCCATCTTTTATCTACGTCTGGTTTATCAGTCGTCCAGCAGGAAGTGATTCACAAAGATCTCTCTCAAATACTACATCATTTTATCATCTCTCACATTTTGATAACTTAATATTGTTTCTATCAATATTGTGTCTCAGCGATATACGGCTTGACACTTGTGTATGGAGGTCTTTGCTTCAGCCTTGCAGAGAAAGCAAACAGTGTGTGTGTGTGTGTGTGTTTGCGTGCATGTGTGTAAGTGTGAATGTTTGTGTGTCCTGGGGTTTTGGCTGTGTGTCAGTGTGTATTTCAGGGGTTTTGGCAGTGTGCGTGTTTCTGCAGATGTCTCACAGGACAACTATCCCCAGTGAAGGATGGTTCCTCTCAGAGCTGCCTGGACATGCTGGGTCAGAGATAGATAGTCCTGGACACAGTATTTACAGGAGCCCACACACTGGCCCAATAACACTCACCTTTAGTCCAGTCAGAAAGCAACACATCAATCCCCAGCAAACCAAAACTGGTTCAGTTAAAGATCCCTGAACATTCATTGGGATGTGGAAAAAAACACTGTTCACAGTTGTCTTAATGATTATAGATTGTTTGTATAAAACTTTAGCCTAATTCAAGAACGTTTCCAGAACACATTTAGTCTGTTCTGTTCCTGGAAACCTAATGAGAACCTTTGGGGAATGTTCTGTGCTGGTTGTTACAGATGTTGTGCTCAACATGTTAGTGAATGTTAGGAGAACATTCCAAGCATATACAGCTGTATGTACAGTATACATACACATCTAATGTTCTGGGAATGGGTCTACAACACACTTGATCACAGAGCACAGGAAGGCTGGGTAATAGATGATTGAAACAGCAGGTGTTGTTGTTGATGTCATTCTAGGGAGAAAAAGGTCTACATAGGACCTCACCGTAGAGGAAAGTACAGTACTCACACAAAGGACAGTTTACAAAGAATAGCCAGGGGATGGTATTATCACTATTATAATGAGATAGTGATTAGTGTTGATGGTATTATCACTATTATAATGAGATAGTGATTAGTGTTGATGGTATTATCACTATTATAATGAGATAGTGATTAGTGTTGATGGTATTATCACTATTATAATGAGATAGTGATTAGTGTTGATGGTATTATCACTATTATAATGAGATAGTTATTAGTGTTGATGGTATTATCACTATTATAATGAGATAGTTATTAGTGTTGATGGTATTATCACTATTATAATGAGATAGTGATTAGTGTTGATGGTATTATCACTATTATAATGAGATAGTGATTAGTGTTGATGGTATTATCACTATTATAATGAGATAGTGATTAGTGTTGATGGTATTATCACTATTATAATGAGATAGTGATTAGTGTTGATGGTATTATCACTATTATAATGAGATAGTGATTAGTGTTGATGGTATTATAACTATTATAATGAGATAGTGAGTGCTCACCTGTAATTAGTGTTGATGTTATTATCACTATTATAATGAGATAGTGATTAGTGTTGATGGTATTATCACTATTATAATGAGATAGTTATTAGTGTTGATGGTATTATCACTATTATAATGAGATAGTGATTAGTGTTGATGGTATTATCACTATTATAATGAGATAGTTATTAATGTTGATGGTATTATCACTATTATAATGAGATAGTGATTAGTGTTGATGGTATTATCACTATTATAATGAGATAGTGATTAGTGTTAATGGTATTATCACTATTATAATGAGATAGTGATTAGTGTTGATGGTATTATCACTATTATAATGAGATAGTGATTAGTGTTGATGGTATTATAACTATTATAATGAGATAGTGAGTGCTCACCAGTAATTATTGTTGATGGTATTAATATTTTTATAATGAGATACTGAGTGGTCACCAGTAATTAGTGTTGATGGTATTATCACTATTATAATGAGATAGTGAGTGGTCACCAGTAATTAGTGTTGATGGTATTATAACTATTATAATGAGATAGTGAGTGGTCACCAGTAATAAGTGTTGATGGTATTATCACTTGTATAATGAGATAGTGAGTTGTCACCAGTAATTAGTGTTCATGGTATTATCACTTGTATAATGAGAGAGTGAGTGGTCACCAGTAATTAATGTTTATGGCATTGTCACTATTATAATGAGATAATGAGATAGTGAGTGGTATCCAGTAGTTAGTGTTGATGGTATCATCACTATTATAATGAGATAGGAGATGGGAGTGTCAGCAGTTAGGCCCCGCCTCAATACTCATTTACTATCTTACAGTAAAGACAACAGGAGGCTAACTATTAGATACTAACTACTTGTTGTTGTCTTTACTATTAGATACTAACTACTTGTTGTTGTCTTAACTAATAGATACTAACTACTTGTTGTTGTCTTTACTATTAGATACTAACTACTTGTTGTTGTCTTTACTATTAGATACTAACTACTTGTTGTTGTCTTTACTATTAGATACTAACTACTTGTTGATGTCTTTACTATTAGATACTAACTACTTGTTGTTGTCTTTACTATTAGATACTAACTACTTGTTGTTGTCTTTACTATTAGATACTAACTACTTGTTGTTGTCTTTACTATTAGATACTAACTACTTGTTGTTGTCTTTACTATTAGATACTAACTACTTGTTATTGTCTTTACTATTAGATACTAACTACTTGTTGTTGTCTTTACTATTAGATACTAACTACTTGTTGTTGTCTTTACTATTAGATACTAACTACTTGTTGTTGTATTTACTATTAGATACTAACTACTTGTTGTTGTCTTAACTAATAGATACTAACTACTTGTTGTTGTCTTTACTATTAGATACTAACTACTTGTTGTTGTCTTTACTATTAGATACTAACTACTTGTTGTTGTCTTTACTATTAGATACTAACTACTTGTTGTTGTCTTTACTATTAGATACTAACTACTTGTTGTTGTCTTTACTATTAGATACTAACTACTTGTTGTTGTCTTTACTATTAGATACTAACTACTTGTTGTTGTCTTTACTATTAGATACTAACTACTTGTTGTTGTCTTTACTATTAGATACTAACTACTTGTTGTTGTCTTTACTATTAGATACTAACTACTTGTTGTTGTCTTTACTATTAGATACTAACTACTTGTTGTTGTCTTTACTATTAGATACTAACTACTTGTTGTTTTCTTTACTATTAGATACTAACTACTTGTTGTTGTCTTTACTATTAGATACTAACTACTTGTTGTTGTCTTTACTATTAGATACTAACTACTTGTTGTTGTCTTTACTATTAGATACTAACTACTTGTTGATGTCTTTACTATTAGATACTAACTACTTGTTGATGTCTTTACTATTAGATACTAACTACTTGTTGTTTTCTTTACTATTAGATACTAACTACTTGTTGTTGTCTTAACTAATAGATACTAACTACTTGTTGTTGTCTTTACTATTAGATACTAACTACTTGTTGTTGTCTTTACTATTAGATACTAACTACTTGTTGTTGTCTTTACTATTAGATACTAACTACTTGTTGATGTCTTTACTATTAGATACTAACTACTTGTTGATGTCTTTACTATTAGATACTAACTACTTGTTGTTTTCTTTACTATTAGATACTAACTACTTGTTGTTGTCTTAACTAATAGATACTAACTACTTGTTGTTGTCTTTACTATTAGATACTAACTACTTGTTGTTGTCTTTACTATTAGATACTAACTACTTGTTGTTGTCTTTACTATTAGATACTAACTACTTGTTGTTGTATTTACTATTAGATACTAACTACTTGTTGTTGTCTTAACTAATAGATACTAACTACTTGTTGTTGTCTTTACTATTAGATACTAACTACTTGTTGTTGTCTTTACTATTAGATACTAACTACTTGTTGTTGTCTTTACTATTAGATACTAACTACTTGTTGTTGTCTTTACTATTAGATACTAACTACTTGTTGTTGTATTTACTATTAGATACTAACTACTTGTTGTTGTCTTTACTATTAGATACTAACTACTTGTTATTGTCTTTACTATTAGATACTAACTACTTGTTGTTTTCTTTACTTTTACACAGTAACTGATTTTTGTTTTCTTTACTATTAGATACTAACTGCTTGTTTTTGTCTTTATTATAAGATACTAACTGCTTGTTTTTGTCTTTATTGTAAGATACAAATTGCTTCTTGTTGTCTTTACTGTAAGATACTATCAGTTTCTTGTTCCTACACTGTTCCTTCACTGTGCAACTTAAGAGGCATCACCTCTCTAATCAGGATGACAAGGCTGTTTTACTCAGATTGTGTAGCGTCTTTGATTACATGGTGAGTGTGTGAGAAAAAGAGTTCACATGCCTGCTGGACTCTCCCCTCTACTGGACAGTGAGGACATACAGGCTCCTACAGGCAACACAACCAGCCTTCAACACAACCAGCATTTAACACAATCAGCCTTTAACACAACCAGCCTTTAACACAATCAGCCTTTAACACAACCAGCCTTCAACACAACCAGCCTTTAACACAACCAGCCGGTAACACAACCAGCCTTTAACACAACCAGCCTTTAACACAATCAGCCTTTAACACAACCAGCCTTCAACACAATCAGACTGTAAAACAATCAGCCTTTAACACAACCAGCCTTTAACACAATCAGCCTTTAACACAATCAGCCTTTAACACAAGGGAGACTGTAAAACAATCAGCCTTTAACACAACCAGCCTTTAACACAATCAGCCTTTAACACAATCAGCATTTAACACAATCAGACTGTAAAACAATCAGCCTTTAACACAACCAGCCTTTAACACAATCAGACTGTAAAACAATCAGCCTTTAACACAACCAGCCTTTAACACAATCAGCCTTTAACACAATCAGCCTTTAACACAAGGGAGACTGTAAAACAATCAGCCTTTAACACAACCAGCCTTTAACACAATCAGCCTTTAACACAACCAGCCTTTAACACAATCAGCCTTTAACACAATCAGCCTTTAACACAATCAGCCTTTAACACAACCAGCATTTAACACAATCAGCCTTTAACACAATCAGCATTTAACACAATCAGACTGTAAAACAATCAGCCTTTAACACAATCAGACTGTAAAACAATCAGCCTTTAACACAACCAGCCTTTAACACAATCAGCCTTTAACACAATCAGCCTTTAACACAACCAGCATTTAACACAATCAGCCTTCAACACAACCAGCCTTTAACACAATCAGACTGTAAAACAATCAGTCAGTAACAAAACCAGCCGGCAGCACAACCAGCCGGTAACACAACCAGCCGGTAACACAACTAGCCTGTAACACAACCAGCCTTTAACACAACCAGCCTATAACACAACCAGCCTTTAACACAACCAGCCGGTAACACAACCAGCCTTTAACAAAACCAGTCTTTAACAGAACCAGCCTTTAACACAACCAGCCTGTAACACAACCAGCCGGTAACACAACCAATGTGGCTAGTATCACTCTATAATGTGACTAGTATCACTCTATAATGTGACTAGTATCACTAGTATCACTCTATAATGTGGCTAGTATCACTCTATAATGTGACTAGTATCACTCTATAATGTGGCTAGTATCACTAGTATCACTCTATAATGTGGCTAGTATCACTCTATAATGTGACTAGTATCACTCTATAATGTGGCTAGTATCACTCTATAATGTGACTAGTATCACTCTATAATGTGGCTAGTATCACTCTATAATGTGGCTAGTATCACTCTATAATGTGTCTAGTATCACTCAATAATGTGACTAGTATCACTCTATATTGTGGCTAGTATCACTCTATAATGTGGCTAGTATCACTCTATAATGTGGCTAGTATCACTCTATAATGTGTCTAGTATCACTCTATAATGTGTCTAGTATCACTCTATAATGTGGCTAGTATCACTCTATAATGTGTCTTGTATCACTCTATAATGTGGCTAGTATCACTCTATAATGTGACTAGTATCACTCTAAAATGTGACTAGTATCACTCTATAATGTGACTAGTATCACTAGTATCACTCTATAATGTGTCTAGTATCACTCTATAATGTGTCTAGTAATACTCTATAATGTGGTTAGTATCACTCTATAATGTGACTAGTATCACTCTATAATGTGACTAGTATCACTCTATAATGTGACTAGTATCACTAGTATCACTCTATAATGTGTCTAGTATCACTCAATAATGTGACTAGTATCACTCTATAATGTGGCTAGTATCACTCTATAATGTGACTAGTATCACTCTATAGTGTGACTAGTATCACTCTATAATGTGTCTAGTATCACTCTATAATGTGTCTAGTATCACTCTATAATGTGGCTAGTATCACTCAATAATGTGACTAGTATCACTCTATAATGTGGCTAGTATCACTCTATAATGTAGCTAGTATCATTCTATAATGTGACTAGTATCACTAGTATCACTCTATAATGTGTCTAGTATCACTCAATAATGTGACTAGTATCACTCTATAATGTGTCTAGTATCACTCTATAATGTGGCTAGTATCACTCTATAATGTGGCTAGTATCACTCTATAATGTGGCTAGTATAGATAGATAGATAGATAGATAGGTACTTTATTGATCCCCCGGGGGGGAAATTTCACTCTATAATGTGACTAGTAACACTCTATAATGTGACTAGTATCACTAGTATCACTCTATAATGTGGCTAGTATCACTCTATAATGTGGCTAGTATCACTCTATAATGTGGCTAGTATCACTCTATAATGTGACTAGTATCACTCTATAATGTGTCTAGTATCACTAGTATCACTCAATAATGTGACTAGTATAACTCTATAATGTGTCTAGTATCACTCTATAATGTGGCTAGTATCACTCTATAATGTGGCTAGTATCACTCTATAATGTGGCTAGTATCACTCTATAATGTGACTAGTATCACTCTATAATGTGACTAGTATCACTCTATAATGTGTCTAGTATCACTAGTATCACTCTATAATGTGTCTAGTATCACTAGTATCACTCAATAATGTGACTAGTATAACTCTATAATGTGTCTAGTATCACTCTATAATGTGGCTAGTATCACTCTATAATGTGGCTAGTATCACTCTATAATGTGGCTAGTATCACTCTATAATGTGACTAGTATCACTAGTATCACTCTATAATGTGTCTAGTATCACTCTATAATGTGGCTAGTATCACTCTATAATGTTGCTAGTATCACTCTATAATGTGGCTAGTATCACTCAATAATGTGACTAGTATCACTCTATAATGTGGCTAGTATCACTCTATAATGTGGCTAGTATCACTCTATAATGTGGCTAGTATCACTCTATAATGTGGCTAGTATCACTCTATAATGTGACTAGTATCACTAGTATCACTCTATAATGTGTCTGGTATCACTCAATAATGTGACTAGTATCACTCTTTAATGTGTCTAGTATCACTCTATAATGTGGCTAGTATCACTCTATAATGTGTCTAGTATCACTCTATAATGTGGCTAGTATCACTCTATAATGTGGCTAGTATCACTCTATAATGTGGCTAGTATCACTCTATAATGTGGCTAGTATCACTCTATAATGTGACTAGTATCACTAGTATCACTCTATAATGTGTCTAGTATCACTCAATAATGTGACTAGTATCACTCTTTAATGTGTCTAGTATCACTCTATAATGTGGCTAGTATCACTCTATAATGTGTCTAGTATCACTCTATAATGTGGCTAGTATCACTCTATAATGTGGCTAGTATCACTCTATAATGTGGCTAGTATCACTCTATAATGTGACTAGTATCACTCTATAATGTGACTAGTATCACTCTATAATGTGTCTAGTATCACTAGTATCACTCTATAATGTGTCTAGTATCACTAGTATCACTCTATAATGTGGCTAGTATCACTCTATAATGTGGCTAGTATCACTCTATAATGTTACTAGTATCACTCTATAATGTGGCTAGTATCACTAGTATCACTCTATAATGTGACTAGTATCACTCTATAATGTGGCTAGTATCACTCTATAATGTGGCTAGTATCACTCTATAATGTGACTAGTATCACTCTATAATGTGACTAGTATCACTCTATAATGTGTCTAGTATCACTAGTATCACTCTATAATGTGTCTAGTATCACTAGTATCACTCTATAATGTGGCTAGTATCACTCTATAATGTGGCTAGTATCACTCTATAATGTGGCTAGTATCACTCTATAATGTGGCTAGTATCACTCTATAATGTGGCTAGTATCACTCTATAATGTGGCTAGTATCACTCTATAATGTGACTAGTATCACTAGTATCACTCTATAATGTGTCTAGTATCACTCTATAATGTGGCTAGTATCACTCTAT
This sequence comes from Thymallus thymallus, assembly GCA_023634145.1. Classification (NCBI taxonomy): domain Eukaryota; kingdom Metazoa; phylum Chordata; class Actinopteri; order Salmoniformes; family Salmonidae; genus Thymallus; species Thymallus thymallus. The sequence goes on along the minus strand of CM042415.1, from coordinate 38,662,972 downwards.
AATGTGGCTAGTATCACTCTATAATGTGGCTAGTATCACTCAATAATGTGACTAGTATCACTCTATAATGTGGCTAGTATCACTCTATAATGTGGCTAGTATCACTCTATAATGTGGCTAGTATCACTCTATAATGTGGCTAGTATCACTCTATAATGTGACTAGTATCACTAGTATCACTCTATAATGTGTCTAGTATCTGTCACAAGCTGGGCTCGAACCCAGGTCTCAGGTGTGGAGAGTGAGTGTTCTACCACTTAGCCACAGAGGTGATAATGTAGGACCCAAACGAAACACTCAAGGCAAAACTCCAGGCAAAGTAGATTTATTAAAAAAAGGTACTTTGCGAGTCCAAAAAAATCCAACAAAAGTTCTTCGCACAAAGAGGTATAAAAAACAGATATCCAAAAATAAAAGGTAACAGGAGAGAAATAAAATAACTCCACGAGGGGAGAAAAACACAATCAAATAACTCAGAATAGCTTACTTGGAATAGCTTAGGTGACTTGGAAGGACTCAAAAATCACAGCAAGGAGACACAGAGCCAGGACTCAAAAACCGAGTGAGGAACAAGCGGAACAAAACACAGCTTCAATACTCTAGGGGAAACAAGACACAGGTGACCTGGATAACGCTAACAAGAAGAACTAAAGCAGAGGGGAACACAGGTGACCTCTAGAGGCCCGGAGACAAACAACAGGAAACAGGATGCTGACAGTATCACTCTATAATGTGTCTAGTATCACTCTATAATGTGTCTAGTATCACTCTTTAATGTGACTAGTATCACTAGTATCACTCTATAATGTGACTAGTATCACTCTATAATGTGTCTAGTATCACTCTATAATGTGTCTAGTATCACTCTATAATGTGTCTAGTATCACTCTATAATGTGGCTAGTATCACTCTATAATGTGGCTAGTATCACTCTATAATGTGACTAGTATCACTGTATAATGTGGCTAGTATCACTAGTATCACTCTATAATGTGTCTAGTATCACTCTATAATGTGTCTAGTATCACTCTTTAATGTGACTAGTATCACTAGTATCACTCTATAATGTAACTAGTATCACTCTATAATGTGTCAAGTATCACTCTATAATGTGTCTAGTATCACTCTATAATGTGTCTAGTATCACTCTATAATGTGTCAAGTATCACTCTATAATGTGTCTAGTATCACTCTATAATGTGGCTAGTATCACTCTATAATGTGGCTAGTATCACTCTATAATGTGACTAGTATCACTCTATAATGTGACTAGTATCACTCTATAATGTGTCTAGTATCACTAGTATCACTCTATAATGTGACTAGTATCACTCTATAATGTGACTAGTATCACTCTATAATGTGACTAGTATCACTCTATAATGTGGCTAGTATCACTCTATAATGTGTATAGTATCACTAGTATCACTTTATAATGAGGCTAGTATCACTCTATAATGTGTCTAGTATCACTCTATAATGTGTCTAGTATCACTCTATAATGTCGCTAGTATCACTCTATATTGTGGCTAGTATCACTCTATAATGTGGCTAGTATCACTCTATAATGTGACTAGTATCACTCTATAATGTGTCTAGTATCACTCTATAATGTGGCTAGTATCACTCTATAATGTGACTAGTATCACTCAATAATGTGACTAGTATCACTCTATAATGTGACTAGTATCACTAGTATCACTCTATATTGTGGCTAGTATCACTCTATAATGTGTCTAGTATCACTCTATAATGTGGCTAGTATCACTCTATAATGTGACTAGTATCACTTTATAATGTGACTAGTATCACTAGTATCACTCTATAATGTGACTAGTATCTCACTATAATGAGGCTAGTATCTCTCGTTAATGAGGCTAGTATCACTCTATAATGTGACTAGTATCACTCTATAATGTGTCTAGTATCACTAGTATCACTCTATAATGTGACTAGTATCACTCTATAATGTGACTAGTATCACTTTATAATGTGACTAGTATCACTCTATAATGTGGCTAGTATCACTCTATAATGTGGGTAGTATCACTCTATAATGTGTCTAGTATCACTCTATAATGTGGCTAGTATCACTCTATATTGTGGCTAGTATCACTCTATAATGTGGCTAGTATCACTCTATAATGTGACTAGTATCACTCTATAATGTGTCTAGTATCACTCTATAATGTGTCTAGTATCACTCTATAATGTGGCTAGTATCACTCTATAATGTGACTAGTATCACTTTATAATGTGACTAGTATCACTAGTATCACTCTATAATGTGACTAGTATCTCACTATAATGAGGCTAGTATCTCTCGTTAATGAGGCTAGTATCACTCTATAATGTGACTAGTATCACTCTATAATGTGTCTAGTATCACTAGTATCACTCTATAATGTGACTAGTATCACTCTATAATGTGACTAGTATCACTCTATAATTTGACTAGTATCACTCTATAATGTGGCTAGTATCACTCTATAATGTGTATAGTATCACTAGTATCACTCTATAATGAGGCTAGTATCACTCTATAATGTGGCTAGTATCACTCTATAATGTGACTAGTATCACTCTATAATGTGACTAGTATCACTAGTATCACTCTATAATGTGGCTAGTATCACTCTATAATGTGACTAGTATCACTCTATAATGTGGCTAGTATCACTCTATGTGTCTAGAGTTAACACCAATACATCTGGCCCTGAAGGGTACTGTCAAATACCCAGTCTTGTTAAATACCCAGAGTACTATCAAGTTCCCATTGTACTAGCATATACCTAGAGTACTATCAAATACCTAGAGTACTAGTTGGTTCTGTTCAGACACCCTCACAACCAGACAATGAGATCATCCCATAACGGGCTACCTCTGTAATCAAATCTGCCATTAACTATTAATTGGATCAAAAGTTCAGCGGCCATTATTGCTGCGTCAAGAGGAGAGTTAGAGACGACTGGCCTGTTGAAACCAGATTAGACTGAGGGGGGGTACTTCTAAATAATTTCTGGGCTGCTCTGTTTACAGAACCACCCAGCAGGTCACACACACAGCTTAACATCATGGACAGTGAAACCCAATAATGTCACAGCCTTGACCGCAAGCCTGATCAATGTTTCCTCACCTTTTTTGGGGCACTGAGCAAATTTTAGGAAACTTGAACTTTGTGTAGCTAGTCCCATGTAGCTCAGATGGGAGAAACACCAGGGTTGTGGGTTCGATTCCCACGGGGGACCAGTACGTTAAAGTGTAAACATGTATGCACTGAACTAACTGTAAGTCACTCTGGATAAGAGCGTCTGCTAAAATGTGAATGTGTTTTGGTGCAACACTGAGGCTGTACCCTTCCAATAGGCTAGGGTTAGGGTTATAGGCTATTGTGGCTATTTGATCATAATGCAGGCCTACCAACAGAACCAATAGGGCAAATCCCATCACATGGAGATACCTTTTGATTTCTATGATACTTGTCACGTCTGGGTGTGTAAGCAGACCAAGGTGCAGCGCAGTAGTAGTTCAACATCGTTGTTTAATTAAATAAATATACTGCATGAAGAACTAACAAACAAGATGACGGACAAGACAGACACTCACACTCCTCCTACAGACTGACATCAAGACAATGAACCACAAGGTGTGGGACATGACAACTTAAGCTGGATCCCCAATCAGAGACAACGCACAGCAGCTGCCTCTAATTGAAGACCCAACACAAAAGATAGATAGGTACTTTTTTGATCCCCGAGGGGGAAATTTCTTTGTCAAGCAGCTACAACAACAAAAACACAAGGCAGGTGCAAAATGCCACAACGAAAATACAAAAGACAGAGACACGATACATGATACATAGAGCGGCAGTATGAAAAAGTATAGAAATACAAGATATCTGGAGTGCAAAAAAAAGCTATAAAAAAGACATTGCATAGTATGGGTGGTTTGTAAGTCATTCTTGGACCTAACTTACGTAGGCATTCACTCAGGAATGCATATTAGTATCCTGTCAATTGCACCTTTTCTCATTGCTTTTAGTATATCGAATGTGCAATTGTCTGTAATTAAACCCTGCGCACTAAGGACTGTATTTTAAGGGAATTACTATTATTACCCCAAATGATATCATACACACATTTAGCTATTAAAGTATCTCTTCCTGTCATTTACCTGTACAGTTAATGTAAACATGCAAGTATTCACTTATCTGTACATTTAACTGTGTCACGTTCGGGTGTGTAGAGAGACCAAGGCGCAGCGTAGCAATAGTTCGACATCGTTTATTGAACTAAATAAACTATACAGGATGCGAACTATTCAAAATAACAAATACAATGATAGAAAGTAAAACACACGAACACGGGACAATCGACAATGAACCACGCCGTAGCAGTGGAACACACACATATAAGTAGGATCCCTAATTAGAGGTAATGCAATGCAGCTGCCTCTAATTAGGGATCCCACACACAACACCACACAGACGTAGAAATACTAGATCTGCCAGACTGACCATAGAAATATAGAGAAGCAAAGCTTCTCTATGGCCAGAGCCTGACAGTACCCCCCCTCAAAGGCGCGGACTCCCGGCCGCAAGAAAACACAATACATGAGGGGGGGGTCAGGGAGGGAAAAACAACACACAAACATCGCAGGTGGCGGTTCCGGCCCCGGTGAAGTGGAATTCTTCCTTCTCTTTTCTACTGTGCCCGGACTGGGCACTGGTGTGGTGAACGACTCCGGCCATGGATTGGTGCAGATAACCGGGCCAAGACTGGGCACCGGTGTGGCAGGCGACTCTGGCCATGGAGTGTGGCAGACAACTGGTCCATTAATGGACTTCAGTGGGTTAAGGGACTCAGGCCTTGGAGCGGGGCAAATAACTGGGCCAGGACTGGGCACCGGTGTGGCAGGCGACTCCGGCCATTTAAAGGGGTAAACCACCGGTCCTGTAAATGACAATGGTGGGGCAAAAGACTCAGGCCTTGGAGCGAAGCAAATAACCGGGCCAGGACTGGGCACCGGTGTGGCAGGCGACTCCGGCCTTTCAAAGGGGTAAGCAACCGGTCCTGAAAATGGCACCGGTGGGGGAAAAGACTCAGGCCTTGGAGCGGGGCAAATAACCGGGCCAGGACTGGGCACCGGTGTGGCAGGCGACTCCGGCCTTTCAAAAGGGTAAGCAACCGGTCCTGAAAATGGCACCGGTGGGGGAAAAGACTCAGGCCATGGAGCGGGGCAAATAACCGGGCCAGGACTGGGCACCGGTGTGGCAGGCGACTCCGGCCTGTGGACCATCACGGGAGGCTCCGGGCTGTCGACCATCACGGCAGGCTCCAGGCTGTCGACCTTCACTGGAGTCTCTGGGCTGTCGACCTTCACTGGAGTCTCTGGGCTGTCGACCTTCACTGGAGTCTCTGGGCTGTCGACCGTCACCGGAGTCTCTGGGCTGTCGACCGTCACTGGAGTCTCTGGGATGTCGACATTCGTTGGAGGCTCCGTGAGAGGAACAGGTACGGGACGTACCGGACTGGGGAGGCGCACCGGCGGTTGGGTGGATTTAACCCTGTGTACTGAATTGGACTGGCTGAGAACCGTGCTGTGGATTTACCCTTGGATTAATGGACCTCGACAACCAACTGTGGACTGTGAACTGGTAGCTAAACCCTCCCTATCCTTTCCCAACTAGGGACTTATTTCCCTAATAAATTCCCAACTACCTTGAAATTACGCTGTTTGTGTCTGTTTGTTATTGAGCTTGATGACGTGGAAACCCCACACCCCTAAACTTGCTACAGCTGCTTGGTCGGGTGGTGGTTCATTCTGTCACGTGCGGGTGTGTAGAGAGACCAAGGCGCAGCGTAGCGATAGTTCGACATCGTTTATTAAATGAATAAACTATACTCATGGAACTATACAAAATAACAAATGCAATAATAGAAAGTAAAACACACGAACACGGGACAATCAACAATGAACCACGCCGTAGCAGTGGAACACACACTTTTAAGTAGGATCCCTAATTAGAGGTAATGCAATGCAGCTGCTTCTAATTAGGGATCCCACACACAACACCACACAGACGTAGAAATACTAGATCTGCCAGACTGACCATATAAATATAGAGAAGCAAAGCTTCTCTATGGCCAGAGCCTGACAGACTGTATATTTACCTGTACAGCTAATTTAACCATGCAAAATATTCACTTACCTGTTCATTTACCCAGTCTGTCTATTAACCCTCCCGTTGCCCTGTCTGGGTCAGGATGACCCTGCCATGTTAGTGTCAACCCTGGGCTAACACATGGCTGCTAACTTGTTAGAGAGAGTGGTAGTCACTGGAGCCGTTTAGTAGGCTTGTTGTCTTACATGTATGTATGTATGTATGTATGTATGTATGTATGTATGTATGTATGTATGTATGTATGTATGTATGTATGTATGTATGTATGTAGGTATGTATGGCAAATAATAAAGTAAGTGTCAAAAGCGAACGTGTAAGGTTGTTGTTGTTATAAATGGTAAAACCAAAGAGAAACTCTGGGTGTAGAGAGAGAGAGAGAGAGAGAGAGAGAACCACTTGACTTTTCTTTATTGTAGAAAAAGGTACATGGTGTGAAATAAATGCGACAGAGTTGGCTGAAAACAACATAGGTGTCGTTGAAAACACAATGTCCATGGGTTTGCGGAGCCGGGGTTCCCCCCCCCCATCACGATGCCCATCTTCCTACTAGGCCATGGGCGGCGCGGCGGCTGGGTGGTAATTGTCACCGAAGGAAGGACACCTAGAAAGACAAGTGTGTCGTCTGTGTTGTTTGACGCTGAAGCCAGTAGTGTAGAGGGAGGATAGGAAACGCTACATCTGCTGCTGCGTATCCTTGATAAAGTACGGGCTGTCGTAGTCGTCGTGGTCGTCGTCCTTCTTCTTCTTCTTCTCCTCCTCAGGCCCCCAAGAGAACAGGGAGCACTCGCCAACCCGGTGGTGGCAGACGTCTAGCAGCTGACCGTTCTCGTCCAAAGACACATTGACCAAGTCTCTGCATGGTATCATGGGGGATTTGTTGTTGTTCCTGTCCGAGTTGCCTGCTGCTGCTGCTGCTGCGCGTCGTCGTCGTCGTCGTGGTAGAGGATTGACAAAGTCTCTGCGCGGTAGTATCAAGGGGGATTTGTTGTTGGTGTCCGAGTTGCCTGCTGCTGCTGCGCGTCGTCGTAGTAGTAGAGGAGCAGCAGCATTGGTACTGCGAGGCACGGGAGGCTCCTAATCATGCGACAACACCAACAAAGGACTCTGCGTCGTCGTCGTCGTCATTGCCAGGCACCCGCGTTGAACGTTTGGGCCTCAGCAGCAGGGAAAGACTATTTCGCTCAGGCTCATCGATGTCTGAGGCGCCCGGCGGGGCAGGTGGCTTGAAGTCATCGTCATCACCATCATCGAGGAGGAGCATGGAGAAGGCGCTGGCACACAGAGCCTCGATCCTGTCGAGCAGTTGTGCGTACCGCCCGACAAAGACATCCCCTAGGGCCTCGTACCTGTCCAAAGGCATGCGGATGAAACGGGTGAAGCTCATCTGGTGGTCGTCAACAAAGAAGCCAGCACACTGGGGCATTCCCATGACCCTGAGGCACTTGACAAGCAGCGGATCGAGCTGACGACTACTCTGTTCCCTGGGGCACTGCCTCTTTCGCATCTCTAGCAGCCGCTGCTGCTGCTGCTGCTGCTGAAGGACGTTAGACAGAGAATACATGTTGTTGGTGTTGTTGTATTATTGTGTGATAGATATACACAGGTCCAGTCCAGGGAGTCTGCAGTGTATTTTTATATAATAGTATTATTATCTTTCTTTTCTTTGGTTTTGTTTAGTTTTCTTTGCAAAAAAAAAAAGGTTCTCCTCCTATTTCTACTGAGAATAATTTTACTTTGACTGTGAACACTGGGAACCACCCCCGTATCCCTTTAGTCAAGCATAACCCGTTGTCCTCCCGGCTGTGGTGGTGGTGGGGGTTGTGGAGCTGCCAACCCAGCCGGGGCCCTGTCCTCTGAGGGTCAAAAGGACCCAGGGCAGGGTCATTTGACCCAGGGCAGGCAGGCAGGCAATGTGTTAGCTAGCTAGAGAGAGTGGTGGCGGCCAACCCAGCCGGGGCCCTGTCCTCTGAGGGTCAAAACGACCCAGGGCAGGGTCAAAACGACCCAGGGAAGGCAGGCAGGCAGGCAATGTGTTAGCTAACTAGAGAGAATGGCCTGTGGCTGTGGAGCGCCACCAACCCCAGCCGGGGCAACAAAAACAATGTGTTTTACAGCAGCCAGAAGCTGCGGACGGACGGAGCAACGATAACCCTCAGTACCTTGTCCTCGGGTCAAAACGACCCCGCCGCCGCCGCTAATTGACTAACTAACTAAGTAACGAAGTAAGAGCCAGAGGCTTTTTCTTTAGCACGTCTTAGAGCAGCAGCAGCAGCAGCAGCAGCACCACCGAGGCCAGCGTTATTATAGCAAAATTGAGTGAAAGCGTCCCCTCCTGAGGGGTACGGCCAGGCCATCATGTAAGCCCCTGGGGGGGGGGGGGGAAACAACAAGATACTACTAATAAAATATTGCAGCAGCAGCAGCAGCAGCAGCCGCAGAGGCCTGAGGCGGCGGCAGGACACCGCAACATCAAGACACGTCCCGACGTGGTGAGAGGTCTTTGGGGGGGCTCCCCAAGCCTAGGTTAGGTGCCTACTAAGCCATGAGTGTTCCTCGTCGTTTTACCGCCAAACAGGTCATAGAACAGATATTTTCCCAAGAAGAGTTTGACTGCGAAGAGGAGGAAGCTGAGGAGGCGTCAGAAGAAGAAGATTGTGAGGAATGCAACCCGGCAGACGACGACGACGACGACACTGCCGAAGGGTTAGAAGAAGGAGAACGAGGAGCCTTAGAAGAACGAGACGAAGAAGCAGAAGCAGAAGCAGAAGCAGAGCGAGACGAAGAAGCAGAAGCAGAAGCAGAGCGAGGAGACCGCAGCCGCCGCCGACGACAACACCAACAACAACAACATGACATCCCTCGAGTGGAAAGAGAGACTTTCGTGTCGAGAAACGGCCAAATCGAATGGTCCTCGGTGCCCTGCTGCGACTACGACGACGACGACGACGACGACGACGACGGCAATCGGGGCGGCGGGGCTTCACAATATAATAGGCCGCCGCCGCAGATGAGGCCGGGGCCTACGGAGCACGCCCTTGGCCAGGCCAGCGACATCCTCTCGACGTTCCGCCTGTTTGTCACACCCGAGATAGAAGACATCATCCTAGACATGACCAATCTGGAGGGCTTTCGAAAATACGACTGCGGCGGCGGCGGCTGGAAGGGGATGGACGCCACCGACCTGCGCGCCTACATAGGGCTGCTCATCCTAGCCGGAGTGTACAGGTCCCGAGGCGAGGCCGCCGCTTCTCTGTGGGACGCCGAGAGTGGGAGGACCATTTTCCGCGCTACCATGCCGCTCAAAGTCTTTCACGCTTACTCGAGACTCCTTCGATTCGACGACCGTCGGACCAGACCCGACAGGCGAGCCTCGGACAAACTGGCCGCCGTCAGAGAGGTCTGGGAAAAGTGGGTCGAGCGGCTGCCGCTCCTCTACAACCCCGGGCCCGACGTGACGGTGGACGAGCAACTGGTCCCCTTCAGAGGGCGCTGTTCTTTCCGTCAGTACATTCCCAGCAAGCCGGCCAAATACGGCATCAAGTCCTGGGGGGCCTGCGACTCCAAATCCAGCTACGCCTGGAAGATGCAAGTCTACACCGGCAAGCCCGCCACCGCCGGAGGCCCCGAGAAGAACCAGGGGATGCGGGTCGTGCTCGATTTGACGCAGGGACTCGGCAGGGGTCACACCGTCACCTGCGACAATTTCTTCACCTCCTACGAACTCGCGCGCCAGCTCCTGCTGAGGAGCTCTAGTGTCATACGTCCCAAAGAAGAACAAGAACGTGTTACTTCTCAGCACTCTGCACGCCGCCCGGGCTCACGTTAGCCGGCGCCACGACAAGAAGCCCGCCATCATCCTAGACTACAACAGCAACAAAGGAGGGGTCGACAACCTAGATAAGGTCATTGGAACCTACAGCTGCAGGAGGATGACCGCCCGCCGGCCCCTGGTCGTCTTCCACAACATCCTCGACGTTTCCTCCTACAACGCCTTTGTCATATGGAGAGAGATCAACCCCACTTGGATGCCCGGTAAGCGCAACAAGAGGAGGGTGTTCCTCGAGCAGCTGGGGAAGGCGCTCGTCACTCCCTTCATCCAAAGAAGGGCCCGACTCCTTCGCACCGAAGCCTCCGCGGCACTCGTCAAAGCCCTTCAACAAAGCACGTCACTTCGTCCACCCCCTCAGGAGCCGTCCGCCCGCGCAGCAGCAGCAGCAGCAGCAGCCGCCCCAGCAGCAGCAGCAGCAGCCGCCCCAGCAGCAGCCCCAGCAGCAGCCCCAGCCACAGCCACCGCTCATCTGCAAGCAAGTAAGAGGAAGAGGTGTCAGGTCTGCCCGAGGAAGAAGGACAGTAAAACACACACTATGTGCTCCAGGTGTAACAAATACATCTGCAAAGGCTGTTCACACGCCTACTGTCCCTCCTGTTCCAATTCGGCCTTTAGTCAGAGCGGGACACTTCGACCCGGAGGGCACGGCGAGTGCACTGACAGCCACAGCCAGAGCCAGAATAGCGGGACACTTAGACCCAGAGGGCACGGCGAGTGCACTGACAGCCACAGCCAGAGCCAGAATAGCGGGACACTTCGACCCAGAGGGCACGGCGAGTGCACTGACAGCCACAGCCAGAGCCAGAATAGCGGGACACTTAGACCCAGAGGGCACGGCGAGTGCACTGACAGCCACAGCCAGAGCCAGAATAGCGGGACACTTCGACCCGGAGGGCACGGCGTGTACACTGACAGCCACAGCCAGAGCCAGAATAGCGGGACACTTCGACCCAGAGGGCACGGCGAGTGCACTGACAGCCACAGCCAGAGCCAGAATAGCGGGACACTTCGACCCAGAGGGCACGGCGAGTGCACTGACAGCCACAGCCAGAGCCAGAATAGCGGGACACTTCGACCCGGAGGGCACGGCGTGTACACTGACAGCCACAGCCAGATCCAGAATAGCGGGACACTTCGACCCGGAGGGCACGGCGTGTACGCTGACAGCCACAGCCAGAATATCGGGACACTTCGACCCGGAGGCCACGGCGTGTGCACAGAATACCAGGACAACAGGAGGGTTATGTAAACTATTATTACCCTCGCTCATATCATACGCATTTTTAGCTATTGAAGTATTTCTCTGCCATCGACCTGTATAGTATAGTTAACCATCCAACATCCACCAATGTATAGTGTACATATTCAGCCAACCACTCATACTATGCTATGTCTTTTTATCTATCTATCTATCTATCTATCTATCTATCTATCTATCTATCTATCTATCTATCTATCTATCTATCTATCTATCTATCTATCTATCTATCTATCTATCTATCTATCTATCTATCTATCTATCTATCATTTCCACCTTTGATTGTGCTGTACATATAGTGTACATATTCAGCCACATATTCATCTATCTATCTATCTATCTATCTATCTATCTATCTATCTATCTATCTATCTATCTATCTATCTATCTATCTATCTATCTATCTATCTATCTATCTATCTATCTATCTATCTATCTATCTATCTATCTATCTATCTATCTATCTATCTATCTATCTATCTATCTATCTATCTATCTATCTATCTATCATTTCCACCTTTGATTGTGCTGTATATATAGTGTACATATTCAGCCACATATTCATCTATCTATCTATCTATCTATCTATCTATCTATCTATCTATCTATCTATCTATCTATCTATCTATCTATCTATCTATCTATCTATCTATCTATCTATCTATCTATCTATCTATCTATCTATCTATCTATCTATCTATCTATCTATCTATCTATCTATCTATCTATCTATCTATCTATCTATCTATCTATCTATCTATCTATCTATCTATCTATCTATCTATCATTTCCACCTTTGATTGTGCTGCTCCAATGCCGTTCTTCGAGAGAATGTGGTCCATGAACTTCTGTGTTCTTCCAAACACAATGATATCATCTGAGATGTTGTGGACCTCCAATGCCTTGAAGCACTTGGCGGATGATTTGCTGAAATGCCTCTGAAACAGTGGAGACACAGAACATTAGTCTCTTGTAGCCACAAACCTGTGTGAGTCACACGTGGTCAGGGAACGAAACTCAGGTTTCAGCTCAATCTAATGATATCCTCTCTTTAGGTCTTGTTTTAGAAGACCACGGCTCCTGATATGTTCTCCAGGATCGAGGGCGGCAGGCAGCCTAGCGGTTAGAGCGTTGGGCCAGTAATCGAAAGGTAGCTGGTTCTAATAACCGAGCCGACAAGGTGAAAAACCTGTTGATGTGTCCTTGAGCAAGGCACTTGCAATGGGGTGTCACTCCCACACATCAGTACTGCTGGTAATGGTGAACTCGTTAACTGGCTGTCCATTGACTAATAACTGTATTTCAGCGTCATCAGTACTGCTGGTAATGGTGAACATGTTAACTGGTTGGCCATTTTTAAAAAATTGTTTTATCTTTATTTAACTAGGCAAGTCAGTTAATAACACATTCTTATCTACAATGACGGCCTACCAAGGGGGCTGGGATTAAAAATACAAATAAATACAAATAAATAAAATATAAATATAGGACCAAACACACAACACAACACTACATAAAGAGAGACCTAAGACGACAACATAGCAAGGCAGCAACACATGACAACACAGCATGGTAGCAACACAACTTGACAACACAGCATGGTAGCAACACAACATGACAACACAGCATGGTAGCAACACAACATGACAACAACATGGTAGCAACACAACATGACAACACAGCATGGTAGCAACACAACATGACAACACAGCATGGTAGCAACACAACATGACAACACAGCATGTTAGCAACACAACATGACAACACAGCATGGTAGCAACACAACTTGACAACACAGCATGGTAGCAACACAACATGACAACACAGCATGGTAGCAACACAACATGACAACAACATGGTAGCAACACAACATGACAACACAGCATGGTAGCAACACAACATGACAACACAGCATGGTAGCAACACAACAAGACAACACAGCATGGTAGCAACACAACATGACAACAACATGGTAGCAACACAGCATGACAACAACATGGTAGCAACACAACATGACAACAACATGGTAGCAACACAACATGGTAGCAACACAACATGACAACAACATGGTAGCAACACAACATAGTAGCAACACAACATGACAACAACATGGTAGCAACACAACATAGTAGCAACACAACATGGTAGCAACACAACATGACAACACAGCATGGTAGCAACACAACATGGTAGCAACATGGTAGCAACACAACATGGTAGCAACACAACATGGTAGCAACATGGTAGCAACACAACATGGTAGCAACACAACATGGTAGCAACACAACATGGTAGCAACATGGTAGCAACACAACATGGTAGCAACACAACATGGTAGCAACACAACATGACAACAACATGGTAGCAACACAACATGGTAGTAACACAACATGACAACAACATGGCAGCAACACAACATGGTAGCAACACAACATGACAACAACATCGTAGCAACACAACATGGTAGTAACACAACATGACAACAACATGGTAGCAACACAACATGGTAGCAATACAACATGACAACAACATGGTAGCAATAGATAGATAGATAGATAGATAGATAGATAGATAGATAGATAGATAGATAGATAGATAGATAGATAGATAGACAGACAGACAGACAGACAGACAGACAGACAGACAGACAGACAGACAGACAGACAGACAGACAGACAGACAGACAGACAGACAGACAGACAGACAGACAGACAGACAGACAGACAGATAGATAGATAGTATTGAATAACATTGACTAACATTGAATAATGTTGAATAACATTGAATAACATTGAACAGCATTTAAAAACATTGAATATCATTGAATAACATTGAATAACATTGAACAGCATTTAAAAACATTGAATAACATTGAATAACAATAAAACTGCGAAACTGAAAGCGCGAACCACTGCATTTAACGATGGCAAGGTGACGGAATATGGTTGATTACAAAGAGTGTAGTTATTCACCAATCAAACAAGATACATGTCAGTAATGAGTTATTCACCAATCAAACAAGATACATGTCAGTAATGAGTTATTCACCAATCAAACAAGATACATGTCAGTAGTGTAGTTATTCACCAATCAAACAAGATACATGTCAGTAGTGTAGTTATTCACCAATCAAACAAGATACATGTCAGTAGTGGAGTTATTCACCATTCAAACAAGATACATGTCAGTAGTGTAGTTATTCACCAATCAAACAAGATACATGTCAGTAGTGTAGTTATTCACCAATCAAACAAGATACATGTCAGTAGTGGAGTTATTCACCAATCAAACAAGATACATGTCAGTAGTGGAGTTATTCACCAATCAAACAAGATACATGTCAGTAGTGGAGTTATTCACCATTCAAACAAGATACATGTCAGTAGTGGAGTTATTCACCAATCAAACAAGATACATGTCAGTAGTGGAGTTATTCACCAATCAAACAAGATACATGTCAGTAGTGGAGTTATTCACCAATCAAACAAGATACATGTCAGTAGTGGAGTTATTCACCAATCAAACAAGATACATGTCAGTAGTGGAGTTATTCACCAATCAAACAAGATACATGTCAGTAGTGGAGTTTCAGATCAACGGCTCAGACACAAGATGTATGTGGCAGGGTCTACAGACAATCATGGATTACAAAGAGAAAACCAGCCACGTCGCGGACACCGATGTCTTAGATAGATAGATAGATAGATAGATAGATAGATAGATAGATAGATAGATAGATAGATAGATAGATAGATATATAGATAGATAGATAGATAGATAGATAGATAGATAGATAGATAGATAGATAGATAGATAGATAGATAGATAGATAGATAGATAGATAGATAGATAGATAGATAGATAGATAGATAGATAGATAGATAGATAGATAGATGGATGGATGGATGGATGGATGGATGGATGGATGGATGGATGGATGGATGGATGGATGGATGGATGGATGGATGGATGGATGGATGGATGGATGGATGGATGGATGGATGGATGGATGGATGGATGGATGGATGGATGGATGGATGGATGGATGGATGGATGGATGGATGGATGGATGGATGGATGGATGGATGGATGGATGGATGGATGGATGGATGGATGGATAGATAGATAGATAGATAGATAGATAGATAGATAGATAGATAGATAGATAGATAGATAGATAGATAGATAGATAGATAGATAGATAGATAGATAGATAGATAGATAGATAGATAGATAGATAGATAGATAGATACTTTATTGATCCCCCGGGGGGGGGAACAACATGGTAGCAACACAACATGGTAGCAGCACACAACATGGTACAAACATTATTTGGCACAGACAACAGCACAAAGGGCAAGAAGGTAGAGATGACAATACATCACACAAAGCAGCCACAACTGTCAGTAAGAGTGTCCATTATTGAGTCTTTGAATGAAGAGATTGAGATAAAACTGTCCAGTTTGAGTGTTTGTTGCATTGGTGGCAAATCTAATGGCTGAATGGAAAAGAACATCTAGCCGCTCGAGAACACCCTTACCTGCCGACCTATAAATTATGTCTCCGTAATCTAGCATGGGTAGGATGGTATCTGAATCAGGGTAGCTAGCTAGCTGCCCTCCGCTTCTCCATACAGCATTAGCACCTAGCTATCTGCCCTCAGCTTCTCCATACAGCATTAGCACCTAGCTAGCTGCCCTCAGCTTCTCCATACAGCATTAGCACCTAGCTAGCTGCCCTCAGCTTCTCCATACAGCATTAGCACCTAGCTAGCTGCCCTCAGCTTCTCCATACAGCATTAGCACCTAGCTAGCTGCCCTCAGCTTCTCCATACAGCATTAGCACTTAGCTAGCTGCCCTCAGCTTCTCCATACAGCATTAGCACCTAGCTAGCTGCCCTCAGCTTCTCCATACAGCATTAGCTCCTAGCTAGCTGCCCTCCGCTTCTCCATACAGCATTAGCACCTAGCTAGCTGCCCTCAGCTTCTCCATACAGCATTAGCACCTAGCTAGCTGCCCTCAGCTTCTCCATACAGCATTAGCACCTAGCTAGCTGCCCTCAGCTTCTCCATACAGCATTAGCACCTAGCTAGCTGCCCTCAGCTTCTCCATACAGCATTAGCACCTAGCTAGCTGCCATGATCTGAAGTGCAATATGCACAAACAATAACCCACACTCAGGTGGGAAACTTAACAACTTAAATAGGATCCCCAATTAGAGGAACCTCAGGTCAGCTGCCTCCAAAACAACAACATAGTATAGCCTAGAATCCTCCCCTCTGTCAAGCCCTGACAGTCACCTCCAGACCAACATGAAGATGCCTAGAATCCTCCCCTCTGTCAAGCCCTGACAGTCACCTCCAGACCAACATGAAGATGCCTAGAATCCTCCCCTCTGTCAAGCCCTAACAGTCACCTCCAGACCAACATGAAGATGCCTAGAATCCTCCCCTCTGTCAAGCCCTGACAGTCACCTCCAGACCAACATGAAGATGCCTAGAATCCTCCCCTCTGTCAAGCCCTGACAGTCACCTCCAGACCAACATGAAGATGCCTAGAATCCTCCCCTCTGTCAAGCCCTGACAGTCACCTCCAGACCAACATGAAGATGCCTAGAATCCTCCCCTCTGTCAAGCCCTGACAGTCACCTCCAGACCAACATGAAGATGCCTAGAATCCTCCCCTCTGTCAAGCCCTGACAGTCACCTCCAGACCAACATGAAGATGCCTAGAATCCTCCCCTCTGTCAAGCCCTGACAGTCACCTCCAGACCAACATGAAGATGCCTAGAATCCTCCCCTCTGTCAAGCCCTGACAGTCACCTCCAGACCAACATGAAGATGCCTAGAATCCTCCCCTCTGTCAAGCCCTGACAGTCACCTCCAGACCAACATGAAGATGCCTAGAATCCTCCCCTCTGTCAAGCCCTGACAGTCACCTCCAGACCAACATGAAGATGCCTAGAATCCTCCCCTCTGTCAAGCCCTGACAGTCACCTCCAGACCAACATGAAGATGCCTAGAATCCTCCCCTCTGTCAAGCCCTGACAGTCACCTCCAGACCAACATGAAGATGCCTAGAATCCTCCCCTCTGTCAAGCCCTGACAGTCACCTCCAGACCAACATGAAGATGCCTAGAATCCTCCCCTCTGTCAAGCCCTGACAGTCACCTCCAGACCAACATGAAGATGCCTAGAATCCTCCCCTCTGTCAAGCCCTGACAGTCACCTCCAGACCAACATGAAGATGCCTAGAATCCTCCCCTCTGTCAAGCCCTAACAGTCACCTCCAGACCAACATGAAGATGCCTAGAATCCTCCCCTCTGTCAAGCCCTAACAGTCACCTCCAGACCAACATGAAGATGCCTAGAGGCCTCCATGTAGTCAGCACCTGACAGTGCATCCCAAATGGCACCCTATTCTCAATGTAGCAAGAAAAAGTATGTGAAAAATTCTTCCTTTGGCATCAATAACCTCAACCAAAAATGTTCTGTAGTTGTGGATCAGACCTGCACAATGGTTTTGGACCATTCCTCTTTAAAAAACTGTTCCAGTTGGCAATATTCTTGGGATGTCTGGTGTGAACCGCTCTCTTGAGGTCATGCCACAGCATCTCAATCGGGTTGAGGTCAGGACTCTCCAGAAAGCGTATTTTCTTCTGTTGAAGCCATTCTTGTGTTGATTTACTTTTGTGTTTTGTGTCGTTGTCCTGTTGCATCACCCAACTTCTGCTGAGCTTCAATTGGCGGCTAGATAACCTTACATTCTCCTGCAAAATGTCTTGATAAACTTGGCAATTAATGTTTCTGTCGATGATAGCAAGCTGTCCAGGCCGTTAGGCAGCAAAGCAGCCCCAAACCATGATGCTCCCTCCACCATACTTTACAGTTGGGATGAGGTTTTGATGTTGGTGTGCTGTGCCTTTTTTTCTCCACACATAGTGTTGTGTGTTCCTTCCAAACAACTCAACTTTAGTTTCATCTGTCCACAGAATATTTTGCCAGTAGCGCTGTGGAACATCCAGGTGCGAACTTCAGACGTGCAGCAATGTTTTTTTATGGACAGCAGTGGCTTCTTCCATCTTCTAGGATTCTTCTTAACCTCATTGAGCATTCTGCACTGTGCTCTTGCAGTCATGTTTGCAGGACGGCCATTCCTAGGGAGAGTAGCAACAGTGCTGAACTTTCTCCATTTGTAGACAATGTGTCTTACCGTGGACTGATGAACATCAAGGCTTTTAGAGATACTTTTGTAACCCTTTCTGAGATCTCTTTTGTTCGAGGCATGGTTCACATCAGGCAACGCATCTTGTGAATAGCAAACTCAAATTTTGTGTTTTTATAGGGCAGGGCAGCTCTAACCAACATCTCCAATCTCGTTGTCATGGTTTTTATTTGGACCCGAGGTGCTGAGCAGTAGAATTAACATATTCCTTTATTAGTGACAAAAACAAAAACACAAAGGAGAGAACGAAACCAGGAACTGATGTGTGACATGAACAAACAAAGAACCAATCACAGGTCTATTTTTGTGGCTTAGATGAAGATCAGATCAAATGTTATAACCAATTTAATCAGAAGGGTTCACATACTTTTTCTTGCCACTGTAGTGCACCAGGCCCAGGTCAAAAGTAGTGCACTATACAGGGAATAGGGTGCCATGTTGGACTGGGGCTCAGTTTGTTGTCCCTATATGTATAGCCCTGAGGACAAGGCAGGACAGTGAGAGCAACCCCACTCAGCATGTTTGCTGGGAATCCAATTATACGTCTGAAGCTTTGAATTCAAAAGTGGATTCAGAAATTCCTAAAGCAATTATAAGCGTCTAAAAACCACGGAGAGGCTGGAAGAGGCCGTAGGGCCAGCGGATAATCCTATACTGTCTTTCTACTATATGAGAACCTCAACGTCGCCCTCCACCCCTTTATCACTTAGACTGAGACTGTTTTACAAGACATAAAGACTCTGGATGATATGTTAGTAATATCTATAGGTTAGTAATATCTATATGTTAGTAATATCTATATGTTAGTAATATCTATAGGATAGTAATATCTATAGGTTAGTAATATCTATAGGATAGTAATATCTATAGGTTAGTAATATCTATAGGATAGTAATATCTATATGTTAGTAATATCTATAGGTTAGTAATATCTATATGTTAGTAATATCTATATGTTAGTAATATCTATAGGATAGTAATATCTATAGGTTAGTAATATCTATAGGATAGTAATATCTATAGGTTAGTAATATCTATATGTTAGTAATATCTATAGGTTAGTAATATCTATAGGTTAGTAATATCTATAGGATAGTAATATCTATATGTTAGTAATATATATAGGTTAGTAATTTCTATATGTTAGTAATATCTATATGTTAGTAATATCTATAGGTTAGTAATATCTATATGTTAGTAATATCTATATGTTAGTAATATCTATAGGTTAGTAATATCTATAGGATAGTAATATCTATAGGTTAGTAATATCTATAGGATAGTAATATCTATATGTTAGTAATATCTATAGGTTAGTAATATCTATATGTTAGTAATATCTATAGGATAGTAATATCTATAGGTTAGTAATATCTATAGGATAGTAATATCTATATGTTAGTAATATATATAGGTTAGTAATTTCTATATGTTAGTAATATCTATATGTTAGTAATATCTATAGGTTAGTAATATCTATATGTTAGTAATATCTATATGTTAGTAATATCTATAGGTTAGTAATATCTATAGGATAGTAATATCTATAGGATAGTAATATCTATAGGTTAGTAATATCTATATGTTAGTAATATCTATAGGATAGTAATATCTATAGGTTAGTAATATCTATATGTTAGTAATATCTATATGTTAGTAATATCTATAGGATAGTAATATCTATATGTTAGTAATATCTATAGGTTAGTAATATCTATATGTTAGTAATATCTATAGGTTAGTAATATCTATAGGATAGTAATATCTATATGTTAGTAATATCTATAGGTTAGTAATATCTATAGGATAGTAATATCTATAGGATAGTAATATCTATAGGTTAGTAATATCTATAGGTTAGTAATATCTATATGTTAGTAATATCTATATGTTAGTAATATCTATAGGTTAGTAATATCTATAGGTTAGTAATATCTATATGTTAGTAATATCTATATGTTAGTAATATCTATAGGTTAGTAATATCTATATGTTAGTAATATATATAGGTTAGTAATATCTATATGTTAGTAATATCTATAGGTTAGTAATATCCATAGGTTAGTAATATCTATAGGTTAGTAATATATATAGGTTAGTAATTTCTATATGTTAGTAATATATATAGGATAGTAATATCTATAGGTTAGTAATATCCATAGGTTAGTAATATCTATAGGTTAGTAATATCTATATGTTAGTAATATCTATAGGTTAGTAATATCCATAGGTTAGTAATATCTATAGGTTAGTAATATATATAGGTTAGTAATTTCTATATGTTAGTAATATATATAGGTTAGTAATATCTATAGGATAGTAATATCTATAGGTTAGTAATATCTATATGTTAGTAATATCTATAGGTTAGTAATATCCATAGGTTAGTAATATCTATAGGATAGTAATATCTATAGGTTAGTAATATCTATAGGATAGTAATATCTATAGGTTAGTAATATCTATAGGATAGTAATATCTATAGGTTAGTAATATCTATAGGATAGTAATATCTATAGGTTAGTAATATCTATATGTTAGTAATATCTATAGGTTAGTAATATCTATATGTTAGTAATATCTATAGAATAGTAATATCCATAGGTTAGTAATATCTATAGGATAGTAATATCTATATGTTAGTAATATCTATAGGTTAGTAATATCTATATGTTAGTAATATCTATAGAATAGTAATATCCATAGGTTAGTAATATCTATAGGATAGTAATATCTATAGGTTAGTAATATCTATAGGATAGTAATATCTATATGTTAGTAATATCTATAGGATAGTAATATCTATATGTTAGTAATATATATAGGTTAGTAATATCTATAGGATAGTAATATCTATATGTTAGTAATATCTATAGGATAGTAATATCTATAGGTTAGTAATATCTATAGGTTAGTAATATCTATAGGTTAGTAATATACTTGTGTCCTATATTATACAGCCTTTACCAACACCACATCAGAGAACTGAAGAGACACTTCTAGTTCCCTGTAATATCATGGCATTGTTATTGAGAAAGGTAATGATGAACAAACCATATTATGTGATCCTATATGTGATCACAATAGCATCAGTAATATTGATCTGCTTTTTAGCAGTAGTACCAAAGTCCAAGATTTAAAGAAATCTTCACAGTGAATTTAACGTCAGGTACAGTACATTCCCCCTAGCTCTGCTCTGTCAGGTACAGTACATTCCCCCTAGCTCTGCTCTGTCAGGTACAGTACATTCCCCCTAGCTCTGCTCTGTCAGGTACAGTACATTCCCCCTAGCTCTGCTCTGTCAGGTACAGTACATTCCCCCTAGCTCTGCTCTGTCAGGTACAGTACATTCCCCCTAGCTCTGCTCTGTCAGGTACAGTACATTCCCCCTAGCTCTGCTCTGTCAGGTACAGTACATTCCCCCTAGCTCTGCTCTGTCAGGTACAGTACATTCCCCCTAGCTCTGCTCTGTCAGGTACAGTACATTCCCCCTAGCTCTGCTCTGTCAGGTACAGTACATTCCCCCTAGCTCTGCTCTGTCAGGTACAGTACATTCCCCCTAGCTCTGCTCTGTCAGGTACAGTACATTCCCCCTAGCTCTGCTCTGTCAGGTACAGTACATTCCCCCTAGCTCTGCTCTGTCAGGTACAGTACATTCCCCCTAGCTCTGCTCTGTCCAACTGAAGACAGGTACTGTTAGTCTGGATCTCACCTGATGTCTCCTGAAGACAGGTACTGTTAGTCTGGATCTCACCTGACGTCTCCTGAAGACAGGTACTGTTAGTCTGGATCTCACCTGACGTCTCCTGAAGACAGGTACTGTTAGTCTGGATCTCACCTGACGTCTCCTGAAGACAGGTACTGTTAGTCTGGATCTCACCTGATGTCTCCTGAAGACAGGTACTGTTAGTCTGGATCTCACCTGATGTCTCCTGAAGACAGGTACTGTTAGTCTGGATCTCACCTGACGTCTCCTGAAGACAGGTACTGTTAGTCTGGATCTCACCTGACGTCTCCTGAAGACAGGTACTGTTAGTCTGGATCTCACCTGACGTCTCCTGAAGACAGGTACTGTTACCCTTGATCTCTCCGTGAGGAAAATCAATAGTCATTCGCCCCTGAGAACATGTGCTTGTTATTGTCTGGTGCATAAATGTGTTTATTTTGAGGACTCTCCAGGTAACTGCTGTAGCCTGCAGCCCTCTCGTCTCACATCATGCAGAATACTCAATCCTCTCACTAACTCTGTCTCTGAAAAGCCTCTCCTAGCTCTGACGTCATCCTCACATAATAGACAGAGCTGAAGAATGTCTCCTGAATTTAATCCAGATATTATGTTGCCTGTATTCCTCCTTCAGTTGAGAACACAATAGAGATATAGAGAGTTCTTAGAACACAGAGCAGCTTCAATAACGTGGGGCTACAATGGATTGATGTTAACTAGCAACATTACAGTGGCGTTGTTGCTTTATTGGTAAGCCATGTACAAAACCTGAATTATAAGACGGTACCGTACATTGATTCAATGTGTAATTGTAAAGGGCAAACATTACAGTAAACATAAGACACATGATCAAAGCTGAGAAATATATTGTGCAGTATATACAATGATATGAATGGAAGGCCAGCCTTACGCCAAGCCTTTGATGTGAATGAAGAGATCCTTGTTACCATAAATGCTCTCATACTAACACCACTATATGGCTGTTCTGTTCCCAGTGCTCTATGTATCTGTGAGGTGAGGACGCTGAGGAACGGTTCTTCTGCAGATTGCTGCAGGTACATCAGACAATGAATCCACATGACAGTCTAGAAACTAACAGTCAGGAATGAGGACAGCCTGTCTCAGACCAGCTGGGCCAATCAGGAGGCTGTTTTCTGAAGAATGTAATGTAACATATTGTAGTACTACCTTAAAGATGTTGCCTGTGTGGTTTGGACCTGGCATCAAATCCTTGTTTGTTGTATCCTTGTTGTATTGTTGTATAAAACAGAGTCAGTGCTATTTCATAGAAAAATATATCTATAGTGTTGTCTATAGTGATAGTACTCTGATCCACCGGTCCGGACTAAGAGGAACAGAGCAGGAAGACTATTAGAGGAACAGAGCAGGAAGACTATTAGAGGAACAGAGCAGGAAGACTATTAGAGGAACAGAGCAGGAAGACTATTAGAGGAACAGCGCAGGAAGACTATTAGAGGAACAGAGCAGGAAGACTATTAGAGGAACAGAGCAGGAAGACTATTAGAGGAACAGACCAGGAAGACTGATAGACAGACTGATAGACAGACTGATAGAGGAACAGAGCAGGAAGACTGATAGACAGACTGATAGACAGACTGATAGACAGACTGATAGAGGAACAGAGCAGACAGACTGATAGACAGACTGATAGACAGACTGATAGACAGACTGATAAAGGAACAGAGCAGACAGACTGATAGCCAGACTGATAGACAGACTGATAGAGGAACAGAGCAGACAGACTGATAGACAGACTGATAGACAGACTGATAGAGGAACAGAGCAGACAGACTGATAGACAGACTGATAGACAGACTGATAGAGAAGCATAGCATTTTCCTAAATGTTCCTGCTGCTCTTCATTGAGTAGTGTTGGGCTGTAGTATGATCTGTTACTACTAGTGTTTATTGAGTAGTGTTGGGCTGTAGTATGATCTGTTACTACTAGTGTTTATTGAGTAGTGTTGGGCTGTAGTATGATCTGTTACTACTATTATTCATTGAGTAGTGTTGGGCTGTAGTATGATCTGTTACTACTAGTGTTTATTGAGTAGTGTTGGGCTGTAGTATGATCTGTTACTACTAGTGTTTATTGAGTAGTGTTGGGCTGTAGTATGATCTGTTACTACTAGTGTTTATTGAGTAGTGTTGGGCTGTAGTATGATCTGTTACTACTAGTGTTCATTGAGTAGTGTTGGGCTGTAGTATGATCTGTTACTACTAGTGTTTATTGAGTAGTGTTGGGCTGTAGTATGATCTGTTACTACTAGTGTTCATTGAGTAGTGTTGGGCTGTAGTATGATCTGTTACTACTAGTGTTCATTGAGTAGTGTTGGGCTGTAGTATGATCTGTTACTACTAGTGTTCATTGAGTAGTGTTGGGCTGTAGTATGATCTGTTACTACTAGTGTTCATTGAGTAGTGTTGGGCTGTAGTATGATCTGTTACTACTAGTGTTTATTGAGTAGTGTTGGGCTGTAGTATGATCTGTTACTACTAGTGTTCATTGAGTAATGTTGGGCTGTAGTATGATCTGTTACTACTAGTGTTCATTGAGTAGTGTTGGGCTGTAGTATGATCTGTTACTACTATTATTCATTGAGTAGTGTTGGGCTGTAGTATGATCTGTTACTACTAGTGTTCATTGAGTAGTGTTGGGCTGTAGTATGATCTGTTACTACTAGTGTTCATTGAGTAGTGTTGGGCTGTAGTATGATATCTTACTACTAGTGTTCATTGAGTAGTGTTGGGCTGTAGTATGATCTGTTACTACTATTATTCATTGAGTAGTGTTGGGCTGTAGTATGATCTGTTACTACTAGTGTTCATTGAGTAGTGTTGGGCTGTAGTATGATCTGTTACTACTAGTGTTTATTGAGTAGTGTTGGGCTGTAGTATGATCTGTTACTACTAGTGTTCATTGAGTAGTGTTGGGCTGTAGTATGATCTGTTACTACTAGTGTTCATTGAGTAGTGTTGGGCTGTAGTATGATCTGTTACTACTAGTGTTCATTGAGTAGTGTTGGGCTGTAGTATGATCTGTTACTACTAGTGTTCATTGAGTAGTGTTGGGCTGTAGTATGATCTGTTACTACTAGTGTTCATTGAGTAGTGTTGGGCTGTAGTATGATCTGTTACTACTAGTGTTCATTGAGTAGTGTTGGGCTGTAGTATGATCTGTTACTACTAGTGTTCATTGAGTAGTGTTGGGCTGTAGTATGATCTGTTACTACTATTATTAATTGAGTAGTGTTGGGCTGTAGTATGATCTGTTACTACTAGTGTTCATTGAGTAGTGTTGGGCTGTAGTATGATCTGTTACTACTAGTGTTTATTGAGTAGTGTTGGGCTGTAGTATGATCTGTTACTACTAGTGTTTATTGAGTAGTGTTGGGCTGTAGTATGATCTGTTACTACTAGTGTTCATTGAGTAATGTTGGGCTGTAGTATGATCTGTTACTACTAGTGTTCATTGAGTAGTGTTGGGCTGTAGTATGATCTGTTACTACTATTATTCATTGAGTAGTGTTGGGCTGTAGTATGATCTGTTACTACTAGTGTTCATTGAGTAGTGTTGGGCTGTAGTATGATCTGTTACTACTAGTGTTCATTGAGTAGTGTTGGGCTGTAGTATGATATCTTACTACTAGTGTTCATTGAGTAGTGTTGGGCTGTAGTATGATCTGTTACTACTATTATTCATTGAGTAGTGTTGGGCTGTAGTATGATCTGTTACTACTAGTGTTCATTGAGTAGTGTTGGGCTGTAGTATGATCTGTTACTACTAGTGTTCATTGAGTAGTGTTGGGCTGTAGTATGATCTGTTACTACTAGTGTTCATTGAGTAGTGTTGGGCTGTAGTATGATCTGTTACTACTAGTGTTCATTGAGTAGTGTTGGGCTGTAGTATGATCTGTTACTACTAGTGTTCATTGAGTAGTGTTGGGCTGTAGTATGATCTGTTACTACTATTATTAATTGAGTAGTGTTGGGCTGTAGTATGATCTGTTACTACTAGTGTTCATTGAGTAGTGTTGGGCTGTAGTATGATCTGTTACTACTACTGTTCATTGAGTAGTGTTGGGCTGTAGTATGATCTGTTACTACTAGTGTTCATTGAGTAGTGTTGGGCTGTAGTATGATCTGTTACTGCTAGTGTTCATTGAGTAGTGTTGGGCTGTAGTATGATCTGTTACTACTAGTGTACATTGAGTAGTGTTGGGCTGTAGTATGATCTGTTACTACTATTATTCATTGAGTAATGTTGGGCTGTAGTATGATCTGTTACTACTAGTGTACATTGAGTAGTGTTGGGCTGTAGTATGATCTGTTACTACTATTATTCATTGAGTAGTGTTGGGCTGTAGTATGATCTGGTACTACTATTATTCATTGAGTAGTGTTGGGCTGTAGTATGATCTGTTACTACTATTATTCATTGAGTAGTGTTGGGCTGTAGTATGATCTGTTACTACTAGTGTACATTGAGTAGTGTTGGGCTGTAGTATGATCTGTTACTACTAGTGTTCATTGAGTAGTGTTGGGCTGTAGTATGATCTGTTACTACTAGTGTACATTGAGTAGTGTTGGGCTGTAGTATGATCTGTTACTACTAGTGTTCATTGAGTAGTGTTGGGCTGTAGTATGATCTGTTACTACTATTATTCATTGAGTAGTGTTGGGCTGTAGTATGATCTGTTACTACTATTATTCATTGAGTAGTGTTGGGCTGTAGTATGCTCTGGTATATCCTGTTGGATTGTCTGGCTCTGCCTGCAGTATTCCTGCTGGTGCTCATTGAGCGGAAACCTCTCAGTTTGATTATCAACTGAGCAGTAAATTAATTAGTCATCATTTAATGCCTAATCAAGCACTTTGCTGTGCCACGTTACAGGGGCCAGCCCAATGAACCAATGAGAGAGACAATTGTTCTGTTTAGCTGTAGGAGCCCAGCGCTAACAGGAGAAGATCTGAGAAGCTGATATACAGTATACTGTATATCATCTTTCTGAGTAAGTTGTTGGAATGTGGTGGGGAACAGGCTGGAACTATATCCCCAGTGACCTCCCCCCCGCATCTAGTTGGGTCAGCTGGGTATTAACAAGGGGGTGACTTTTGAAGAGCCTTCAGCCAGACACAGCTGTAGATAGACAGTACATACTGTAGGAAGAGCAATGCTATTCAATGCTATTCAATGCTATTCAATGCTATTCAATGCTATTCAATGCTTTTCAATGTAATTCAATGCTATTCAATACTATTATTTGTCATTCAATACGATTCAATGCTTTTCAATGTAATTCAATGCTATTCAATACTATTCAATGTTATTCAATGCTATTCAATGTTATTAAATCAAATACATTTTTTATGTTCACATACATGTGTTCAGCAGATGTTATTGTGGGTGTAGTGAAATGCTTGTGATTCTAGCTCCAACAGTGCAGTAATATCTAACAAGTAATATCTAACAATTTCACAACATATACCCAAATACACACAAAGGAAGGAATTAATTAAGAATATATACATACATGGACAAGCGATGTCAGAACGGCATGGACTAAGATACAGTAGAATAGTATAGAATACAGTATATACATATGAGATGAGTAATGTCAGATATATAAACATTATTAAAGTGACTAAGATACAGTAGAATAGTATAGAATACAGTATATACATATGAGATGAGTAATGTCAGATATATAAACATTATTAAAGTGACTAAGATACAGTAGAATAGTATAGAATACAGTATATACATATGAGATGAGTAATGTCAGATATATAAACATTATTAAAGTGACTAAGATACAGTAGAATAGTATAGAATACAGTATATGCATATGAGATGAGTAATGTCAGATATATAAACATTATTAAAGTGACTAAGATACAGTAGAATAGTATAGAATACAGTATATGCATATGAGATGAGTAATGTCAGATATATAAACATTATTAAAGTGACTAAGATACAGTAGAATAGTATAGAATACAGTATATGCATATGAGATGAGTAATGTCAGATATATAAACATTATTAAAGTGACTAAGATACAGTAGAATAGTATAGAATACAGTATATGCATATGAGATGAGTAATGTCAGATATATAAACATTATTAAAGTGACTAAGATACAGTAGAATAGTATAGAATACAGTATATGCATATGAGATGAGTAATGTCAGATATATAAACATTATTAAAGTGACTGAGATACAGTAGAATAGTATAGAATACAGTATATACATATGAGATGAGTAATGTCAGATATATAAACATTATTAAAGTGACTGAGATACAGTAGAATAGTATAGAATACAGTATATACATATGAGATGAGTAATGTCAGATATATAAACATTATTAAAGTGACTGAGATACAGTAGAATAGTATAGAATACAGTATATACATATGAGATGAGTAATGTCAGATATATAAACATTATTAAAGTGACTGAGATACAGTAGAATAGTATAGAATACAGTATATACATATGAGATGAGTAATGTCAGATATATAAACATTATTAAAGTGACTGAGATACTGTAGAATAGTATAGAATACAGTATATACATATGAGATGAGTAATGTCAGATATATAAACATTATTAAAGTGACTGAGATACAGTAGAATAGTATAGAATACAGTATATACATATGAGATGAGTAATGTCAGATATATAAACATTATTGAAGTGACTGAGATACAGTAGAATAGTATAGAATACAGTATATACATATGAGATGAGTAATGTCAGATATATAAACATTATTAAAGTGACTAAGATACAGTAGAATAGTATAGAATACAGTATATACATATGAGATGAGTAATGTCAGATATATAAACATTATTAAAGTGACTAAGATACAGTAGAATAGTATAGAATACAGTATATACATATGAGATGAGTAATGTCAGATATATAAACATTATTAAAGTGACTAAGATACAGTAGAATAGTATAGAATACAGTATATACATATGAGATGAGTAATGTCAGATATATAAACATTATTAAAGTGACTAAGATACAGTAGAATAGTATAGAATACAGTATATACATATGAGATGAGTAATGTCAGATATATAAACATTATTAAAGTGACTAAGATACAGTAGAATAGTATAGATTACAGTATATACATATGAGATGAGTAATGTCAGATATATAAACATTATTAAAGTGACTAAGATACAGTAGAATAGTATAGATTACAGTATATACATATGAGATGAGTAATGTCAGATATATAAACATTATTAAAGTGACTAAGATACAGTAGAATAGTATAGATTACAGTATATACATATGAGATGAGTAATGTCAGATATATAAACATTATTAAAGTGACTAAGATACAGTAGAATAGTATAGAATACAGTATATACATATGAGATGAGTAATGTCAGATATATAAACATTATTA
This sequence comes from Thymallus thymallus, assembly GCA_023634145.1. Lineage (NCBI taxonomy): Eukaryota > Metazoa > Chordata > Actinopteri > Salmoniformes > Salmonidae > Thymallus > Thymallus thymallus. Next base: position 38,633,289 of record CM042415.1, on the reverse strand, counting down.
AAGTGACTGAGATACAGTAGAATAGTATAGAATACAGTATATACATATGAGATGAGTAATGTCAGATATATAAACATTATTAAAGTGACTAAGATACAGTAGAATAGTATAGAATACAGTATATACATATGAGATGAGTAATGTCAGATATATAAAAATTATTAAAGTGACTAAGATACAGTAGAATAGTATAGAATACAGTATATACATATGAGATGAGTAATGTCAGATATATAAACATTATTAAAGTGACTAGTGGTCCATGTCTTAAAGTGAAGAGTGATTTATAATCAGTGTCTATAGGCAGCAGCCTCTAATGTGCTAGTGATGGCTGTTTAACAGTCTGATGGCCTTGATATAGAAGCTGTTTTTCAGTCTCTCGGTCCCAGCTTTGATGCACCTGTACTGACCTCACCTTCTGAATGATCGCGGGGTGAACAGGTAGTGGCTCGGGTGGTTGACGTCCTTGATGATCATTTTGGCTGTAGGTGTCCTGTAGGTGTCCTGGAGGGCGGGTAGTTTGCCCCCGGTAATGTACACCGCACCACCCTCTGGAGTGCCCTGTGGTTGCGGGTGGTGCAGTTACCGTACCAGGCGGTGTTACAGCCCTACAGGATGGGCATCTGTAAAAGTTTGTGAGGGTTTTAGGTGTTAAGCCACATTTCTTATCCTCCTGAGGTTGAAGAGGCTCTGTTGCTCCTTCTTCACCACACTGTCTGTGTAGGTGGACCCTTTCAGTTTATCAGTGATGTGTACACCAAGGCTTTCCACCTTCTCCACTGCGGTCCCATCGATGTGGACAGGGGCACTCTCCCACAACCATTTCCTTAGTTTTGTTGACGTTGAGTGAGAGGTTGTTTCCTGGCACCACACTCCCAGAGCCCTCACCTCCTCCCTGTAGGCTGTCTCACCACCACACTCCCAGAGCCCTCACCTCCTCCCTGTAGGCTGTCTCACCACCACACTCCCAGAGCCCTCACCTCCTCCCTGTAGGCTGTCTCGTCATTGTTAGTAATCAAGCCTACCACTGTTGTGTCGTCTGCAAACTTGATGATTGAGTTGGAGGCGTGTGTGGCCACACAGTCATGGGTGAACAGGGAGTACAGGACAGGGCTGAGAATTCACCCTTGTGGGGCCCCAGTGTTGAGGATCAGTGAGGAAGTGTTGTTTCCTACCTTCACCAACTGGGGGCGGCCCGTCAGGAAGTCCAGGACTCAGTTGCACAGGGCGGGGTTCAGACCCAGGGCCTCAAGCTTAATGATAAGCTTGGAGGGAACTATGGTGTTGAATGCTGAGCTATAGTTACATTTTTTGATTTGTTTATTTAACCTTTATTTAACAAGGCAGTTAAGAACTAATTCTTATTTACAATGATGGCCTACCTACAGGGTCAGCACCTGGAGCAAATTAGGGTTAAGTGCCTTGCTCATGGACACATCAACAGTTTTTTTCACTTTCTCGGCTCAGGTATTCGAACCCGAGACCTTTCGGCTACCTAACCAACGCTATTCCTCTTGTCCAGATGGGACAGGACAGTGTGCAGAGTGATGGCGATTGCATCGTCTGTGGATCTATTGGAGTGGTAAGCAAATTGAAGTGTGTCTAGGGTGGCAGGTAAGGTGGAGGTGATATGATCCTTGACTAGTTTCTCAAAGCACTTCATGATGACAGAGGTGATGCTACGGGGCGATAGTCATTTAGTTCAGTTACCTTTGCTTTCTTGGGTACAGGAACAATGGTGGCCATCTTGAAGCATGTGGGGACAGCAGACTGGGATAGGGATAGATTGAATATGTCTGTAAACACACCAGCCAGCTGGTCTGTACATGCTCTGAGGACACGGCTAGGGATGTAGGCATCCTTGCGAGGGTTGACATGTTTAAATGTTTTACTCACATCGGCCACGGAGAGGGAGAGCCCACAGTCCTTGGTAGCGGGCCGCGTCGGTGGCACTGTGTTGTCCTCAAAGCGGGCGAAGAAGGTGTTTAGCTTGTTCGTAAGCAAGACTTACGAATGCATATTAGTATTCTGTCAGTTGTATATTTTTTCATTGCTTTTAGTATATCAAATGTGCAATAAGTGCAGTTGTCTGTAATTAAACCCTGCGCACTAAGGACTGTATTTTAAGGGAATTACTATTATTACCCCAAATGATATCATACACACATTTAGCTATTAAAGTATCTCTTCCTGTCATTTATCTGTACAGTTTGTGTAACCATGCAAGTATTCACTTATCTGTAAATATAACTGTATACCTAACTGTACAGCTAATTTAACCATGCAAAATGTTCACTTACCTGTTCATTTACCCAGTCTGTCTATTAAGTAAACTATATTACCCTCGCTCATATCATACGCATTTTTAGCTACTGAAGTATTTCTCTGCCATCGACCTGTATAGTATAGTTAACCATCCAACATCCACCAATGTATAGTGTACATATTTGTCAGGCTCTGGCCATAGAGAAGCTTTGCTTCTCTATATTTCTATGGTCAGAGTCTGGCAGTTCTAGTAATTCTACGTCTGTGTGGTGTTGTGTGTGTGGGATCCCTAATTAGAGGCAGCTGCATTGCATTACCTCTAATTAGGGATCCTACTTATATGTCTGTGTTCCACTCCGTTGCCGTGGTTCATTGTTGTATATTGTCTCGTGTCGTGCTACGTGTGTCCTCTTCATTATCTATCATTTGTTATTTTGTATAGTTCGCTAGTTCATTGAATAAATATGTCGAACTATCGATACGCTGCGCCTTGGTCTCTCTACACACCCGAACGTGACAATATTCAGACAACCACTCATACTATGCAATGTCTTTTTATAGCTTTTTATGCACTCCAGATATCTTGTATTTCTATACTTTTTCATACTGCCACTCTATGTATCATGTACCGTGTATCTGTCTTTTGTGTATTTTCGTTGTGGCATTTTGCACCTGCCCTGTGTTTTGTCGTAGCTGCTTGACAATTAAATTTCCCCCTCGGGGATCAATAAAGTACCTATCTATCTATCTATCTATCTATCTATCTATCTATCTATCTATCTATCTATCTATCTATCTATCTATCTATCTATCTATCTATCTATCTATCTATCTATCTATCTATCTATCTATCTAAGACATCGGTGTCCGCGACGTGGCTGGTTTTCTCTTTGTAATCCATGATTGTCTGTAGACCCTGCCACATACATCTTGTGTCTGAGCCGTTGATCTGAAACTCCACTACTGACATGTATCTTGTTTGATTGGTGAATAACTCCACTACTGACATGTATCTTGTTTGATTGGTGAATAACTCCACTACTGACATGTATCTTGTTTGATTGGTGAATAACTACACTACTGACATGTGTCTTGTTTGATTGGTGAATAACTCCACTACTGACATGTATCTTGTTTGATTGGTGAATAACTCCACTACTGACATGTATCTTGTTTGATTGGTGAATAACTCCACTACTGACATGTATCTTGTTTGATTGGTGAATAACTCCACTACTGACATGTATCTTGTTTGATTGGTGAATAACTCATTACTGACATGTATCTTGTTTGATTGGTGAATAACTCCACTACTGACATGTATCTTGTTTGATTGGTGAATAACTACACTACTGACATGTATCTTGTTTGATTGGTGAATAACTCCACTACTGACATGTATCTTGTTTGATTGGTGAATAACTCCACTACTGACATGTATCTTGTTTGATTGGTGAATAACTCCACTACTGACATGTATCTTGTTTGATTGGTGAATAACTCCACTACTGACATGTATCTTGTTTGATTGGTGAATAACTCCACTACTGACATGTATCTTGTTTGATTGGTGAATAACTCCACTACTGACATGTATCTTGTTTGATTGGTGAATAACTCCACTACTGACATGTATCTTGTTTGATTGGTGAATAACTCCACTACTGACATGTATCTTGTTTGATTGGTGAATAACTCCACTACTGACATGTATCTTGTTTGATTGGTGAATAACTCCAATACTGACATGTATCTTGTTTGATTGGTGAATAACTCCACTACTGACATGTATCTTGTTTGATTGGTGAATAACTCCACTACTGACATGTATCTTGTTTGATTGGTGAATAACTCCACTACTGACATGTATCTTGTTTGATTGGTGAATAACTCCACTACTGACATGTATCTTGTTTGATTGGTGAATAACTCCACTACTGACATGTATCTTGTTTGATTGGTGAATAACTCCACTACTGACATGTATCTTGTTTGATTGGTGAATAACTCATTACTGACATGTATCTTGTTTGATTGGTGAATAACTACACTACTGACATGTATCTTGTTTGATTGGTGAATAACTACACTACTGACATGTATCTTGTTTGATTGGTGAATAACTCCACTACTGACATGTATCTTGTTTGATTGGTGAATAACTCCACTACTGACATGTATCTTGTTTGATTGGTGAATAACTCCACTACTGACATGTATCTTGTTTGATTGGTGAATAACTCCACTACTGACATGTATCTTGTTTGATTGGTGAATAACTCCACTACTGACATGTATCTTGTTTGATTGGTGAATAACTCATTACTGACATGTATCTTGTTTGATTGGTGAATAACTCATTACTGACATGTATCTTGTTTGATTGGTGAATAACTCCACTACTGACATGTATCTTGTTTGATTGGTGAATAACTCATTACTGACATGTATCTTGTTTGATTGGTGAATAACTCCACTACTGACATGTATCTTGTTTGATTGGTGAATAACTCCACTACTGACATGTATCTTGTTTGATTGGTGAATAACTACACTACTGACATGTATCTTGTTTGATTGGTGAATAACTCATTACTGACATGTATCTTGTTTGATTGGTGAATAACTCATTACTGACATGTATCTTGTTTGATTGGTGAATAACTCCACTACTGACATGTATCTTGTTTGATTGGTGAATAACTCATTACTGACATGTATCTTGTTTGATTGGTGAATAACTCATTACTGACATGTATCTTGTTTGATTGGTGAATAACTACACTCTTTGTAATCAACCATATTCCGTCACCTTGCCATCGTTAAATGCAGTGGTTCGCGCTTTCAGTTTCGCAGTTTTATTGTTATTCAATGTTATTCAATGTTTTTAAATGCTGTTCAATGTTATTCAATGTTATTCAATGTTATTCAATGAAATTCAACGTTATTCAATGTTAGTCAATGTTATTCAATACTATTCAATGTTATTCAATGTTATTCAATACTATTCAATGTTATTCAATGTTATTCAATACTATTCAATGTTTTCAATGATATTCAATGTTATTGTGATGTTATTCTTTTTCTGTCCACCAGGTAGCATTACTCAAATTGCCTGTTAGTTCATTTACATTTCAGCCAATAGGATTCTTTGGCTGTGATTCAGGAAGAGGAAGTTAGTTGCTATTTTATTTTTACATGTGTATATGAGTGAGTTCATCAAGTTCCAGAACAATCTTCCCACATCCATTGTTGTTTTGCTATAAAGTGTACAGCCTGTGAGTATGTTGATCAGTAGTGCATTTCAAACAGTAGTTATTCAATATTTTTGGTATTGGAATATTTTGTACCCATTTTGGTTTCATTAGTCAGCAATGCTAGTTAAGTGAAGCATGATTGATATGGTAGCTGTGATATTGCCAGTCTTTATTTAAGGATGATGAATATGTTTATTGTTTTTATGTATTTACACATCCTTGGAATGGATACATATTTACCTTTAAATATTCCAGAATCTGGTATTGATTATATGTACTTACTGTCATTTATTTGTTGCATGTACAAAATGGAATTTTAACTGGTTTAGTTTGACTAAGCTCATCTTATATATCCAAGATGGCGTAACAGTGCAGACATGTTTTTGTTCGTCCCGTCTCATGTCCCATGTAAATAGTTTGTAATTTGTCTGTCTTTCCATATTTTTTATTGTTCCCGATTTACCTCTCCTGCAACCCGCCTCACCCAACGTGAAACGGATCTAATATCTTTACTTTTCCTTATTTAACTGAACCGCAGTCAGAAGCTAGTCTGCTAGCTAGCTTGCTAACAAGCTACTAGCCATCGCTAACCACTGCTAGCGGTCCTCACCACTGCTCTGCCTGCTTCAGCCGCTTTTAGTTCGGACAATATCGGCCAGTCTGCTACCAACCCAGCGCATATCGGACTGCGTTCCCTTCCACTTCACCGGATTTCCACTGAAATCACAGGACCATCACACCGGATCATCACAGCTAGCTAGCTGCAATCAAGTGACTGCTGTTTTGGCAAAACTCCATTGTCCATATGCTAACTTGAGCTAGCCTCGAGCTAAGCCCATCTCCCGGACAGCCGACGTGTGCTAGCTACTCTCCCGGGCTACAGTACCTTGTCAACCTGCCTGGACCTTCTACTGTCGATACAGAGCCCCGCCGAGCCACCGCGACTGGTCTGCTGACGTAATTGTCCGACGTGGTCTCAACAGGCTTTTCCTCTGCGACGTCGCCGAAGATCCATCTGCTAGCCCCGGCCTGCTAGCACTCTGAACGCCGTGCCTCCCGCTCGCCTAGTCCAGCGCCCACTGAACTGCTCCCTGGCTCACCTCTTTGCTGCTCATCGGATACTATGATTGCTCAGCTTCACAGCTGATGCCTGCAGGACTGTTTGGTTATATGGTATTTCATTCTGTTTATCTGCCAGGCCTCAGGTCCTGTGTGTAGTACATCACTTTTCTCTATCTGACCCTCTTTGTCCATTCATCTCCATTACCCGTCGTTGTCTTAGCTCTCTTAATTAACTGTTTGTTTTTATGCCCCTTATTAACAGTTTAGGTTAGTTATTATTGTTTTATTTCACTGTAGAGCCACGACTGTATTTCTCACTAGGACAGGATATTAATATTGAGTCTCCACCATGTATATTTCACTAGGACAGGATATTAATATTGAGCCTCCATCATGTATATCTCACTAGGTCAGGATATTAATATTGAGCCTCCATCATGTATTTCTCACTAGGTCAGGATATTAATATTGAGTCTCCACCATGTATATTTCACTAGGACAGGATATTAATATTGAGCCTCCATCATGTATATCTCACTAGGTCAGGATATTAATATTGAGTCTCCACCATGTATATTTCACTAGGTCAGGATATTAATATTGAGTCTCCACCATGTATATTTCACTAGGACAGGATATTAATAATGAGCCTCCATCATGTATATCTCACTAGGTCAGGATATTAATATTGAGTCTCCACCATGTATATTTCACTAGGTCAGGATATTAATATTGAGTCTCCACCATGTATATTTCACTAGGACAGGATATTAATAATGAGCCTCCATCATGTATACCTCACTAGGTCAGGATATTAATATTGAGCCTCCATCATGTATATCTCACTAGGTCAGGATATTAATATTGAGCCTCCATCATGTATATCTCACTAGGACAGGATATTAATATTGAGTCTCCACCATGTATATCTCACTAGGTCAGGATATTAATATTGAGCCTCCATCATGTATATCTCACTAGGACAGGATATTAATATTGAGCCTCATGTTTATCTCACTAGGACAGGATATTAATATTGAGCCTCATGTTTATCTCACTAGGTCAGGATATTAATATTGAGCCTCATGTTTATCTCACTAGGTCAGGATATTAATATTGAGCCTCATGTTTATCTCACTAGGTCAGGATATTAATATTGAGCCTCCTTATGTTTATCTCACTAGGTCAGGATATTAATATTGAGCCTCCACCATGTATTTCTCACTAGGTCAGGATATTAATATTGAGCCTCCACCATGTATTTCTCACTAGGTCAGGATATTAATATTGAGCCTCCATCATGTATATCTCACTAGGACAGGATATTAATATTGAGTCTCCACCATGTATATTTCACTAGGTCAGGATATTAATATTGAGCCTCCATCATGTATATCTCACTAGGACAGGATATTAATATTGAGCCTCATGTTTATCTCACTAGGTCAGGATATTAATATTGAGCCTCATGTTTATCTCACTAGGTCAGGATATTAATATTGAGCCTCCTCATGTTTATCTCACTAGGTCAGGATAATAATATTGAGCCTCATGTTTATCTCACTAGGTCAGGATAATAATATTGAGCCTCATGTTTATCTCACTAGGTCAGGATATTAATATTGAGCCTCATGTTTATCTCACTAGGTCAGGATATTAATATTGAGCCTCATGTTTATCTCACTAGGTCAGGATATTAATATTGAGCCTCATGTTTATCTCACTAGGTCAGGATATTAATATTGAGCCTCATGTTTATCTCACTAGGTCAGGATAATAATATTGAGCCTCATGTTTATCTCACTAGGTCAGGATATTAATATTGAGCCTCCACCATGTATATTTCACTAGGACAGGATATTAATATTGAGCCTCATGTTTATCTCACTAGGTCAGGATATTAATATTGAGCCTCATGTTTATCTCACTAGGTCAGGATATTAATATTGAGCCTCATGTTTATCTCACTAGGTCAGGATATTAATATTGAGCCTCATGTTTATCTCATTAGGTCAGGATACTAATATTGAGCCTCATGTTTATCTCACTAGGTAAGGATAATAATATTGAGCCTCCTCATGTACAGTCGTATGAAAAAGTTTGGGCACCCCTGACAATTTCCATGATTTCCATTTATAAATAATTGGGTGTTTGGATCAGCAATTTCATTTTGATCTATCAAATAACTGATGGACACAGTAATATTTCAGTAGTGAAATTAGGTTTATTGGATTAACAGAAAATGTGCAAAATGAATCAAAACAAAATTAGACAGGTGCATAAATTTGGGCCCCAACAGAAAAATCACATCAATATTTAGTAGAGCCTCCTTTTGCTAAAATAACAGCCTCTAGACGCTTCCTATAGCCTCTAATGAGTGTCTGGATTCTGGATGAAGGTATTTTGGACCATTCCTCCTTACAAAACATCTCCAGTTCAGTTAGGTTTGATGGTTGCCGAGCATGGACAGCCCGCTTCAAATCATCCCACAGATTCTCAATGATATTCAGGTCTGGGGACTGGGATGGCCATTCCAGAACATTGTACTTGTTCCTCTGCATAAATGCCCGGGTAGATTTTGAGCAGTGTTTTGGGTCGTTGTCTTGTTGAAATATCCGGCCCCGGCGTAACTTCAACTTTGTGACTGATTCTTCAACATTATTCCCAAGAATCTGCTGATATTGAGTGGAATCCATGCGACCCTCAACTTTAACAAGATTCCCAGTACCGGCACTGGCCACACAGCCCCACAGCATGATGGAACCCCCACCAAATTTTACTGTGGGTAACAAGTGTTTTTCTTGGAACGCTGTGTTTTGCCGCCATGCATAACGCCCCTTGTTATGACCAAATAACTCAATCTTTGTTTCATCAGTCCACAGCACCTTATTCCAAAATTAAGCTGGCTTGTCCAAATGTGTGTTTGTGGCGTGTGTGCAGAAAAGGCTTCTTCTGCATCACTCTCCCGTACAGCTTCTCCTTGTGCAAAGTGCGCTGAATTGTTGAACGATGCACAGTGACACCATCTGCAGCAAGATTATGTTGTAGGTCTTTGGAGGTGGTCTGTGGGCTGTTTTTGACCGTTCTCACCATCCTTCTCCTTTGCCTCTCCGATATTTTACTTGGCCTTAACAAGAACTGTGCCTGTGGTCTTCCATTTACTCACTATGTTCCTCACCGTTGACACTGACAGCTTACATCTCTGCGATAGCTTTTTGTAGCCTTCCCCTAAACCATAATGTTGAACAATCTTTGTTTTCAGGTCATTAGAGAGTTGTTTTGAGGCCCCCATGTTGCCACTCTTCAGAGGAGAGTCAAAGAGAACAACAACTTGCAATTGGCCACCTTAAATACCTTTTCTCATGATTGGATACATTTGTCTATGAAGTTCAAGGCTTTATGAGCTCACCAAACCAATTGTGTGTTCCAATTAATCAGTGCTAAGTAGTTACAGGTATTCAAATCAACAGAATGACAAGGGTGCCCACATTTTTTGCATAGCCTATTTTTCACATCTGATTTAATTTCATACAACTTAATATTGCTACACTAAAAATCTTTGTCTGGACAATACCCCAGTACTCAGCTTTTATTAGAAAATGAATGGCATGCCACTGTGATCATTTTCTGTGACGACAGAGTAAATTGTTATACAGCCTCAGAGGGGGGCCAACTTTTTCATACGACTATATATCTCAATAGGTCAGGATATTAAACCTCCACCATGTATATCTCACTAGGTCAGGATATTAAACCTCCTCCATGTATATCTCAATAGGTCAGGATATTAAACCTCCTCCATGTATATCTCAATAGGTCAGGATATTAAACCTCCTCCATGTATATCTCACTAGGTCAGGATATTAAACCTCCTCCATGTATATCTCACTAGGTCAGGATATTAAACCTCCTCCATATACAGTGGGGAGAACAAGTATTTGATACACAGGTTTTCCTACTTACAAAGCATGTAGAGGTCTGTCATTTTTATCATAGGTACACTTCAACTGTGAGAGACGGAAAAATAAATCCAGAAAATCACATTGTATGATTTTTTAATAAATAATTTGCATTTTTTTGCATGACGGCAGGACCTGGTCAATGACCTGAAGAGAGCTGGGACCACAGTCTCAAAGAAAACCATTAGTAACACACTACGCCGTCATGGATTAAAATCCTGCAGCACACGCAAGGTCCCCCTGCTCAAGCCAGCGCATGTCCAGGCCCGTCTGAAGTTTGCCAATGACCATCTGGATGATCCAGAGGAGGAACGGGAGAAGGTCATGTGTTCTGATGAGACAAAAATATAGCTTTTTGGTCTAAACTCCACTCGCCGTGTTTGGAGGAAGAAGAAGGATGAGTACAACCCCAAGAACACCATCCCTACCTTGAAGCATGGAGGTGGAAACATCATTCTTTGGGGATGCTTTTCTGCAAAGTGGACGGACGACTGCACCGTATTGAGGGGAGGATGGATGGGACCATGTATCGCGAGATCTTGGCCAACAACCTCCTTCCCTCAGTAAGAGCATTGAAGATGGGTCTTGGCTGGGTCTTCCAGCATGACAACGACCCGAAACACACACAGCCAGGGCAACTAAGGAGTGGCTCCGTAAGAAGCATCTCAAGGTCCTGGAGTGGCCTAGCCAGTCTCCAGACCTGAACCCAATAGAAAATCTTTGGAGGGAGCTGAAAGTCCGTATTGCCCAGCGACAGCCCGAAACCTGAAGGATCTGGAGAAGGTCTGTACGGAGGAGTGGGCCAAAATCCCTGCTGCAGTGTGTGCAAACCTGGTCAAGAACTACAGGAAACGTATGATCTCTGTAATTGCAAACAAACGTGTCTGTACCAAATATTAAGTTCTGCTTTTCTGATGTATCAAATACTTATGTCATGCAATAAAATGCAAATTAATTACTTAAAAATCATAATGTGATTTTTCTGGATTTTTGTTTTAGATTCCGTCACTCACAGTTGAAGAGTACCTATGATAAAAATTACAGACTTCTACATGCTTTGTAAGTGGGGAAACCTGCAAAATCGTCAGTGTATCAAATACTTGTTCTCCCTACTGTATATCTCGCTGGAGCTGGAACTGGAGCTGGAATTGGAGCTGGAACTGGAGCTGGAGAATGGGACACATATACCCCTTTTCCACCAAAGCATTTTGAGAGCCGGTTCGGAGCCGGTGCCTACTCGCAAACCAGTTCTTTGTGTTTCGACAGCCAAAGAACCGGTTCTCGGCCAGGAAAATTGGTTCCAAAGCGGCACCAACTCTTTGCTGGACTAGAACCGTTCTTTTACCACGTCATGCTTACGTCGGGGGCTGGGGGCGGGGTTATTGTGACCAACAACATGACGGGTAAGGTTGTGACCGCCATTGCTAAAAACACAGCGCTAGTAGATGTGTTCTAAACGTCTTCTTCTGACCCCAATATAGGATCGCAAAGCCAGGAGAAATATTTGCAGAAAGACGATGTAGTCCGCCATTGTAATTGTTATGCTTGAAGTTGGCGCAAGCGTTTCTGGGAAAGCTAAGACGTATGGCGACGTACACAGTGACGTAACGACGTCGTTCGCTGGGCTCTCTAGTCAGTGGAAAAACAAACAGGTTCTGAGAAGGTTCGCAAGTTGAACCAACTTTGAACCAACTTTGAACCAGCACCAGTTCCGAACCAGTTATTTTTTGGTGTAAAAGGGGTAACATGGAACTCTGTGGAAATTACAACTAAAACTACCTGGAAGTAAAAAGGGTTATTCAAAGGATTCTCCTATGGCGACAGCCAAAGAACCATTTTAGGTTCTAGATAACACCTTTTTTCTAAGTGTTTACACTTTCCCAAGCCTCTAATGTCCTTAACATTGTCACCACAAATGTCTGTGCTCATGACAGAAAATGACATTGTATTTGCATCCTGCTGGCTCCAGCAGCCTTGCTAGCGGCAGGGCTGGATAAGCATCTGTCACAGCCTTGGGTGGGGCTGTGGGGCTCAGCGGCTGGGCTGAGGGCTCGGGGAGGTGCCGGGCGACTGGGCGACTGGGCTGAGGGCCCGGGAAGGTGCTGGGTGGTGTTCTGCTCCAAACACCCCTAGGGGAGCACCTACTGAAGAAGACCAAGGAGAGACAAACAACAACGCTAACCTCTCTTTAGTCCTTCCCACTGTGGCAGTTTAAATGGAGACATTTCCCATAATTCACAGGTCCCAACCTTGGCTAACTTCGTAGAGATCAGTTCACTAATATAGTGATGCAGAGTGTGTTGATTGAAAAGCTACTACAGTATGATATGTAATATGAATCCTGTGGTTTATGATCACAAAGGAAATGGTAGCATTGAGCTGTATGGTTCAGCCTCCCCAGACGCAGGTTAAAATAGTGAAGATTATTGATATGCTGTATGGTTCAGCCTCCCCAGGCCCAGGTTAAAATAGTGAAGATTATTGATATGCTGTATGGTTCAGCCTCCCCAGACCCAGGTTAAAATAGTGAAGATTATTGATATGCTGTATGGTTCAGCCTCCCCAGACCCAGGTTAAAATAGTGAAGATTATTGATATGCTGTATGGTTCAGCCTCCCCAGACCCAGGTAAGGCTGGACAGGTGATTGATCTCGTAAGGCTGGACAGGTGATTGGTCTCGTAAGGCTGGACAGGTGATTGGTCTCGTAAGGCTGGACAGGTGATTGGTCTCGTAAGGCTGGACAGGTGATTGGTCTCGTACGTTTCACAGGTGATTGGTCTCGTACGTTTCACAGGTGATTGGTCTCGTACGTTTCACAGGTGATTGGTCTCGTACGTTTCACAGGTGATTGGTCTAGTACGGCTGGACAGGTGATTGGTCTGGTACGGCTGGACAGGTGATTGGTCTGGTACGGCTGGACAGGTGATTGGTCTGGTAAGGCTGGACAGGTGATTGGTCTGGTAAGGCTGGACAGGTGATTGGTCTGGTAAGGCTGGACAGGTGATTGGTCTGGTAAGGCTGGACAGGTGATTGGTCTGGTAAGGCTGGACAGGTGATTGGTCTGGTAAGGCTGGACAGGTGATTGGTCTGGTAAGGCTGGACAGGTGATTGGTCTGGTATGGCTGGACAGGTGATTGGTCTGGTATGGCTGGACAGGTGATTAGTCTGTTAAGGCTGTATAAGTGACTAGTCTGATGAGGCTGGATAGTTGATTGGTCTGGTAAGGCTGGACAGGTGATTGGACTGGTAAGACTCCGTTGATGGTTGACCTGTTATCACCTCCCATTTGAGTCCACTTACTGTAGGTATGCCTACCTGATAAGACCCTAGGACCCTGGAACTGTTACATCATATAAGATGTGTTAGTTCTGTTAGACCTGGAACTGTTAAATCATTTAAGATGTGTTAGTTCTGTTAGACCTGGAACTGTTAAATCATTTAAGATGTGTTAGTTCTGTTAGACCTGGAACTGTTACATAATATAAGATGTGTTAGTTCTGTTAGACCTGGAACTGTTAAATCATTTAAGATGTGTTAGTTCTGTTAGACCTGGAACTGTTAAATCATTTAAGATGTGTTAGTTCTGTTAGACCTGGAACTGTTAAATCATTTAAGATGTGTTAGTTCTGTTAGACCTGGAACTGTTAAATCATTTAAGATGTGTTAGTTCTGTTAGACCTGGAACTGTTAAATCATTTAAGATGTGTTAGTTCTGTTAGACCTGGAACTGTTAAATCATTTAAGATGTGTTAGTTTGCTTCTTGTGTTTCATGATGTCTGATGACTGATGGATGAAGGTTTCATATCCATGTTCAGGTAGGTTTTAAGTGGTTTTAGAAGATAATTACTTTAGAATATGATAGAGACTTTAATGTTGCATATCAGGAACTTATGATCATGCCAATTACTATGGAGTTTCTTAAAATGTTATAATTTTTTTAAGTAGTGCTGTCTTTTTAATATGCTTTCATTAAATACTTCTCATTAAGACTGAGTGTCTACTCTGACCCCCATTCTCAAGCTTGAACATCACAACATGTTACACACCTCAACATGACAGTAAGACAATCCTGCTCTACCAAGCAAAAAGGCAGTAACTGCTCATAGCTTGGAACTGAGAAAAATGGCTTTTATTTACCTTGGTTTCACTGTAACTTTATACAGTTACTGCTAACATGACCCCTGTTTTCTCCAAAACACAATACAATAGAGGCAGGATACTGGTCCACATGATTAAACAGGTATTTAATGTAGCAAAGATGATATTAACTCATTTTCAAACAAATGACCAGTTACTGCCTTTTTGCTTGGTAGGGCAGGATTGCTAATTTGTTATTTCAACCAGACGTGTTGTCTCTTTATGTGTTGCCTCGACGACCTTGAGTGACAGCTGAGGGAGATATCAGTGTTCTAACCACCTTCCCACTTCCTATTCATGTCCTCATTGCCCAGAGAATTTCACTACATTTCCTGCTAAATGTATCTTTTCCATCTGGCCTTATCTTACCATCAAATATCCTCGCTGACCTTTGCAGGTGGGAGGTTATCAAACCAGGAGTGGGAGTCGCTGTTACACACAGTCAAACTAGACTAATACCTGGAATACACATTTGTCAAAATGAATTTCGGTCGAGAATCCTATTAATAACTTTAGTTTAAAGTCAGTGTTTCCCTGAGCGAGGGCCTCTGTTGATGTTCTGCAACACTGCTTTAGTGGGCTCTTACCTATCTGTCATTGGCTGAGAGAGGCCGAAAAGCAGCTTTGATGTCTTAACTTCATGCGATTACTCATATTCCTCTCCTCAGTGTTTAGACCAGGCTAAATTAAGAGGTGTTCTGGAGTCTCTTTAGACCAGGCTAAATTAAGAGGTGTTCTGGAGTCTCTTTAGACCAGGCTAAATTAAGAGGTGTTCTGGAGTCTCTTTAGACCAGGCTAAATTAAGAGGTGTTCTGGAGTCTCTTTAGACCAGGCTAAATTAAGAGGTGTTCTGGAGTCTCTTTAGACCAGGCTAAATTAAGAGGTGTTCTGGAGTCTCTTTAGACCAGGCTAAATTAAGAGGTGTTCTGGAGTCTCTTTAGACCAGGCTAAATTAAGAGGTGTTCTGGAGTCTCTTTAGACCAGGCTAAATTAAGAGGTGTTCTGGAGTCTCTTTAGACCAGGCTAAATTAAGAGGTGTTCTGGAGTCTCTTTAGACCAGGCTAAATTAAGAGGTGTTCTGGAGTCTCTTTAGACCAGGCTAAATTAAGAGGTGTTCTGGAGTCTCTTTAGACCAGGCTAAATTAAGAGGTGTTCTGGAGTCTCTTTAGACCAGGCTAAATTAAGAGGTGTTCTGGAGTCTCTTTAGACCAGGCTAAATTAAGAGGTGTTCTGGAGTCTCTTTAGACCAGGCTAAATTAAGAGGTGTTCTGGAGTCTCTTTAGACCAGGCTAAATTAAGAGGTGGTCAGGAGTATCAGTGTTTAGACCAGGCTAAATTAAGAGGTGTTCTGGAGTCTCTTTAGACCAGGCTAAATTAAGAGGTGGTCAGGAGTATCAGTGTTTAGACCAGGCTAAATTAAGAGGTGGTCAGGAGTATCAGTGTTTAGACCAGGCTAAATTAAGAGGTGGTCAGGAGTATCAGTGTTTAGACCAGGCTAAATTAAGAGGTGGTCAGGAGTATCAGTGTTTAGACCAGGCTAAATTAAGAGGTGGTCAGAAGTGTCAGTGTTTAGACCAGGCTAAATTAAGAGGTGGTCAGAAGTGTCAGTGTTTAGACCAGGCTAAATTAAGAGGTGGTCAGGAGTCTCAGTGCTGTCCATGTTGCTGTCCATGTCCAGAGAGAGAGAGTGAGATCTCAATGTGAGGAGGCTATATACAGGGGTACCAGTACAGAGTCAATGTGAGGAGGCTATATACAGGTGGTACCAGTACAGAGTCAATGTGAGGAGACTATATACAGGTGGTACCAGTACAGAGTCAATGTGAGGAGACTATATACAGGTGGTACCAGTACAGAGTCAATGTGAGGAGACTATATACAGGTGGTACCAGTACAGAGTCAATGTGAGGAGACTATATACAGGTGGTACCAGTACAATGTGAGGAGGTTATATACAGGGGTACCAGTACAGAGTCAATGTGAGGAGGCTATATACAGGTGGAACCAGTACAGAGTCAATGTGAGGAGGCTATATACAGGAAGTACCAGTACAGAGTCAATGTGAGGAGGCTATATACAGGAAGTACCAGTACAGAGTCAATGTGAGGAGGCTATATACAGGAAGTACCAGTACAGAGTCAATGTGAGGAGGCTATATACAGGGGTACCAGTACAGAGTCAATGTGAGGAGGCTATATACAGGTGGTACCAGTACAGAGTCAATGTGAGGAGGCTATATACAGGGGTACCAGTACAGAGTCAATGTGAGGAGGCTACATACAGGGGTACCAGTACAGAGTCAATGTGAGGAGGTTATATACAGGGGTACCAGTACAGAGTCAATGTGAGGAGGTTATATACAGGGGTACCAGTACAGAGTCAATGTGAGGAGGTTATATACAGGGGTACCAGTACAGAGTCAATGTGAGGAGGCTACATACAGGGGTACCAGTACAGAGTCAATGTGAGGAGGTTATATACAGGGGTACCAGTACAGAGTCAATGTGAGGAGGCTATATACAGGGGTACCAGTACAGAGTCAATGTGAGGAGGCTACATACAGGGGTACCAGTACAGAGTCAATGTGAGGAGGCTAAATACAGGTGGTACCAGTACAGAGTCAATGTGAGGAGGCTATATACAGGGGTACCAGTACAGAGTCAATGTGAGGAGGCTACATACAGGGGTACCAGTACAGAGTCAATGTGAGGAGGTTATATACAGGGGTACCAGTACAGAGTCAATGTGAGGAGGCTATATACAGGTGGAACCAGTACAGAGTCAATGTGAGGAGGCTATATACAGGTGGAACCAGTACAGAGTCAATGTGAGGAGGCTATATACAGGTGGTACCAGTACAGAGTCAATGTGAGGAGGCTATATACAGGAAGTACCAGTACAGAGTCAATGTGAGGAGGCTATATACAGGGGTACCAGTACAGAGTCAATGTGAGGAGGCTACATACAGGGGTACCAGTACAGAGTCAATGTGAGGAGGCTATATACAGGGGTACCAGTACAGAGTCAATGTGAGGAGGCTGTATACAGGAAGTACCAGTACAGAGTCAATGTGAGGAGGCTATATACAGGGGTACCAGTACAGAGTCAATGTGAGGAGGCTATATACAGGGGTACCAGTACAGAGTCAATGTGAGGAGGCTATATACAGGTGGAACCAGTACAGAGTCAATGTGAGGAGGCTATATACAGGAAGTACCAGTACAGAGTCAATGTGAGGAGGCTATATACAGGGGTACCAGTACAGAGTCAATGTGAGGAGGCTTTATACAGGTGGTACCAGTACAGAGTCAATGTGAGGAGGCTACATACAGGGGTACCAGTACAGAGTCAATGTGAGGAGGCTATATACAGGGGTACCAGTACAGAGTCAATGTGAGGAGGCTATATACAGGGGTACCAGTACAGAGTCAATGTGAGGAGGCTATATACAGGAAGTACCAGTACAGAGTCAATGTGAGGAGGCTACATACAGGGGTACCAGTACAGAGTCAATGTGAGGAGGCTATATACAGGGGTACAGAGTCAACGAGAGGAGACTATGATATAAGTGAGGGTAATAATAGTTTACTTAATATGCAGTCTGGTTATATTTACAGATAAGTGAATATATGCATGGTTAAATTAGCTGTACAGGTAAATATACAGTTATATTTACAGATAAGTGAATACTTGCATGGTTACATTAACTGTACAGGTAAATGACAGGAAGATATACTTTAATAGCTAAAAGTGTGTATTATATAATTTGGTGTAATAATAGTAATTCCCTTAAAATACAGTCCTTAGTGCGCAGGGTTTAATTACAGACAACTGCACTTATTGCACATTCGATATACTAAAAGCAATGACAAAATATACAACTGACAGGATACTAATATGCATTCCTGAGTGAATGACTACGTCCAAGAATGACTTACAATATTGCACGTGATATGATATAACAACTGTACATGAATATGTACAGCGGGTGAAATAAGTATATCACACGTCACCATTTTTCTCAGTAAATATATTTCCAAAGGTGCTATTGACATGACATTTTTCACCAGATGTTGGTTCCAACCCAAGTAATCCATACATACAAAGAAACCAAAACAAATAAGTTCAGAAATTAAGATGTGAAATGACACAGGGAAAAAGTATTGAACACACTTACTGATATTTATTTAATACTTTGTACAAAAGCCTTTGTTGGTAATGACAGCTTCAAGACGCCTCCTGTATGGAGAAACTAGTCGCATGCATTGCTCTGGTGTGATTTTGGCCCATTCTTCCACACAAACAGTCTTCAAATCTTGAAGGTTCCGTGGGCCTCTTCTATGAATCTTGATCTTCAGTTCTTTCCATAGATTTTCAATGGGATTTAAGTCAGGTGATTGGCTGGGCCATTCTAGCAGCTTTATTTTCTTTCTTTGAAATCAATTGAGAGTTTCCTTGGCTGTGTGTTTGGGATCATTGTCTTGCTGAAATGTCCACCCTCGTTTCATCTTCATCATCCTGGTAGATGGCAGCAGATTTTTGTCAAGAATGTCTCGGTAAATTTGCCCATTCATCCTTCCTTCAATTATAGATAGATAGATAGATAGATAGATAGATAGATAGATAGATAGGTACTTTATTGATCCCCCGGGGGGGAAATTTCATTTCCCCCCCGTGAAGTTTGCCAGTACCATTTGCTGAAAAGCAGCCCCACACCATGATGTTCCCACCTCCAAACTTCACTGTTGGTATGGTGTTTTTAGGGTGATGTGCAGTGCCATTTCTCCTCCAAACATGGTGTGTATTATGACATCCAAACAGTTCAATTTTGCTCTCATCTGACCATACTATATTCTCCCAGTATTTCACTGCCTTTTCCAAATGTTGTGCAGCAGACTTTATACGAGCTTCAACATGCTTTTTTTTCAGCAATGGAGTCTTGCGTGGTGAGCGTGCATACAGGCCATGGCGGTGGAGTGCATTACTTACTGTTTTCTTTGAGACAACAGTACCTGCTAATTGCAGGTCTTTTTGAAGCTCTCCACAAGTGGTCCTTGGCTCTTGGACAACTCTTCTGATTATTATTTTCACTCCTCTGTCAGAAATCTTGCGAGGAGCACCTGGTAGAGGCAAACTTCCGTATTATGGCCCCAACAGTGCACACTGGAACATTCAGAAGCTTAGAAATGCGCCTATAACCAATGCCATCATTATGTTTTGCAACAATTAGGTTGCGAAGGTCTTGAGACAGCTCTTTGCTTTTACCCATCATAAGATGTCTTGTGTGACACCTTGGCAATGAGACCTTTTTGTAGGCCATCAGTTGGGACTGAACCAGCTGATATTAATTTGCATTATTGCATTATTACACAACTTAATTTCTGAACTTATTTTTTTTTTATTTCTTTGTATGTATGGATTACTTGGGTTGTTACCAACATCTGGTGAAAATTCCATGTCAATAGCACCTTTGGAAATATATTTACTGAGATAAATGGTGACGTGTTCAATACTTATTTCACCCGCTGTATATACCAACCTGAATGAATAAATAAGTCCTGAGTGAATGAGTGATTACAGACCAGAGTTACTCACGGATAAATGCATAATAGTTAAACTAGGTCCTAACACCCCAACAGTTCCAGGTCTATGTATTAAATAGTCTAATAGCCGCCGGTAGGAAGGACCTCCTGTAGCGCTCTCTAGCACACCGTGGTGGGATCAGTCTGTGACTGAAAGTGCTCCTCTGCATCATAACCATGGCATGCAGAGGGTGGGTGACGTTGTCCATGATAGCTAGCAGTTTGGCCAGGATCCGTCTCTCCGCCACCTCCTCTAGAGTGTCAAGGCTCATCCCCAGGACAGAGCTAGTCTTCCTGATCAGCTTATTTGCCCGAGAGGCATCACCGGCTTTTATGTTGGCGCCCCAGCACACCACTGCAAAAAACAGTATGCCACAACATGCAAGTATGCCACCACAGACTGGTAGAAGGTATGCAGTTGTTTACTGCGCACGTTGAAGGACCTGAGCCTCCTCAGAAAGTAGTCGGCTCTGGCCCTTTTTGTACAGAGCCCCGGTGTTACCAGCCCATTCCAGCCTGTTGTCCATATGGACTTTCAGGAACTTGTATGAACCAACCATTTCCACATCCATCCCCTGTATAGGGACTGCAGTCAGTTGGGCCTTGGTTCTCCTGAAGTCCACCACAATCTCCTTTGTTTTGCTGATGTTGAGCTGAAGGTGGTTCTGCTCATACCACAACACAGTCCTTGACCCAGGAGACTAAGGGTGCTTCCACTTTCATCCTCTTAATCTTCTCACCCAGTAGCAGGGGCTGAATGGTATTGAAGGCACTGGAGAAGTAAAAAAACATAACCCTCACAGTGCAACCTGCATTGTCCAGGTGAGAGTAGGCCCTCTACAGAAGGTAGATGATAGCATCATCCACCCCGATGTTGCGCTGATATGCAAACTGCAGGGGGTCCATTGATGAACACACCAGGGGTCTGAGGTGAGCGAGGACTAACCTTTCCAGGATCTTCATGATATGGGATGTTAGCGCGACAGGTCTGAAGTCATTCAGGACAGTGGGGTGTGCCTTCTTGGGCACTGGGACGAGGCAGGATGTTTTCCACAGCACAGGGACCCTTTCTAGGCTCAGGCTAAGGTTGAAAAGACGCTGGAGTATTCCACACAGTTGGTCAGCACAGACCCTGAGCACACTTGGGCTGATGCCATCAGGGCCCGCCGCTTTCCACTGATGTAGTCTCTCCAGCTCTCTCTTCACTTGGTTGGTGGTGAAAGCCAGCCCAGGTGGGGAGGTGGGGGGAAGGGGGGTGTTGAGGATCAGTCAAGGGGGAGCAGGGGTGGAGGTGGGGTCGCTGATTGTCTCAACAGAGGTGCTGTGAGCAGAGTGGTGGTGGGACAGCCGTGAGGGTGTGTGGCCTGGGGAGCTGGAGGGGAGGTGGACAGGGCCAGTTTCGAACCTGTTAAAAAATTGGTTCAGCTCATTGGCTCTGTCCTGGGCCCCCTCCGTCTGCCCACTGTTTGACTTTTTGAAGACAGTGATATTTCTCATACCCTTCCACACCTCTCTCACCTGGCTCTGCCTCAGCTTGTCCTCCATCTTCTCCTTATACCCTCTCTTCCCCTCAGCAATCCGCAACTTCAGCTCCCTCTGGACGCATTTCAATTTGTCCTTGTCCCCCTCCTTGAAGGCCCTCTTCTTCTCATTCAGCAGGGCCTTCAGGTCGCTGGTGACCCAGGGTTTATTATTTGGAAAACAGAGTACCTTCCTGGTGGGTACAGTGTTGTCTACACAAAATTTGATATAGTCCGTTATGCAGTCAGTAAGTCCATCGATGTCCTCCCCATGAGCCTCACAGAGCACATCCCAGTCTGTTGTTTCAAAGCAGTCCTGTAGGGCCTCATTCGCCTCCGGGGACCATCTCCTAATGGTCCTGGTGGTCGCAGGCTGCTGTTGGACCATAGGCCTGTAGAGTGGGGTGAGGTGGACAAGGTTGTGATCCGATCTACCGAGGGGAGGGAGTGCAGTGGAGTTGTATGCATCCTTCACATTAGCATATAACAAGTCCAGAGTTTTATTATTCCTGGTTGGGCACTTCACCAACTGTTTGAACGTGGGCAGCGTTGAAGAGAGATGCATGGTTAAAATCCCCCGAAATGGCAAAGAACAGCAAAACAAATTGAAGTGGGTCTAGGGTGGTAGGTAAGGTGGCAGAGGTGAGTGCTACGGGGGCGTCATAAGCATGGTATAGAATTG
Source organism: Thymallus thymallus (assembly GCA_023634145.1). Classification (NCBI taxonomy): domain Eukaryota; kingdom Metazoa; phylum Chordata; class Actinopteri; order Salmoniformes; family Salmonidae; genus Thymallus; species Thymallus thymallus. Next base: position 38,610,823 of record CM042415.1, on the reverse strand, counting down.
TCCTCATAAAGCATGGTATAGAACTGTCTACACAACACAGGAACAAAAGCAGTAGTCTTCTCTAAACAGAAATGGTTATGTACAGCATCACACCGGTATAATACCATAACTGTTCTCAGTGCTATAACCGAAATATCAAAACCACGCATTGACCTCAGAATATAGAAGTCTGCAAAAAAATATTAAATACATTTTACAAATGTGAAGCAATCATTTTATACAAAGTGTGTAATTCCAGTTGTAATGAGACATTGATATGAAAGCATTAAAATATGGAAATGATAATTATTCCAGTTGTAAATGATGATATCAGCAGAGGAAGGACAGAATGTGGTCATCTAGAACAAAGGGCTTCCTGAAGCTGTTCAGCTAATCCTCAGTGACAATGAATAAAGCTTTAATTTACACCTGATCACATTGTAAGACATGGCCAGTTGCCTGGCTGGATGCAGGGAGACGGCATTCCTCTAAGAACTCCTCTCACCTCTCATAACCATTAGGACGCTACTGTCACTCTGTCTCCGTTCCTACGTTCTGATGAGAGATCAATATGAAGCTGTTCAGTGTTTCCATGTTGTCTGTGTAATACAGTATGTTGTTACCATGTAATACAGTATGTTGTTACATGTTGTGTCTGTGTAATACAGTGTTGTTTCCATGTCTGTGTAATACAGTATGTTACCATGTTACCATGTAATAAAGTATGTTGTTACCATTTAATACAGTATGTTACATGTTGTCTGTGTAATACAGCATGGTGTTTCCATGTTGTCTGTGTAATACAGTATGTTACCATGTTACCATGTAATACAGTATGTTGTTACCATGTTGTCTGTGCAATACAGTATGTTGTTACCATGTTGTTACCATGTAATAAAGTATGTTACCATTTAATACAGTATGTTACATGTTGTCTGTGTAATACAGCATGGTGTTTCCATGTGTCTGTGTAATACAGTATGTTACCGTGTAATACAGTATGTTGTTACCGTGTAATACAGTATGTTACCATGTTTCTGTGTTATACAGTATGTTGTTACCATGTTGTTTCTGTGTAATACAGTATGTTGTTACCATGTTGTTTCTGTGTAATACAGTATGTTGTTTCCATGTTGTTTCTGTGTAATACAGTATGTTGTTTCCATGTTGTTTCTGTGTAATACAGTATTTGTTACCATGTTGTCTGTGTAATACAGTATGTTGTTTCCATGTTGTCTGTGTAATACAGTATGTTGTTTCCATGTTGTCTGTGTAATACAGTATGTTGTTTCCATGTTGTCTGTGTAATACAGTATGTTGTTTCCATGTTGTCTCTGTAATACAGTATGTTGTTTCTGTGTAATACAGTATGTTGTTTCCATGTTGTTTCTGTGTAATACAGTATGTTGTTTCTGTGTAATACAGTATGGTGTTTCCATGTTGTCTGTGTAATACAGTATGTTGTTACCATGTTGTTTCTGTGTAATGCAGTATGTTGTTACCATGTTGTTTCTGTGTAATACAGTATGTTGTTTCCATGTTGTTTCTGTGTAATACAGTATGTTGTTACCATGTTGTCTGTGTAATACAGTATATTGTTACCATGTTGTCTGTGTAATACAGTATATTGTTACCATGTTGTCTGTGTAATACAGTATGTTACCATGTTGTTTCTGTGTAATACAGTATATTGTTACCATGTTGTCTGTGTAATACAGTATGTTGTTACCATGTTGTTTCTGTGTAATGCAGTATGTTGTTACCATGTTGTTTCTGTGTAATACAGTATATTGTTACCATGTTGTCTGTGTAATACAGTATGTTACCATGTTGTTTCTGTGTAATACAGTATATTGTTACCATGTTGTCTGTGTAATACAGTATGTTGTTACCATGTTGTGTCTGTGTAATACAGTATGTTGTTACCATGTTGTTTCTGTGTAATACAGTATGTTGTTACCATGTTGTTTGTGTGTAATACAGTATGTTGTTACCATATTGTTTCTGTGTAATGCAGTATGTTGTTACCATGTTGTTTCTGTGTAATGCAGTATGTTGTTACCATGTTGTTTCTGTGTAATGCAGTATGTTGTTACCATGTTGTTTCTGTGTAATGCAGTATATTGTTACCATGTTGTCTGTGTAATACAGTATGTTACCATGTTGTTTCTGTGTAATGCAGTATGTTGTTACCATGTTGTTTCTGTGTAATACAGTATGTTGTTACCATGTTGTCTGTGTAATACAGTATGTTGTTACCATGTTGTCTGTGTAATACAGTATGTTGTTACCATGTTGTCTGTGTAATACAGTATGTTACCATGTTGTTTCTGTGTAATGCAGTATGTTGTTACCATGTTGTTTCTGTGTAATGCAGTATGTTGTTACAACTATGTTTGGTTAAAATTGGTTAAAATCCCTGTATTGTTCTTAGGACAGTAACTATATATAATGCAGGATTTTAATCCATGACGGCGTAGTTTGGTATTAATGGTTTTCTTCCCTCTCCTTCCTGAACACCCAAAGGTTGTGCACAATGTAGAAAAAGGGTTCCATCTGGGATGCAGCCATTGTCTGCTCAGAAGGACTTGTCAGCTATAACAACAGTTTACTGCACTTCGTTTCATTCTCCCAGATTCACACCACTTTCAAAGTCCTCTCAGGAAATATTTTAACTAGTATGGATTTCTAATGACTTGGCTAAGCTCACGTTAAGAGAAAGGAGCCTCTTGTATCGTTTCATATTTCCACAGTACAATAGCACAGAGCTGTTCCAGTGAGTGAGAAATTAATTAGTTTAAATCTGTTCTTAGAACCTGAAGTGAGATGGAGGTCACACTTTAAACTTTACACTGAGAACACTGTGGATGATGCATGCATTATGAGGAGGAATGCATTACCACACAATGAGGAATATGCATACATTATCTATCTGAAGAGGATTTATACATTATCTATCTGAAGAGGATTTATACATTATCTATCTGAAGAGGATTTATACATTATCTATCTGAAGAGGATTTATACATTATCTATCTGAAGAGGATTTATACATTATCTATCTGAAGAGGATTTATACATTATCTATCTGAAGAGAATGTATACACCTGCATACTCTTATCACACACCCCCCACCCCCAGAAAAGATATATACTTAACAAAAATATAACGCAACATGCAAAAATGTCATTGATTTTATTGAGTTACAGTTCTTATGAGGAAATCAATCAATGAATTAGGCCCTAATCTATTGATTTCACATGACTGAAAATGCATATATATATCTGTTGGTCACAGAAACCTTTAAAAGAAATGGGCCTCACAACGGACCTCAGGATCTCATCACAGTATCTCTGTGCGTTCAAATTGCCATCCATAAAATGCAGTTGTGTGTCAGGGCCTGACTGAGGCCAGGTCCCTGACTCCCTCTAGGGGAAGTGGGATGGCCACAGTCAGGTCCTGACACTCACAGGGTTGGGTTGTTGGTGATCCCCAATTAGAGACAGCTGTCTTGAGTTGTCTCTAATTGGGGTTCTATTTATGTTCACTGCACGTCCACCTGCGTGTGGATCATTGTTTGTGTTCGTGTGTTCGCACTCCCGCCACGGTATAGCACGTTTGTGGTTTAGACAGTTGTATTATTTAAATAAAACATGTTTGCAGCGTTCTCTCACTCTGCGCCTCGTTCCCTCAACACTCACCGTGACATTGTGTTCATTGTCCGTAGTTTATACCTGCACCTAGCTACACCACCTACCTCTACTTAGCTCCACCTAGCCCCACATAGCTCCACCTAGCCCCACATAGCTCCACCTAAATCCAACTAGCTCTACCTAGCTCCACCTAGCCCCACATAGCTCCACTTAGCTCCACATACAGTGGGGAGAACAAGTATTTGATACACTGCCGATTTTGCAGGTTTTCCCACTTACAAAGCATTTAGAAGTCTGTAATTTTTATCATAGGTACTCTTCAACTGTGAGTGACGGAATCTAAAACAAAAATCCAGAAAATCACATTGTATTATTTTGAAGTAATTAATTTGCATTTTATTGCATGACATAAGTATTTGATACATCAGAAAAGCAGAACTTAATGTTTGGTACAGAAACCTTTGTGTGCAATTACAGAGATCATATGTTTCCTGTAGTTCTTGACCAGGTTTGCACACACTGCAGCAGGGATTTTGGCCCACTCCTCCATACAGACCTTCTCCAGATCCTTCAGGTTTCGGGGCTGTCGCTGGGCAATACGGACTTTCAGCTCACTCCAAAGATTTTCTATTGGGTTCAGGTCTGGAGACTGGCTAGGCCACACCAGGACCTTGAGACGCTTCTTACGGAGCCACTCCTTAGTTGCCCTGGCTGTGTGTTTCGGGTCGTTGTCATGCTGGAAGACCCAGCCACGACCCATCTTCAATGCTCTTACTGAGGGAAGGAGGTTGTTGGCCAAGATCTCGCGATACATGGCCCCATCCATCCTCCCCTCAATACGGTGCAGTCGTCCTGTCCCCTTTGCAGAAAAGCATCCCCAAAGAATGATGTTTCCACCTCCATGCTTCACGGTTGGGATGGTGTTCTTGGGGTTGTACTCATCCTTCTTCTTCCTCCAAACACGGCGAGTGGAGTTTAGACCAAAAAGCTCTATTTTTGTCTCATCAGACCACATGACCTTCTCCCATTCCTCCTCTGGATCATCCAGATGGTCATTGGCAAACTTCAGACGGGCCTGGACATGCGCTGGCTTGAGCAGGGGGACCTTGCGTGCACTGCAGGATTTTAATCCGTAGTGTGTTACTAATGGTTTTCTTTGAGACTGTGGTCCCAGCTCTCTTCAGGTCATTGACCAGGTCCTGCCGTGTAGTTCTGGGCTGATCCCTCACCTACCTCATGATCATTGATGCCTCACGAGGTGAGATCTTGCATGGTGCCCCAGACCAAGGGAGATTGACCGTCATCTTGAACTTCTTCCATTTGTGCAGGTCTACAATTTTATCCCTGATGTCCTTACACAGCTCTCTGGTCTTGGCCATTGTGGAGAGGTTGGAGTCTGTTTGATTGAGTGTGTGGACAGGTGTCTTTTATACAGGTAACGAGTTCAAACAGGTGCAGTTAATACAGGTAATGAGTGGAGAACAGGAGGGCTTCTTAAAGAAAAACTAACAGGTCTGTGAGAGCCGGAATTCTTACTGGTTGGTAGGTGATCAAATACTTATGTCATGCAATAAAATGCAAATTAATTATTTAAAAATCATACAATGTGATTTTCTGGATTTTTGATTTAGATTCCGTCTCTCACAGTTGAAGTGTACCTATGATAAAAATTACAGACCTCTACATGCTTTGTAAGTAGGAAAACCTGCAAAATCGGCAGTGTATCAAATACTTGTTCTCCCCACTGTATGTATGTAGAACAACATACTTATCGAAAAGACCAGTGGTCTGTCTCCCCCTCTGTTCTCTGCTCTCCCAATCACAGCAGTGCCGAAATCAGTGAGTGTTTCCTCTTTTGACTTCCTTTGCTTGTCATTCAGCCATTTAAATTGAAGTTGATGGTTTGTCTCAATTGTATTTATTTATGAATTCCTCTAATGTCAAATATGCATCCTATAATAATTTCTGGAAGTGTGCCACATTTATACATTTTGCAAATAACAGTTAATGTTTTGTTTGAGTATTCCTTTTTGAGTTTGCGTTGCACAACCAATAAGGCAATATTATTTTAAACTTCAAGATATTACTTCATGATTCTACTGCAATGAGTTAAAGAAGGCCTTAAATTCACAGTACATCATTCGAGCCATTCCCTTCGGTTCAGTTTCCCTTCATAGTACAGGCCTGGTAGCATAGTGCTGTAGATGGAGGTTTTAGTACATGTCAGATTAACAGTGTCTCTCACTGTGTTACTCCAACTCTCTCCCAGCATAAACCACAACTGTCAATTAAATAGTGGAAGCCAAGCGCAAGCCCCTAATGACGTTATTTAGATCGTGGTGTAGACAAACATCAGAGTTTGACATTCTTTCCCGTCCCCGGTCCTTGATCAGAGCGAGCAGAGAACATCTCTCCCGACACCTTTATGAGTGGACTGGCCTTGGTCTGACTTTGAAAGGTCCACACCACTTTGATGTGCTGGATTCTACACATCTGTACTGGATTTGTTGATAATTCTCTTTCCTTTTCCAACTGAACGGTATTTACGATGCGACCTTAAGGGTAAATCAAACTAGTGAGAATGATCTGTTACATTTAGAAAAGGACCAAAGCAGTTATGTAATGACGGAAACACAGCTTTGAAATGGGAATACATACACACACTATGAAGATTAGGCTACCTTAGTGTATTTCCAAGCCAATAAAGTCCATATCATATTGGCAGCATCACACGTGACATATTCATAACCAATGGTAATCCATAAAGATTTGGTTGAGGCATTGAAAACAGCGCTTACAAGTTATTGAAAGCGAGAACTACGAACAATATGGCCACTCATAGAATATATGTCTTTATAGACAACATATCCAATCAGACGTTTAGTAGTGGCTTTATTGTAAACATAACCCACCTAACTGGTAATACTCTTAAAGGATTTAACATATAGGCATCGTGTTAATTTGTGTAGGTGCTGTAAATATGTATTGATTCTAAATGGATATTAACGCTTTCTACACGCAGGCTATATTTGACCCGGTCATGAGGAAGAGGCAGGTGTGCATCAGAGATGAAAAGGACGTGTTAATAGGAGATGGAAGGCATATAGATAATGAAGTAGCTACAAATGAATGAACGCTATGGAGATGTCCTGCGATACTCTCATCCCAATGGTCACCCAAACCAGCTCTAACGACATATTCATATGTAGGCTATAGCCTACACCAGTGTGGTCCAGATATAGAGTCATGTGTGATACTGTTAAGTAGACTACAGTTTATTCTAGAATACATCAACTAGTCTTTTTGTAAATCCAGATTATTTGTCAGGTCAGCGGGCCGGTGTCGAGTTATTCAACTGTAAGGTAACAAAGATCTAGGACTACATCATTAATATGAATTGATAATTAATCATGACATCAATTCACCGTTAATGATATTATCTCAGGTGGGCTGTGTTTGTGGTGCTGAACATTATCACCTGTTTCCGCTAAAACACAGAGGTGGTGGAATTATTTTCATGTTCATAGGCGCTGCTGTAATTCAGCAGAAACAATAAGTGTTTTTATTGAGAACAAATGGTGACATTTTAAGGGAACAGAAAGAGAGAGGCCGGGAGAGAGAGGTAGAGAGAGGCCGGGGATAGGAGCAGAGCAGAGCAGGCCTCGGTGGAAGGCAGCTCAGAGCCTCTCTCGGTGGAAAGGAAAGCGCCTCTGGGTCTATTTGACAACAGTGAGATCCCCGGGGAGCCCACCTCACATTAAGTCTGCATTTCAATAAATCAGCCCTAATGAAAGTAAAGCGACCAGAGAGAGAGAGAGAAGGGGATAGAGAGAGACTGCTTGACTCCCCAATAGGTCTACACACACCGGGCCAGATATTAGGAAGTTGAGGTGAAAATAAAAACGTTCTAGGTGAAGTGGCGTCCCAAGAGACTCGGTAACATTCACCTCAGAAGTCATGAAGTACGTACAGCTCTCTTACCGCCTCTCAGAGGACTGGAATAACCCAGACAGAAATGTAGGAAATACCGTAAAACTCTGAGAGAAAAAGATGTCTAAATATACATTGTAACATTTAAATGTTGGTGATGCTTTGAGAAACATATTTCATTATCCTGAAGGACGCGATGAAACCACAGACCTTCCAATTAATTGCATTTTAATATCCATTTTTATCACATATTTCAGTGTCGCTCACATTCCAGTTTTTATAAAAGTGTTCCAATTATTAAAACATAATCTATATTCTGTCTTTGAAAATATGTCATTATTTGCCCCCTATTCAGATGAGGCAAACCGGTTGCAATTCCTCTTCTGGAAGTTATGCAAATAGCCTAAATAAAGATTTAGTAGGCTAATAATAATAATAACAATAATAACAACAACAATAAGAATAACAATAATAATAACAACAACAATAATAATAATAATAATAATAATAATAATAATAATAGTAATTCCCTTTGCCAAATAAGAACAAATAAACAGATGACAGGAATATCAGCGACGTATAGCCGCAGTGTCTAAGGCTCAGTGGTCTAAGACACAGCATCTCAGTTTTAGAGGTGTCACTACAGACAACCTGGTTCAAATCCAGACTGTATCACACCCGGCCGTGATTGGGAGTCCCATAGGGCGGCGCACAATTGGCCCAGCATAGTCCGGGTTTGGTCGGTGTAGGCCGTCATTGTAAATAAGAATTTGTTCTTAACTGACTTGCCTAGTTAAATAAAGGTTAAATAAAAATAAAAATTAGACAGGCCATTGGAGCTGCTGGCTGTTTAGACACCGCTTTTTGGATGGTTAAATATCGGCCCGTAAAGAAGGCCGAATGACCAGCAGACTGACTGAGGCTGGGCCCGGGGGATCACCCCGCTGGGAACTCATCATACCGCTCCTAAAGCCGGATTAATCACACGGAAAAATAGACCCGGACAGCCGCGGATATAAGTAAATAATTTATATAATAATAACTATCACTTATAATAAGCATATCATTTATCCCAACCAAGGTCACGAGTAGTCCCCGGATGGAGCGAAAAGGCCCTTTAGAAAACGGATAGGTGGTAAGCTTCTCTCGACTGCAGTCTCAAAAACATATCAATTAATACAGGCTACGGCATTCCGAAAAGTCTTATCGTTTAGACGTGATTAATAATTAGATTGTTAAAAGCAGTAGCCTAACCAAAGATAAATACATTTCCATGAGACAATATGAAGGAGATTCATTAAATAATGAAAACAGATTGAAATAGAGGAAAACATTTTAATGTGGTTTTCCTTTGAATAATAAATAGCACTACCTGGCCAGTAAAACACACTATCGCCTTTTATTTACAATAATATATACATTATTAAAGGTACTCTTGTTAACAAGATTGTGTAACTTTGACATGCCTTTCAAATAAAAACGGGCATAGCCTAATGTATTTACAAAACAATGTTCAGTGTCCATTGCAATACAACTTGCATAAATAATAGGCAGCATTTTCCATCATTAAAAAAATAAATATCAAATGTATTCCACTTAGAATCCTCAAGTTTATCAGTCCAATCTCCAGACCTCATACATCGTTTCAAATAAGATACAGAAGGCCTAATATTATCTTCACATAAAGTATAATATACCTCATATTATCTTGACATAAAGTATAATATACCTCATATTATCTTCACATAAAGTATAATATACCTCATATTATCTTCACATAAAGTATAATATACCTCATATTATCTTCACATAAAGTATAATATACCTCATATTATCTTCACATAAAGTATAATATACCTCATATTATCTTCACATAAAGTATAATATACCTCATATTATCTTCACATAAAGTATAATATACCTCATATTATCTTCAGATAAAGTATAATATACCTCATATTGTCTTCACATAAAGTATAATATACCTCATATTGTCTTCACATAAAGTATAATATACCTCATATTGTCTTCACATAAAGTAATTTATAATACACCGTGGCAATGAAGCAGATGCATCCTGAGAAATAACTTCCAAAATCATCACAAAGTGGACATCTACTGAACCAGTCCACACAATGCTAATGTGAAATGCTAAATGAGGTCAGGTTGAATTTCTCCCCCAGGCCTGAATCAGGTTGAATTCTTCCTCGGGGCCGGTCTCTGAGGAGAACAGCTGCAGTGCTGCATGCCAGGCATCTTGTCTGGGGAGCAACGTGCACCTCTCCACTTTAGAGAAAGGTTACTTAGGTTAGTGTTAAGACCCGGGTGAAGGGGTGATGGCTTGGGGCTTTAGTCAAAGCAATTGTGACACCAACCTGTAGACCTGAATCAGAGCCAAAACATAACCTTGAGAAGCTCATCTTTAGTCCACAGAGTTTGTCCTAAACGTCCTTCCCAGGTTGTATTAAGTAAGAGCTGAAGATGCAGAGGTAAAGATAACAAAAAGTGACCCACGAGTCACTGATACTATAATATAAATTGCACAACTGTTGTTAAAATCAAACATGATGGTATAATTATTGTGTAGCCAATTATTCGTTGATTCGTTGTCCATAACAGCCAATCCAACTGAACTGACCTTCTTAACTTGCTAGGTAATGCTGTGCTCCTGTGTGAGCAGGTCTCAAGAAGTTCGGTTAATAGAACCTCTTATCACAACAACATATATGTGCTTATTGCCCTGACAGACAGGCTGACACCTACAGCTACCACCAACTCAGGCCTTCACTAGCATTGATTACACTGAGGCCTTCACAAGCCTTCTGGTAGTGAGCAGAAGGTCTATGTTCTTTCAAAACATCACATATTCAGTAGAAGACCAAAATGCATCAAATTATTTTGAAACTATAATTGCACAAAAACACGTGTGTTGTATTTGTTGCATGTTACGTACCTTTCTTCGAGTATACATGTGAGGGTCTGAACTGTTGTTCAACGTGGTTAGAGTTAGTTTTAAGCAGAGAGTCAGTGGTGTGTTTGTGTATGGCGTTGACCTCAGCAACAGTCTGTGTGAGTCCGTCGTTAGCAGCAGAGTTATACTGCAGAACTCCTTGACCCTGCAGCGGGCTGAAGTTGCCATAGTTTGTGTAACTACTGTAAAACGGAGACGTGTAGTAGATGGGTCGTCCTAGGATAGAAGAGGCGGAGTACACAGCTCCAGGGATGGCCGGGGACGGGGTGGAGGAGGTTAGAAGACCGAGGGATGGACAGGTCTTCCCCGGGTGATGCTGTTGCTGCTTCGTGTCTGAAGTAGCGATCTCCGCTAACGACCACAGTTTGGGTTTGACGGCTTGATTGTGAGGACCTGAAGAGATTCGGTTGTCAATAAATGATTTGTTGTTGTTTTCCCGGTGGTGAAGGTTTAAGACCGAGGTCTCGAGCCCTGTTAGTAGGGATGATGTCACAGGTTTAGGTGACAGGCTTCGGTGTCGTTCATTATTCTCCAGCTCGTGATCTTCATCATCATCATCATCCTCACATTTGTCCTTTGTATCTGACCCAGACTCGCAGACCAGGTCGCCGATCCGACAGCTCACCTTGTCCCCATCAGACTCCGCTGAACAAGAGTGGTCTGTGAGGGTATCAACGTGCAAACTGATACCTGCAACAACAAAACAAAAAAGACAACGAGAAGAAGTAATTACCATATAATAGCCATGGCATTCGACATTATTATGATGATTCATAATGTTATTAATAATAATAATAATAATAATTAGGCCTCGTTCAGATGTATGCCTGCCAATTGAAATGTGTCACCTATTCTCTGTCTGTGTCCACATGTCGATAATCATCTGTGGATAACTGTGTTAACTGGGTCATGGGCGGGGTCTTGTGGTTTACCTTCATCTTCCGCCGACGTCTCGCTGTTGTCAAGGTTCTTCTCCAAGCGGTCATCATTCCTCTCTCCGTCTCCATCGTCCTCATCCTCGCTCTTATTCCGGGGAGCCCACGTCATCTTGTTCTCCTTCTTCAGCCTCCTCCTGGCGTTGGCGAACCAGGTGGACACCTGCGTCAGGGTCATCTTAGTAATGATGGCCAACATGATCTTCTCTCCCTTGGTGGGGTAGGGGTTCTTCCTGTGCTCATTGAGCCAGGCCTTCAGGGTGGCGGTGGCGTCTCGGGTCGCGTTCTTGCGGTAGGCCGGGTCGTTGAGCTGGTAGGGGTATGCCGGGCTACCGTACGGGTGGTAGCTGAGCGCCCCGGCCATGTCCTGCGCGTCGTAAGGAGAGCTCTGGAAAGGAACAATTATTAGTAACGTTTTTGATATAATTTAGAATTGTGTTAATAAATATTGAAACATTTTAAAACATAATTAAACACAACAGGTTGTGTGTGGTTGTGTGTATTGGGAGTTAGCTTAATGTGTATTGGGAGTTAACGTAATGTGTATTGGGAGTTAGTTTAATGTGTATTGGGAGTTAGCTTAATGTGTATTGTGGTTGTGTGTATTGGGAGTTAGCTTAATGTGTATTGGGAGTTAACTATACAATGGTCGTATTACCCTGATCATTATCGGTTTGATTAATCGCATTGCATTATTGCTAAATACATGATACATTATACATCTTAATTGCACTAATTTCCAGTAACTTCCGGCTTTTCTTAGCTAGATTATCGTAGTTGTCAGAGAGGTGTAGCATATCATTGCTTTACAGCGTCACAAATCCAATTAACTACCCAGTGGATGTGCACTTTTAAACGCTTCGACACCCATGTCATTAGCATTGTAATTCATCTTTTCATGTTTAAATTTCGCTTATTTAATTTAATATACATTCCAAGAATTTAAATTGCATATTGTGACTGTCAAGATGGAGAACAAACTTCATCTATTTTATTTCCCATTCGAATTATATTATATTTGGCTAAAGGCTAATTTTAATTAAGGCCATTGGCTTACATCATATTATTCTTCATGGTGCGTATTATTTACTAAAGTTAAGTCCGCTCAATCAGCCGCACTGTGTTAAGCGGCCTACGGATACACACATCATATTCAATCAGAAGAAACAACTTTCACGCACGATAGACAACAGAGCTCTCCTTACGTCTTCGGATTATTTAACGTTATGATAAATGCAATGCTTTTTACGAACAGTGTTTATCCGTGCCAAACAGCTCGAATAAATAATGGTGTGCAGGATCTCATTAATTGTACCTTTGAACTGTACAACGCATTAGACCCGCTCTGAAACGGTAGCTCTCCGCTAATTATTTTGGATCAGATGTACCTCCTTATCCTTTACGATAATGCCACACGTTTTCTAATGCGAATAAGTGGAAGTAGAATATTTACCATGTAGGAAGGGAATCCCGTGGCAGGGTCTGTGGAGTATGGCAGTGGGCTTGAGAAGCCGCTGGCTGAAGCCGTGAAGGCAGCAGCTGATCCGGGGTAAGGACTAAAGGCTGATCCACTGGATGTCCTGGCCAGCTCGTCGCCTCTCGGGGCGGCCAGGGCTGAAGCCCCATAAGCCGAGCAGGAGTAGAGCGCCAGGGAGCCCGGTGGCTGGTAGAGGTAACCCTGCGGGTAAGACATGCCTCACTGCGGGTCTGTTGCTGCTGATTCCAAAGAGGACAGCACGGAGAAGTAACTTCGGCAGAATAATCAGCTCACTAAACGGATCTTCAGACAATTATAATAAAACATAATTAAAAAGCGATACCCAAAAGATCAGTAAAGTGCCCTGCACATAGAGGCACGCAACGTCTCGATCCCCTAGCGCGAGGTTTTTAGTAGCCTCAACTCTGAAGTGAGGAGTTGGAGGAAAGAGCCAGCGGAGCTCCGAGAACTGTCACTCAGCTGATCTGAATATTCCATCTCCGCCCTCTCGCTCTGAAATGGACCCTGGTTGGAACAACAGGGGGAACAGTGGAGTTCTTTAGCCTTCTGCAGCTGCGCATATTGTGGAAATTAACTTGTTTCATGACATTAACGTTTCCATGCTCAATGCAAGTACTAAGTATTAATTGAGGTAACATCCAGGCAGTATTTTTTGCGCAAACTTATTGTAGACTGAAATTTAAAAATATTCAGTGACTGAACAGTATTTTTTATTGCAGTGATATTTGATATTATCCAGGTTTTTCTTCCTTGTCAACTTGCAGGTGATAATATCTTCAAGTGGAGTATTGGAAAGATGGGGTTCAGCTATAGCACCGAGTGTGTGTGTGTGTGTGCAGTGCGCCGGTCAGCCAGAGGGAGGTGTAACCCATTCCTCCAGCCCTTGGGACACCAGTCCATATTGGGGTTGATCTCCAGGCTCTGCTCCCTCCTAACTGGTCTCTCCTGGTCCTCAAGTCAACAAGGAACTACACTATTATTTCACTCATTTCAAGTTTCTATTAGAGACGTCTATTGGACTTGGATTCATGTCGAAGCCTTATGCAGATCACAGCGCACGTTACAATTAACAACGACAGTTTCCTGTTTTAAAGAGTCTAAATGGTATTTGGAGGCTAAATAGTGAGATCCTCATCATCATCATCAATGATCATCATTCATCCTTCACAGTAAAATACAAGTTATGATACATAGTCAACGTTCTTCTTTATTTTTAATGTCAAGTGAGGTTTATGATTCCAAAGTGATATGATTCACACAGCCTACGGTACTTTCTGACTACAATATAGCCTAGATGAAATGAAGCAATCATTTACCAACTAAAACTTTGGAATAATGAACAAAATGTTCAGTTCTAAATCTAACCTGTCCTAAATCTAACCTGTCCTAAATCTAACCTGTCCTAAATCGGTCCTGAAACGTTAAACGTCTTTCAATATTCCTGAAGACCCACCTTTTCCAGAAGCTTTTAACTAGTAGTTTCATTAGTTTATTATTCAGATCTCATCTGTCTGTCTAACGTGTCCTTGAGTGTCTAGACAGGCGTCCGCCAAATAAAATGTATTATTATTATTATTATTATTATTATTATTATTATTATTATTATTATTATTATTATTATTATTATTATTATCATTATCATCAAAATTCTCCCTCCAGTCTTCAATCCTAGTCCTACGCCACGTTTGACCACAATGTCACTTCAACTGACAGCCATCCTATGCATTGTTGTACAGTTAGCCTAAACAGAGCTGTAAACCACAAAGTCACTTGAAATGCGCATATTTTCAGCCAAGTGTTCTGTGACATACAGCTAATTAATATTCCTTTAACCTGTATTCATTATATACATAAATATATACATTATTCCGTGTGCATAAATTAACAGTATATTTAACATCCGACGTAATTTAAATCACTTATAGTTATTATTGCTTTTTATTATTATTATCAATACATATTATTAAACGCTAATTATATAGATAGATAGATAGATAGATAGATAGATAGATAGATAGATAGATAGATAGATAGATAGATAGATAGATAGATAGATAGATAGATAGATAGATAGATAGATAGATAGATAGATAGATAGATAGATAGATAGATAGATAGATAGATAGATAGATAGATAGATAGATAGATAGATAGATAGATAGATAGATAGATAGATAGATAGATAGATAGATAGATAGGTACTTTATTGATCCCCGGGGGGGAAATTTCATAATTTTATATATAATAATGACATAATATTAATAATAATAATAACAATAATAAGACGTATTATTTATTTAATCTAATACTTTTTATTAATACAATTATATGTGATATATAGTAAGTTTATCCTTCTACTTCAATAGCACTGCTAATTAGAGCCAGCTTCCTCTTTGAAATGTAAATCCCACTCTGATATTATACTACGTCGTACACAAAACAACACATATTCTCCATTTAACTGGTCATTTCTCTAGTCAGATAACCGTGTGGTTATTGTGGACAAAGCTATATACCAGAAATGTGGACAGGATCACGGTGAGGTTGAGGAGGAATCAGGGAACAGGGATGTAGGAGGACGGAGAGAACGGCAGGGGGCAGTATCTCCTCTAGCCTTGAGAGATCGGGACATGCCTCTCTCTCTATACTGTATAGTAAAGGATCTAGGCAGACCAGAACTCCAGTTAACATACTCTGTTCTGTTATGTTGTATAATATACCAGCTGTACATTCCTCTGTTCTGTTGTATACTATACCAGCAGTACATTCCTCTGTTCTGTTGAATACTATACCAGCAGTACATTCCTCTACTCTGTTCTGTTGTATACTATACCAGCAGTACATTCCTCTGTTCTGTTGAATACTATACCAGCAGTACATTCCTCTGTTCTGTTGTATACTATACCAGCAGTACATTCCTCTGTTCTGTTGAATACTATACCAGCAGTACATTCCTCTGTTCTGTTGTATACTATACCAGCAGTGCATTCCTCTACTCTGTTCTGTTGTATACTATACCAGCAGTACATTCCTCTACTCAGTTCTGATGTATACTATACCAGCAGTACATTCCTCTGTTCTGTTGTATACTATACCAGCAGTACATTCCTCTACTCTGTTCTGTTGTA
The DNA here is from genome assembly GCA_023634145.1 of Thymallus thymallus. Classification (NCBI taxonomy): domain Eukaryota; kingdom Metazoa; phylum Chordata; class Actinopteri; order Salmoniformes; family Salmonidae; genus Thymallus; species Thymallus thymallus. The sequence goes on along the minus strand of CM042415.1, from coordinate 38,594,729 downwards.
TACTATACCAGCAGTACATTCCTCTGTTCTGTTGAATACTATACCAGCAGTACATTCCTCTGTTCTGTTGTATACTATACCAGCAGTACATTCCTCTGATCTGTTGAATACTATACCAGCAGTACATTCCTCTGATCTGTTGTATAATATACCAGCAGTACATTCCTCTACTCAGTTCTGTTGTATACTATACCAGCAGTACATTCCTCTGTTCTGTTGTATACTATACCAGCAGTACATTCCTCTACTCTGTTCTGTTGTATACTATACCAGCAGTACATTCCTCTGTTCTGTTGAATACTATACCAGCAGTACATTCCTCTGTTCTGTTGTATACTATACCAGCAGTACATTCCTCTGTTCTGTTGTATACTATACCAGCAGTACATTCCTCTGTTCTGTTGTATACTATACCAGCAGTACATTCCTCTGATCTGTTGAATACTATACCAGCAGTACATTCCTCTGATCTGTTGTATAATATACCAGCAGTACATTCCTCTACTCAGTTCTGTTGTATAATATACCAGCAGTACATTCCTCTGTTCTGTTGTATAATATACCAGCAGTACATTCCTCTACTCAGTTCTGTTGTATACTATACCAGCAGTACATTCCTCTGTTCTGTTGTATACTATACCAGCTGTACATTCCTCTGTTCTGTTGTATACTATACCAGCAGTACATTCCTCTGTTCTGTTGTATAATATACCAGCAGTACATTCCTCTACTCAGTTCTGTTGTATACTATACCAGCAGTACATTCCTCTACTCTGTTCTGTTGTATAATATACCAGCAGTACATTCCTCTACTCAGTTCTGTTGTATACTATACCAGCAGTACATTCCTCTGTTCTGTTGTATAATATACCAGCAGTACATTCCTCTACTCAGTTCTGTTGTATACTATACCAGCAGTACATTCCTCTACTCAGTTCTGATGTATACTATACCAGCAGTACATTCCTCTGTTCTGTTGTATAATATACCAGCAGTACATTCCTCTACTCAGTTCTGTTGTATACTATACCAGCAGTACATTCCTCTGTTCTGTTGTATACTATACCAGCTGTACATTCCTATGTTCTGTTGTATACTATACCAGCAGTACATTCCTCTGTTCTGTTGTATAATATACCAGCAGTACATTCCTCTGTTCTGTTGTATACTATACCAGCAGTACATTCCTCTACTCTGTTCTGTTGTATACTATACCAGCAGTACATTCCTCTACTCTGTTCTGTTGTATAATATACCAGCAGTACATTCCTCTGTTCTGTTGTATACTATACCAGCAGTACATTCCTCTGTTCTGTTGTATAATATACCAGCAGTACATTCCTCTGTTCTGTTGTATACTATACCAGCAGTACATTCCTCTGTTCTGTTGTATACTATACCAGCAGTACATTCCTCTGTTCTGTTGTATAATATACCAGCAGTACATTCCTCTGTTCTGTTGTATACTATACCAGCAGTACATTCCTCTGTTCTGTTGTATACTATACCAGCAGTACATTCCTCTGTTCTGTTGTATACTATACCAGCAGTACATTCCTCTGATCTGTTGAATAATATACCAGCAGTACATTCCTCTGTTCTGTTGTATAATATACCAGCAGTACATTCCTCTACTCTGTTCTGTTGTATACTATACCAGCAGTACATTCCTCTACTCTGTTCTGTTGTATACTATACCAGCAGTACATTCCTCTACTCTGTTCTGTTGAATACTATACCAGCAGTACATTCCTCTACTCTGTTCTGTTGTATACTATACCAGCAGTACATTCCTCTGATCTGTTGAATACTATACCAGCAGTACATTCCTCTGATCTGTTGAATAATATACCAGCAGTACATTCCTCTGTTCTGTTGTATAATATACCAGCAGTACATTCCTCTACTCTGTTCTGTTGTATACTATACCAGCAGTACATTCCTCTACTCTGTTCTGTTGTATACTATACCAGCAGTACATTCCTCTACTCTGTTCTGTTGAATACTATACCAGCAGTACATTCCTCTACTCTGTTCTGTTGTATACTATACCAGCAGTACATTCCTCTGTTCTGTTGAATACTATACCAGCAGTACATTCCTCTACTCTGTTCTGTTGTATACTATACCAGCAGTACATTCCTCTACTCTGTTCTGTTGTATACTATACCAGCAGTACATTCCTCTGTTCTGTTGTATACTATACCAGCAGTACATTCCTCTACTCTGTTCTGTTGTATACTATACCAGCAGTACATTCCTCTGTTCTGTTGTATACTATACCAGCAGTACATTCCTCTGTTCTGTTGTATACTATACCAGCAGTACATTCCTCTGATCTGTTGAATAATATACCAGCAGTACATTCCTCTGTTCTGTTGTATACTATACCAGCAGTACATTCCTCTGTTCTGTTGTATACTATACCAGCAGTACATTCCTCTGTTCTGTTGTATAATATACCAGCAGTACATTCCTCTGTTATGTTGTATACTATACCAGCAGTACATTCCTCTGTTCTGTTGTATAATATACCAGCAGTACATTCCTCTGTTATGTTGTATACTATACCAGCAGTACATTCCTCTACTCTGTTCTGTTGTATACTATACCATCAGTACATTCCTCTGTTCTGTTGTATACTATACCAGCAGTACATTCCTCTGTTCTGTTGTATACTATACCAGCAGTACATTCCTCTGTTCTGTTGTATAATATACCAGCAGTACATTCCTCTGTTATGTTGTATACTATACCAGCAGTACATTCCTCTACTCTGTTCTGTTGTATACTATACCATCAGTACATTCCTCTGTTCTGTTGTATACTATACCAGCAGTACATTCCTCTGTTCTGTTGTATACTATACCAGCAGTACATTCCTCTGTTCTGTTGTATACTATACCAGCAGTACATTCCTCTACTCTGTTCTGTTGTATACTATACCATCAGTACATTCCTCTGTTCTGTTGTATACTATACCAGCAGTACATTCCTCTACTCTGTTCTGTTGTATACTATACCAGCAGTACATTCCTCTGTTCTGTTGTATACTATACCAGCAGTACATTCCTCTGTTCTGTTGTATACTATACCAGCAGTACATTCCTCTGTTCTGTTGTATACTATACCAGCAGTACATTCCTCTGTTCTGTTGTATACTATACCAGCAGTACATTCCTCTACTCTGTTCTGTTGTATACTATACCAGCAGTACATTCCTCTGTTCTGTTGTATACTATACCAGCAGTACATTCCTCTGTTCTGTTGTATACTATACCAGCAGTACATTCCTCTACTCTGTTCTGTTGTATACTATACCAGCAGTACATTCCTCTGTTCTGTTGTATACTATACCAGCAGTACATTCCTCTGTTATGTTGTATACTATACCAGCAGTACATTCCTCTCTTCTGTTGTATACTATACCAGCAGTACATTCCTCTACTCTGTTCTGTTGTATACTATACCAGCAGTACATTCCTCTGTTCTGTTGTATACTATACCAGCAGTACATTCCTCTGTTCTGTTGTATAATATACCAGCAGTACATTCCTCTGTTATGTTGTATACTATACCAGCAGTACATTCCTCTACTCTGTTCTGTTGTATAATATACCAGCTGTACATTCCTCTGTTCTGTTGTATACTATACCAGCAGTACATTCCTCTGTTCTGTTGTATACTATACCAGCAGTACATTCCTCTGTTCTGTTGTATAATATACCAGCAGTACATTCCTCTGATCTGTTGTATAATATACCAGCAGTACATTCCTCTGTTCTGTTGTATACTATACCAGCAGTACATTCCTCTGTTCTGTTGTATACTATACCAGCAGTACATTCCTCTGTTCTGTTGTATACTATACCAGCAGTACATTCCTCTGTTCTGTTGTATACTATACCAGCAGTACATTCCTCTGTTCTGTTGTATACTATACCAGCAGTACATTCCTCTACTCTGTTCTGTTGTATAATATACCAGCAGTACATTCCTCTGTTCTGTTGTATAATATACCAGCAGTACATTCCTCTGTTATGTTGTATACTATACCAGCAGTACATTCCTCTGTTCTGTTGTATACTATACCAGCAGTACATTCCTCTGTTCTGTTGTATAATATACCAGCAGTACATTCCTCTGTTCTGTTGTATACTATACCAGCAGTACATTCCTCTGTTCTGTTGTATACTATACCAGCAGTACATTCCTCTGTTCTGTTCTGTTGTATAATATACCAGCAGTACATTCCTCTGTTCTGTTGTATACTATACCAGCAGTACATTCCTCTGTTCTGTTGTATAATATACCAGCAGTACATTCCTCTGTTCTGTTCTGTTGTATAATATACCAGCAGTACATTCCTCTGTTCTGTTGTATACTATACCAGCAGTACATTCCTCTGTTCTGTTGTATACTATACCAGCAGTACATTCCACTGTTCTGTTCTGTTGTATAATATACCAGCAGTACATTCCTCTGTTCTGTTGTATAATATACCAGCAGTACATTCCTCTGTTCTGTTCTGTTGTATACTATACCAGCAGTACATTCCTCTGTTCTGTTGTATACTATACCAGCAGTACATTCCTCTGTTCTGTTCTGTTGTATAATATACCAGCAGTACATTCCTCTGTTCTGTTGTATAATATACCAGCAGTACATTCCTCTGTTCTGTTGTATACTATACCAGCAGTACATTCCTCTACTCTGTTCTGTTGTATAATATACCAGCAGTACATTCCTCTGTTCTGTTGTATACTATACCAGCAGTACATTCCTCTACTCTGTTCTGTTGTATAATATACCAGCAGTACATTCCTCTGTTCTGTTGTATACTATACCAGCAGTACATTCCTCTGTTCTGTTGTATAATATACCAGCAGTACATTCCTCTGTTATGTTGTATACTATACCAGCAGTACATTCCTCTGTTCTGTTGTATACTATACCAGCAGTACATTCCTCTGTTCTGTTGTATAATATACCAGCAGTACATTCCTCTGTTCTGTTGTATACTATACCAGCAGTACATTCCTCTGTTCTGTTGTATACTATACCAGCAGTACATTCCTCTGTTCTGTTGTATACTATACCAGCAGTACATTCCTCTGTTCTGTTGTATACTATACCAGCAGTACATTCCACTGTTCTGTTCTGTTGTATAATATACCAGCAGTACATTCCTCTGTTCTGTTGTATAATATACCAGCAGTACATTCCTCTGTTCTGTTCTGTTGTATAATATACCAGCAGTACATTCCTCTGTTCTGTTGTATACTATACCAGCAGTACATTCCTCTGTTCTGTTGTATACTATACCAGCAGTACATTCCACTGTTCTGTTCTGTTGTATAATATACCAGCAGTACATTCCTCTGTTCTGTTGTATAATATACCAGCAGTACATTCCTCTGTTCTGTTCTGTTGTATACTATACCAGCAGTACATTCCTCTGTTCTGTTGTATACTATACCAGCAGTACATTCCTCTGTTCTGTTCTGTTGTATAATATACCAGCAGTACATTCCTCTGTTCTGTTGTATAATATACCAGCAGTACATTCCTCTACTCTGTTATGTTGTATAATATACCAGCAGTACATTCCTCTGTTCTGTTGTATACTATACCAGCAGTACATTCCTCTGTTCTGTTGTATACTATACCAGCAGTACATTCCTCTGTTCTGTTGTATAATATACCAGCAATACATTCCTCTGATCTGTTGTATAATATACCAGCAGTACATTCCTCTGTTCTGTTGTATACTATACCAGCAGTACATTCCTCTGTTCTGTTCTGTTGTATAATATACCAGCAGTACATTCCTCTGTTCTGTTGTATAATATACCAGCAGTACATTCCTCTGTTCTGTTGTATACTATACCAGCAGTACATTCCTCTACTCTGTTCTGTTGTATACTATACCAGCAGTACATTCCTCTACTCTGTTCTGTTGTATAATATACCAGCAGTACATTCCTCTACTCTGTTATGTTGTATAATATACCAGCAGTACATTCCTCTGTTCTGTTGTATACTATACCAGCAGTACATTCCTCTGTTCTGTTGTATACTATACCAGCAGTACATTCCTCTGTTCTGTTGAATACTATACCAGCAGTACATTCCTCTGTTCTGTTGTATACTATACCAGCAGTACATTCCTCTGTTCTGTTGTATACTATACCAGCAGTACATTCCTCTGTTCTGTTGTATAATATACCAGCAATACATTCCTCTGATCTGTTGTATAATATACCAGCAGTACATTCCTCTGTTCTGTTGAATAATATACCAGCAGTACATTCCTCTGTTCTGTTGTATACTATACCAGCAGTACATTCCTCTACTCTGTTCTGTTGTATACTATACCAGCAGTACATTCCTCTGTTCTGTTGTATACTATACCAGCAGTACATTCCTCTGTTCTGTTGTATAATATACCAGCAGTACATTCCTCTGTTCTGTTGTATACTATACCAGCAGTACATTCCTCTGTTCTGTTGTATACTATACCAGCAGTACATTCCTCTCTTCTGTTGTATACTATACCAGCAGTACATTCCTCTGTTCTGTTGAATACTATACCAGCAGTACATTCCTCTGTTCTGTTGAATACTATACCAGCAGTACATTCCTCTACTCTGTTCTGTTGAATACTATACCAGCAGTACATTCCTCTACTCTGTTCTGTTGTATACTATACCAGCAGTACATTCCTCTGTTCTGTTGTATAATATACCAGCAGTACATTCCTCTGTTCTGTTGTATACTATACCAGCAGTACATTCCTCTGTTCTGTTGTATACTATACCAGCAGTACATTCCTCTACTCTGTTCTGTTGTATACTATACCATCAGTACATTCCTCTGTTCTGTTGTATACTATACCAGCAGTACATTCCTCTGTTCTGTTGTATAATATACCAGCAGTACATTCCTCTGTTCTGTTGTATACTATACCATCAGTACATTCCTCTGTTCTGTTGTATACTATACCAGCAGTACATTCCTCTGTTCTGTTGTATAATATACCAGCAGTACATTCCTCTGTTCTGTTGTATACTATACCAGCAGTACATTCCTCTGTTCTGTTGTATAATATACCAGCAGTACATTCCTCTGTTCTGTTGTATACTATACCAGCAGTACATTCCTCTGTTCTGTTGTATAATATACCAGCAGTACATTCCTCTGTTCTGTTGTATACTATACCAGCAGTACATTCCTCTACTCTGTTCTGTTGTATACTATACCAGCAGTACATTCCTCTGTTCTGTTGTATACTATACCAGCAGTACATTCCTCTGTTCTGTTGTATAATATACCAGCAGTACATTCCTCTGATCTGTTGAATAATATACCAGCAGTACATTCCTCTGTTCTGTTGTATAATATACCAGCAGTACATTCCTCTCTTCTGTTGTATAATATACCAGCAGTACATTCCTCTCTTCTGTTGTATAATATACCAGCAGTACATTCCTCTGTTCTGTTGAATACTATACCAGCAGTACATTCCTCTACTCTGTTCTGTTGAATACTATACCAGCAGTACATTCCTCTACTCTGTTCTGTTGTATACTATACCAGCAGTACATTCCTCTGTTCTGTTGTATACTATACCAGCAGTACATTCCTCTGTTCTGTTGTATAATATACCAGCAGTACATTCCTCTGTTCTGTTGTATACTATACCAGCAGTACATTCCTCTGTTCTGTTGAATACTATACCAGCAGTACATTCCTCTGTTCTGTTGTATACTATACCATCAGTACATTCCTCTGTTCTGTTGTATACTATACCAGCAGTACATTCCTCTGTTCTGTTGTATACTATACCAGCAGTACATTCCTCTGTTCTGTTCTGTTGTATAATATACCAGCAGTACATTCCTCTACTCTGTTCTGTTGAATACTATACCAGCAGTACATTCCTCTACTCTGTTCTGTTGTATACTATACCAGCAGTACATTCCTCTACTCTGTTCTGTTGAATACTATACCAGCAGTACATTCCTCTACTCTGTTCTGTTGAATACTATACCAGCAGTACATTCCTCTACTCTGTTCTGTTGTATACTATACCAGCAGTACATTCCTCTGATCTGTTGAATACTATACCAGCAGTACATTCCTCTGTTCTGTTGTATACTATACCAGCAGTACATTCCTCTACTCTGTTCTGTTGTATACTATACCAGCAGTACATTCCTCTGATCTGTTGTATACTATACCAGCAGTACATTCCTCTGATCTGTTGAATACTATACCAGCAGTACATTCCTCTGATCTGTTGAATACTATACCAGCAGTACATTCCTCTGTTCTGTTGTATACTATACCAGCAGTACATTCCTCTGTTCTGTTGAATACTATACCAGCAGTACATTCCTCTGATCTGTTGTATACTATACCAGCAGTACATTCCTCTGTTCTGTTGTATACTATACCAGCAGTACATTCCTCTACTCTGTTCTGTTGTATAATATACCAGCAGTACATTCCTCTGTTCTGTTGTATAATATACCAGCAGTACATTCCTCTGTTCTGTTGTATAATATACCAGCAGTACATTCCTCTGATCTGTTGTATACTATACCAGCAGTACATTCCTCTGTTCTGTTGTATACTATACCAGCAGTACATTCCTCTGTTCTGTTGTATACTATACCAGCAGTACATTCCTCTACTCTGTTATGTTGTATAATATACCAGCAGTACATTCCTCTGTTCTGTTGTATACTATACCAGCAGTACATTCCTCTGTTCTGTTGTATACTATACCAGCAGTACATTCCACTGTTCTATTGTATACTATTATATTTCATATGTTGTGTTGTGATATTTGGTGTTGTATTGTGGTATGTTGTGTTGTGATATTTGGTTTTGTATTGTGGTATGTTGTGTTGTGATAGTCTGTGTTGTATTGTGGTATGTTGTGTTGTGATATTTGGTGTTGTATTGTGGTATGTTGTGTTGTGATATTTGGTGTTGTATTGTGGTATGTTGTGTTGTATTGTGGTATGTTGTGTTGTGATATTTGGTGTTGTATTGTGGTATGTTGTGTTGTGATATTTGGTGTATTGTGGTATGTTATGTTGTGATATTTGGTGTTGTATTGTGGTATGTTGTGTTGTATTGTGGTATGTTGTGTTGTGATATTTGGTGTTGTATTGTGGTATGTTGTGTTATTATATTTGGTGTTGTATTGTGGTATGTTATGTTGTGATATTTGGTGTTGTATTGTGGTATGTTGTGTTGTTATGTTTGGTGTTATATTGTGGTATGTTGTGTTGTATTGTGGTATGTTGTGTTGTGATATTTGGTGTTGTATTGTGGTATGTTGTGTTGTGATATTTGGTGTTGTATTGTGGTATGTTGTGTTGTGATATTTGGTGTTGTATTGTGGTATGTTGTGTTGTTATATTTGGTGTTGTATTGTGGTATGTTGTGTTGTATTGTGGTATGTTGTGTTGTGATATTTGGTGTTGTATTGTGGTATGTTGTGTTGTGATATTTGGTTTTGTATTGTTGTATGTTGTGTTGTGATATTTTGTGTTGTATTGTGGTATGTTGTGTTGTTATATTTGGTGTTGTATTGTGGTGTGTTGTGATATTTGGTGTTGTATTGTGGTATGTTGTGTTGTTATATTTGGTGTTGTATTGTGGTATGTTGTGTTGTATTGTGGTATGTTGTGTTGTGATATTTGGTGTTGTATTGTGGTATGTTGTGTTATGATATTTGGTGTTGTATTGTGGTATGTTGTGTTGTGATATTTTGTGTTGTATTGTGGTATGTTGTGTTGTTATATTTGGTGTTGTATTGTGGTATGGTGTGTTGTATTGTGGTATGTTGTGTTGTTATATTTGGCTTTGTATTGTGGTATGTTGTGTTGTATTGTGGTATGTTGTGTTGTATTGTGGTATGTTGTGTTGTTTTATTTTGTGTTGTTATATTTGGTGTTGTATTGTGGTATGTTGTATTGTGGTATGTTGTATTGTGGTATGTTGTATTTTGTCAGGCTCTGGCCATAGAGAAGCCTATTTGTTTCTCTATATAGCTATGGTCAGAGTCTGACAGTGTCGTTCTTTTCTGTTTATGTGTGGTGTTTGGGTTGGATCCCTAATTAGAGGCAGCTGCAACGCATTGTGTCATTATCGATGTATGTCGCAGTCACGGTGATGTAAGTGTGTTTTCGATTACGTCCGTTCATTCGTGTTTGTGTTTGAGAACGTGTCGTTTTGTATATCGTGTTTGTTATTTGTGGTAGTTTGTTCTTTATTATTATTATACATAGTAAAATAAAATAAAATAAATGTGGAACTACTATCCCTGCGCTGCGTCTTGGTCTCTCCCCACACACAATCGTGACAGAACGAGCCACCAATACGAGACCAAGCAGTGCAAATGGGGAGAGATGGAGAGCGAGATAGCCCCGCGTCGTTTCACCAACACCGAACTCCTCGGAGGGTTCGAGTCGGAGGAGGACGACGAGGAGGACATGCTTCGGTTCCCTCACCCGTGGGGGCTCCTGGAGGAGCCAACTCCACTCCCCATGTGGACCATGGGGAGGCCCAGGTACCAATGGGGGGCTCAGAGCAAGGAGCAGGAGGAGGAGCTGGAGGAGCATTTTGGGGAGGTTCTGAGGGAATTGGTGGAGATAGAGGAGGAGGTCGAGAGGGAGATGGCGGAGTGGGCCAGTCCAGGTCCGGTCATCTACTCCACTCCCAGGCCGGAGCAGTCCGCTCCACCGGTACACAGTCCGGGTCCGGTAATCTACTCCACCTCCCTGACAGAGCAATCCGCTCCACCGGTGCCCAGTCCGGGTCCGGTCGTCGTCTCCACTCCCAGGCCAGAGCAATCCGCTTCACCGATGTCCAGTCCGGGTCCGGACCTCTGCCCTACTCCCCGCACCCAACCTCCAGCGAAGGTCCGCAGCCCGCAACTTCCAGCGAAGGTCAGCAGCCCGCCACCTCCAGCGAAGGTCAGCAGCCCGCCACCTCCAGCGAAGGTCAGCAGCCCGCCACCTCCAGCGAAGGTCAGCAGCCCGCCACCTCCAGCGAAGGTCAGCAGCCCGCCACCTCCAGCGAAGGTCAGCAGCCCCGAGCCGTCATCCACGGCCCGTAGCCCGGAACCTCCAGCGAAGGCCCGTAGCCCGGAACCTCCAGCGAAGGTCCGTAGCCCGGAACCTCCAGCGAAGGTCCACAATCCGGGTCCAGCTGTCTGCTCCGCCTCAGTGCCAGAACAGTCCGCTCCACCGGTACCCAGTCCGGGCCCGGTTGTTTTCCCAGCTCCATGGCCGGAGCCGTTTGCCCCACCGGTGCCCAGTCCGGGCCCGGTTGTTTCCCCGCTCCATGGCCGGAGCCGTTTGCCCCACCGGTGACCAGTCCGGGCTCGGTAAATTGCCCAGCTCCATGGCCGGAGCCATTTGCCCCCCCGGTGCCCAGTCCGGGCCCGGTTGTTTTCCCAGCTCCATGGCCGGAGCCGTTTGCCCCACCGGTGCCCAGTCCGGGCCCGGTTGTTTCCCCGCTCCATGGCCGGAGCCGTTTGCCCCACCGGTGACCAGTCCGGGCTCGGTAAATTGCCCAGCTCCATGGCCGGAGCCATTTGCCCCCCCGGTGCCCAGTCCGGGCCCGGTTGTTTTCCCCGCTCCATGGCCGGAGCCGTTTACCCCACCAGGGCCCAGTCCGGGCCCGGTTAAATGTCCCGCTCCTTGGCCGGAGCTGTTTGCCCCACCGGTACCCAGCCCGGGACCGGTTATAAGGAAGGGGCATGGGACAAAACTGTCCACTTCGCCGGAACCAGAGCCGCCCCCGAGGGACTAGTCTTCCCTCCCATTAACCCCCCCTGTTTTGTGTGTTTGTTGTTGGGTTTTTTTGGCGTCCGGGAGTCCGCGCCTTGGGGGGGGGGGCTTGGGGACTGTCAGGCTCTGGCCATAGAGAAGCCTATTTGCTTCTCTATGTAGCTATGGTCAGAGTCTGACAGTGTCGTTCTTTTCTGTTTCTGTGTGGGGTTTGGGTTGGATCCCTAATTAGAGGCAGCTGCAACGCATTGTCTCTAATTAGGGATCCCATATATGTTGAGTCTGTCCTTCACTCGGTTGTGGGTCGTTATCGATGTATGTCGCAGTCACGGTGAAGTAAGTGTGTTTTCGTTTACGTCCGTTCATTTGTGTTTGTGTTTGAGAACGTGTCGTTTTGTTTATCGTGTTTGTTCTTTGTGGTAGTTCATTCTTTATTATTATTATACATAGTAAAATAAAATAAATGTGGAACTACTATCCCTGCGCTGCGTCTTGGTCTCTCCCCACACACAATCGTGACATATTGTTATATTTGGTGTTGTATTGTGGTATGTTGTATTGTGGTATGTTGTATTGTTGTATGTTGTGTTGTTATATTTGGTGTTGTATTGTGGTATGTTGTATTGTTATATTTGGTGTTGTATTGTGGTATGTTGTATTGTGGTATGTTGTGTTGTATTGTGGTATGTTGTGTTGTGATATTTGGTGTTGTTATATTTGGTGTTGTATTGTGGTATGTGGTGTTGTATTGTGGTATGTTGTGTTGTGGTATGTTGTGTTGTATTGTGGTATGTTGTGTTGTGGTATGTTGTGTTGTGTTGTATTGTGGTATGTTGTGTTGTGTTGTGGTATGTTGTGGTATGTTGTGTTGTATTGTGGTATGTTGTGTTGTGGTATGTTGTGTTGTATTGTGGTATGTTGTGTTGTGTTGTGGTATGTTGTGGTATGTTGTGTTGTATTGTGTTATGTTGTGTTGTGGTATGTTGTGTTGTATTGTGGTATGTTGTGTTGTGTTGTGGTATGTTGTGGTATGTTGTGTTGTATTGTGGTATGTTGTGTTGTATTGTGGTATGTTGTGTTGTGGTATGTTGTGTTGTGGTATGTTGTGTTGTATTGTGGTATGTTGTGTTGTGGTATGTTGTGTTGTGGTATGTTGTGTTGTATTGTGTTGTGGTATGTTGTGTTGTATTGTGGTATGTTGTGTTGTGGTATGTTGTGGTATGTTGTGTTGTATTGTGGTATGTTGTGTTGTGGTATGTTGTGTTGTGGTATGTTGTGTTGTATTGTGGTATGTTGTGTTGTGGTATGTTGTGTTGTGGTATGTTGTGTTGTATTGTGTTATGTTGTGTTGTGGTATGTTGTGTTGTATTGTGGTATGTTGTGTTGTGGTATGTTGTGTTGTATTGTGGTTTGTTGTGTTGTGGTATGTTGTGTTGTATTGTGTTATGTTGTGTTGTGGTATGTTGTGTTGTATTGTGGTATGTTGTGTTGTGGTATGTTGTGTTGTATTGTGTTATGTTGTGTTGTGGTATGTTGTGTTGTATTGTGGTATGTTGTGTTGTGATATGTTGTGTTGTGGTATGTTGTGTTCTATTGTGTTATGTTGTGTTGTGGTATGTTGTGTTGTATTGTGGTATGTTGTGTTGTGGTATGTTGTGGTATGTTGTGTTGTATTGTGGTATGTTGTGTTGTGGTATGTTGTGGTATGTTGTGTTGTATTGTGTTATGTTGTATTTTGGTATGTTGTGTAATGGTATGTTGTGGTATGTTGTGTTGTATTGTGTTATGTTGTGTTGTGGTATGTTGTGGTATGTTGTGTTGTATTGTGGTATGTTGTGTTGTGGTATGTTGTGTTGTATTGTGTTATGTTGTGTTGTGGTATGTTGTGTTGTATTGTGTTATGTTGTGTTGTGGTATGTTGTGTTGTATTGTGGTATGTTGTGTTGTGGTATGTTGTGTTGTATTGTGGTATGTTGTGTTGTATTGTGGTATGTTGTGTTGTGGTATGTTGTGTTGTGGTATGTTGTGTTGTATTGTGGTATGTTGTGTTGTGGTATGTTGTATTGTGGTATGTTGTGTTGTGGTATGTTGTGGTATGTTGTGTTGTATTGTGTTATGTTGTGGTATGTTGTATTGTGTTATGTTGTGTTGTGGTATGTTGTATTGTGGTATGTTGTCTTGTGGTATGTTGTGGTATGTTGTATTGTGTTATGTTGTGTTGTGGTATGATGTATTGTGTTATGTTGTGTTGTGGTATGTTGTGTTGTATTGTGGTATGTTGTGTTGTGGTATGTTGTGTTGTGGTATGTTGTGTTGTATTGTGGTATGTTGTGTTGTGGTATGTTATGTTGTGTTGTGGTATGTTGTGTTGTATTGTGGTATGTTGTGTTGTGGTATGTTGTGTTGTATTGTGGTATGTTGTGTTGTGGTATGTTGTGTTGTATTGTGGTATGTTGTGTTGTGGTATGTTGTGTTGTGGTATGTTGTGGTATGTTGTGTTGTATTGTGGTATGTTGTGTTGTGGTATGTTGTGTTGTATTGTGGTATGTTGTGTTGTGGTATGTTGTGTTGTATTGTGGTATGTTGTGTTGTATTGTGGTATGTTGTGTTGTGTTGTGGTATGTTGTGGTATGTTGTGTTGTATTGTGGTATGTTGTGTTGTGGTATGTTGTGTTGTATTGTGGTATGTTGTGTTGTGGTATGTTGTGTTGTATTGTGGTATGTTGTGTTGTGGGATGTTGTATTGTGTTATGTTGTGTTGTGGTATGTTGTATTGTGTTATGTTGTATTGTGGTATGTTGTGTTGTATTGTGTTATGTTGTATTGTGGTATGTTGTGTTGTGGTATGTTGTGTTGTGGTATGTTGTGTTGTATTGTGGTATGTTGTGTTGTGGTATGTTGTGTTGTGGTATGTTGTGTTGTGGTATGTTGTGTTGTATTGTGGTATGTTGTGTTGTGGTATTTTGTTTTGTGGTATGTTGTGTTGTATTGTGGTATGTTGTGTTGTGGTATGTTGTGTTGTGGTATGTTGTGTTGTGGTATGTTGTGTTGTATTGTGGTATGTTGTGTTGTGGTATGTTGTGTTGTGGTATGTTGTGTTGTATTGTGGTATGTTGTGTTGTGGTATGTTGTGTTGTATTGTGGTATGTTGTGTTGTGGTATGTTGTGTTGTATTGTGGTATGTTGTGTTGTGGTATGTTGTGTTGTGGTATGTTGTGTTGTGGTATGTTGTGTTGTATTGTGGTATGTTGTGTTGTGGTATGTTGTGTTGTATTGTGGTATGTTGTGTTGTGGTATGTTGTATTGTGGTATGTTGTGTTGTGTTGTGGTATGTTGTGGTATGTTGTGTTGTATTTTGTTATGTTGTGTTGTGGTATGTTGTGTTGTATTGTGGTATGTTGTGTTGTGTTGTGGTATGTTGTGGTATGTTGTGTTGTATTGTGGTGTGTTGTGGTATGTTGTGTTGTATTGTGGTATGTTGTGTTGTGTTGTGGTATGTTGTGATATGTTGTGTTGTATTGTGGTATGTTGTGTTGTGGTATGTTGTGTTGTATTGTGGTATGTTGTGTTGTGGTATGTTGTGTTGTGGTATGTTGTGTTGTGGTATGTTGTGTTGTGGTATGTTGTGTTGTGGTATGTTGTGTTGTGTTGTGGTATGTTGTGTTGTGGTATGTTGTATTGTGGTATGTTGTGTTGTATTGTGGTATGTTGTATTGTGGTATGTTGTGTTGTGGTATGTTGTGTTGTGGTATGTTGTGTTGTGGTATGTTGTGTTGTATTGTGGTATGTTGTGTTGTGGTATGTTGTGTTGTATTGTGGTATGTTGTGTTGTGGTATGTTGTGTTGTGGTATGTTGTGTTGTATTGTGGTATGTTGTGTTGTGGTATGTTGTGTTGTATTGTGGTATGTTGTGTTGTGTTGTGGTATGTTGTGTTGTATTGTGGTATGTTGTATTGTGGTATGTTGTGTTGTGGTATGTTGTATTGTGGTATGTTGTGTTGTGGTATGTTGTGTTGTATTGTGGTATGTTGTATTGTGGTATGTTGTGTTGTGGTATGTTGTGTTGTATTGTGGTATGTTGTGTTGTGGTATGTTGTGTTGTATTGTGGTATGTTGTATTGTGGTATGTTGTATTGTGGTATGTTGTGTTGTGGTATGTTGTGTTGTATTGTGGTATGTTGTGTTGTGGTATGTTGTGTTGTATTGTGGTATGTTGTGTTGTGGTATGTTGTGTTGTATTGTGGTATGTTGTGTTGTGGTATGTTGTGTTGTATTGTGGTATGTTGTATTGTGGTATGTTGTATTGTGGTATGTTGTGTTGTATTGTGGTATGTTGTGTTGTGGTATGTTGTGTTGTATTGTGGTATGTTGTATTGTGGTATGTTGTGTTGTGGTATGTTGTGTTGTATTGTGGTATGTTGTGTTGTGGTATGTTGTGTTGTATTACTGTATGTTGTGTTGTATTACTGTATGTGGTGTTGTATTGTGGTATGTTGTATTGTGGTATGTTGTGATATGTTGTGTTGTATTGTGGTATGTTGTGTTGTATTGTGGTATGTTGTATTGTGGTATGTTGTGTTGTGGTATGTTGTGTTGTATTGTGGTATGTTGTGTTGTGGTATGTTGTGTTGTATTACTGTATGTTGTGTTGTATTACTGTATGTGGTGTTGTATTGTGGTATGTTGTATTGTGGTATGTTGTGTTGTGGTATGTTGTGTTGTATTGTGGTATGTTGTGTTGTGGTATGTTGTGTTGTATTGTGGTATGTTGTATTGTGGTATGTTGTATTGTGGTATGTTGTGTTGTATTGTGGTATGTTGTGTTGTGGTATGTTGTGTTGTATTGTGGTATGTTGTATTGTGGTATGTTGTGTTGTGGTATGTCTGTTGTATTGTGGTATGTTGTGTTGTGGTATGTTGTGTTGTGGTATGTTGTGTTGTGGTATGTTGTGTTGTGGTATGTTGTGTTGTATTGTGGTATGTTGTGTTGTGGTATGTTGTGTTGTATTGTGGTATGTTGTGTTGTGGTATGTTGTGTTGTGGTATGTTGTGTTGTATTGTGGTATGTTGTGTTGTGGTATGTTGTGTTGTATTGTGGTATGTTGTGTTGTGTTGTGGTATGTTGTGTTGTATTGTGGTATGTTGTATTGTGGTATGTTGTGTTGTGGTATGTTGTATTGTGGTATGTTGTGTTGTGGTATGTTGTGTTGTATTGTGGTATGTTGTATTGTGGTATGTTGTGTTGTGGTATGTTGTGTTGTATTGTGGTATGTTGTGTTGTGGTATGTTGTGTTGTATTGTGGTATGTTGTATTGTGGTATGTTGTATTGTGGTATGTTGTGTTGTGGTATGTTGTGTTGTATTGTGGTATGTTGTGTTGTGGTATGTTGTGTTGTATTGTGGTATGTTGTGTTGTGGTATGTTGTGTTGTATTGTGGTATGTTGTGTTGTGGTATGTTGTGTTGTATTGTGGTATGTTGTATTGTGGTATGTTGTATTGTGGTATGTTGTGTTGTATTGTGGTATGTTGTGTTGTGGTATGTTGTGTTGTATTGTGGTATGTTGTATTGTGGTATGTTGTGTTGTGGTATGTTGTGTTGTATTGTGGTATGTTGTGTTGTGGTATGTTGTGTTGTATTACTGTATGTTGTGTTGTATTACTGTATGTGGTGTTGTATTGTGGTATGTTGTATTGTGGTATGTTGTGATATGTTGTGTTGTATTGTGGTATGTTGTGTTGTGGTATGTTGTGTTGTATTGTGGTATGTTGTATTGTGGTATGTTGTGTTGTGGTATGTTGTGTTGTATTGTGGTATGTTGTGTTGTGGTATGTTGTGTTGTATTACTGTATGTTGTGTTGTATTACTGTATGTGGTGTTGTATTGTGGTATGTTGTATTGTGGTATGTTGTGTTGTGGTATGTTGTGTTGTATTGTGGTATGTTGTGTTGTGGTATGTTGTGTTGTATTGTGGTATGTTGTATTGTGGTATGTTGTATTGTGGTATGTTGTGTTGTATTGTGGTATGTTGTGTTGTGGTATGTTGTGTTGTATTGTGGTATGTTGTATTGTGGTATGTTGTGTTGTGGTATGTCTGTTGTATTGTGGTATGTTGTGTTGTGGTATGTTGTGTTGTATTACTGTATGTTGTGTTGTATTACTGTATGTGGTGTTGTATTGTGGTATGTTGTATTGTGGTATATTGTGATATGTTGTGTTGTATTGTGGTATGTTGTGTTGTGGTATGTTGTGTTGTACTGTGGTATGTTGTATTGTGGTATGTTGTGTTGTGGTATGTTGTGTTATATTGTGGTATGTTGTGTTGTGGTATGTTGTGTTGTATTACTGTATGTTGTGTTGTATTACTGTATGTGGTGTTGTATTGTGGTGTTATGTGGTGTTGTGTTGTATTACTGTATGTGGTGTTGTATTGTGGTGTTGTATTACTTTATGTTGTGTTGTATTACTGTATACCCACAATGAGCTGAAGAGTTAAAGGGTTAAATAGCTCAATGAAAGACTCTTATTTTATGTCAATTAATTTAGACAGACAGACAGACAGACAGACAGATAGAAACTAGGTCAGTGTTTCTTTGTGTTATTAATTTCCCTTTTTTGTATTACTGTATGTTGTGTTGTATTACTGTATGTGGTGTTGTATTGTGGTATGTTGTATTGTGGTATGTTGTGATATGTTGTGTTGTATTGTGGTATGTTGTGTTGTGGTATGTTGTGTTGTATTGTGGTATGTTGTATTGTGGTATGTTGTGTTGTGGTATGTTGTGTTGTATTGTGGTATGTTGTGTTGTGGTATGTTGTGTTGTATTACTGTATGTTGTGTTGTATTACTGTATGTGGTGTTGTATTGTGGTATGTTGTATTGTGGTATGTTGTGTTGTTGTGGTATGTTGTGTTGTATTGTGGTATGTTGTGTTGTGGTATGTTGTGTTGTATTGTGGTATGTTGTATTGTGGTATGTTGTATTGTGGTATGTTGTGTTGTATTGTGGTATGTTGTGTTGTGGTATGTTGTGTTGTATTGTGGTATGTTGTATTGTGGTATGTTGTGTTGTGGTATGTCTGTTGTATTGTGGTATGTTGTGTTGTGGTATGTTGTGTTGTGGTATGTTGTGTTGTGGTATGTTGTGTTGTGGTATGTTGTGTTGTATTGTGGTATGTTGTGTTGTGGTATGTTGTGTTGTATTGTGGTATGTTGTGTTGTGGTATGTTGTGTTGTGGTATGTTGTGTTGTATTGTGGTATGTTGTGTTGTGGTATGTTGTGTTGTATTGTGGTATGTTGTGTTGTGTTGTGGTATGTTGTGTTGTATTGTGGTATGTTGTATTGTGGTATGTTGTGTTGTGGTATGTTGTATTGTGGTATGTTGTGTTGTGGTATGTTGTGTTGTATTGTGGTATGTTGTATTGTGGTATGTTGTGTTGTGGTATGTTGTGTTGTATTGTGGTATGTTGTGTTGTGGTATGTTGTGTTGTATTGTGGTATGTTGTATTGTGGTATGTTGTATTGTGGTATGTTGTGTTGTGGTATGTTGTGTTGTATTGTGGTATGTTGTGTTGTGGTATGTTGTGTTGTATTGTGGTATGTTGTGTTGTGGTATGTTGTGTTGTATTGTGGTATGTTGTGTTGTGGTATGTTGTGTTGTATTGTGGTATGTTGTATTGTGGTATGTTGTATTGTGGTATGTTGTGTTGTATTGTGGTATGTTGTGTTGTGGTATGTTGTGTTGTATTGTGGTATGTTGTATTGTGGTATGTTGTGTTGTGGTATGTTGTGTTGTATTGTGGTATGTTGTGTTGTGGTATGTTGTGTTGTATTACTGTATGTTGTGTTGTATTACTGTATGTGGTGTTGTATTGTGGTATGTTGTATTGTGGTATGTTGTGATATGTTGTGTTGTATTGTGGTATGTTGTGTTGTGGTATGTTGTGTTGTATTGTGGTATGTTGTATTGTGGTATGTTGTGTTGTGGTATGTTGTGTTGTATTGTGGTATGTTGTGTTGTGGTATGTTGTGTTGTATTACTGTATGTTGTGTTGTATTACTGTATGTGGTGTTGTATTGTGGTATGTTGTATTGTGGTATGTTGTGTTGTGGTATGTTGTGTTGTATTGTGGTATGTTGTGTTGTGGTATGTTGTGTTGTATTGTGGTATGTTGTATTGTGGTATGTTGTATTGTGGTATGTTGTGTTGTATTGTGGTATGTTGTGTTGTGGTATGTTGTGTTGTATTGTGGTATGTTGTATTGTGGTATGTTGTGTTGTGGTATGTCTGTTGTATTGTGGTATGTTGTGTTGTGGTATGTTGTGTTGTATTACTGTATGTTGTGTTGTATTACTGTATGTGGTGTTGTATTGTGGTATGTTGTATTGTGGTATATTGTGATATGTTGTGTTGTATTGTGGTATGTTGTGTTGTGGTATGTTGTGTTGTACTGTGGTATGTTGTATTGTGGTATGTTGTGTTGTGGTATGTTGTGTTATATTGTGGTATGTTGTGTTGTGGTATGTTGTGTTGTATTACTGTATGTTGTGTTGTATTACTGTATGTGGTGTTGTATTGTGGTGTTATGTGGTGTTGTGTTGTATTACTGTATGTGGTGTTGTATTGTGGTGTTGTATTACTTTATGTTGTGTTGTATTACTGTATACCCACAATGAGCTGAAGAGTTAAAGGGTTAAATAGCTCAATGAAAGACTCTTATTTTATGTCAATTAATTTAGACAGACAGACAGACAGACAGACAGATAGAAACTAGGTCAGTGTTTCTTTGTGTTATTAATTTCCCTTTTCAAAGCATGACTCACATTTCACTGCAATGTTATGGTCTGTGTGTGTCTGTGTGTGTGTGTGTGTGTGTGTGTGAGTGTGTGTGTATGTGTGTGTGAAAAGAGTTTCTGCGTGCATGTGTTTGTCTAGTCGGTGTGTGGTAGTTTGCGATGTTCATGACGGTCCTGCTAAAGTAGCTAAAGGAATGGCCTATTGATATCAGCATTTTGACCAGACTAGAGATCATTAGGTTGGGGGATTGGATGGTTAAACCAGGAGTCACATTATTGTTCAGTTCAGTGACAGCTCCACAATGATCTGCAGTTATCAGCTGAAGGGTTAGGGTTCTACCATGTGATAAACTGGTTCATTTAGCCAGACTGATAATACCTCAACATTTTAATAGCAGCTAGCTGGTAACCCATATACACTGATAATTCAACAACATTGTGCTAGCAGCTAGCTGGTAACCCAGTGCTAGCAGCTAGCTGGTATTCCATATACACTGATAATACAACAACATTGTGCTAGCAGCTAGCTGGTAACCCAGTGCTAGCAGCTAACTGGTAACCCAAATACATGGATAATACAACAACATTGTGCTAGCAGCTAGCTGGTAACCCATATACACTGATAATTCAACAACATTGTGCTAGCAGCTAGCTTGTAATCCATCTACACTGATAATACAACAACATTTTGCTAGCAGCTAGCTGGTAACCCAGTGCTAGCAGCTAGCTGGTAACCCAAATACATGGATAATACAACAACATTGTGCTAGCAGTTATCTGGTAACCCAGTGCTAGCACCTAGCTGGTAACCCATGTACACTGATAATAGAAGAACATTGTGCTAGCAGCTAGCTGGTAACCCATTGCTAGCAGCTAGCTGGTAACACATATACACTGATAATACAACAACATTGTGCTAGCAGTTATCTGGTAACCCAGTGCTAGCAGCTAGCTGGTAACCCATATACACTGATAATACAACAACATTGTGCTAACAGTTATCTGGTAACCCAGTGCTAGCAGCTAGCTGGTAACCCATATACACTGATGATACAACAACATTGTGCTAGCAGCTAGCTGGTAACTCAGTGCTAGCAGCTAGCTTTTAACCCATATACACTGATAATACAACAACATTGTGCTAGCAGCTAGCTGGTAACCCATATACACAGATAATACAACAACATTGTGCTAGCAGCTAGCTGGTAACCCATATACACTGATAATACAACAACATTGTGCTAGCAGCTAGCTGGTAACCCATATACACTGATACTACAACAACATTGTGCTAGCAGCTAGCTGGTAACCCATATACACTGATAATACAACAACATTGTGCTAGCAGCTAGATGGTAACCCATATCCACTGATAATACAACAACATTGTGCTAGCAGCTATATGGTAACCCAGTGATAGCAGCTAGCTGGTAACCCAAATACACTGATAATACAACAACATTGTGCTAGCAGCTAGATGGTAACCCATATACACTGATAATACAACAACATTGTGCTAGCAGCTAGATGGTAACCCAGTGCTAGCAGCTAGCTGGTAATCCATCTACACTGATAATACAACAACATTTTGCTAGCAGCTAGCTGGTAACCCAGTGCTAGCAGCTAGCTGGTAACCCAAATACACGGATAATACAACAACATTGTGCTAGCAGCTAGCTGGTAACCCATATACACTGATAATTCAACAACATTGTGCTAGCAGCTAGCTGATAACCCATATACACAGATAATACAACAACATTGTGCTAGCAGCTAGCTGGTAACCCAGTGCTAGCAGCTAGCTGGTAACCCATATACACTGATGATACAACAACATTTTGCTAGCAGCTAGCTGGTAACCCAGTGCTAGCAGCTAGCTGGTAACCCAAATACATGGATAATACAACAACATTGTGCTAGCAGTTATCTGTTAACCCAGTGCTAGCACCTAGCTGGTAACCCATGTACACTGATAATACAACAACATTGTGCTAGCAGCTAGCTGGTAACCCAGTGCTAGCAGCTAGCTGGTAACCCATATACACTGATAATACAACAACATTGTGCTAGCAGTTATCTGGTAACCCAGTGCTAGCAGCTAGCTGGTAACCCATATACACTGATAATACAACAACATTGTGCTAACAGTTATCTGGTAACCCAGTGCTAGCAGCTAGCTGGTAACCCATATACACTGATAATACAACAACATTGTGCTAGCAGCTAGATGGTAACCCATATACACTGACAATACAACAACATTGTGCTAGCAGCTAGATGGTAACCCATATACACTGATAATACAACAACATTGTGCTTGCAGCTAGATGGTAACCCATATACACTGATAATACAACAACATTGTGCTAGCAGCTAGCTGATAACCCATATACACAGATAATACAACAACATTGTGCTAGCAGCTAGCTGGTAACCCATATACACTGATAATACAACAACATTGTGCTAGCAGCTAGCTGGTAACCCATATACACTGATAATACAACAACATTGTGCTAGCAGCTAGATGGTAACCCATATACACTGACAATACAACAACATTGTGCTAGCAGCTAGCTGGTAACCCATATACACTGATAATACAACAACATTGTTCCAGCAGCTAGATGGTAACCCATATACACTGACAATACAACAACATTGTGCTAGCAGCTAGCTGGTAACCCATATACACTGATAATACAACAACATTGTGCTAGCAGCTAGCTGGTAACCCATATACACTGATAATACAACAACATTGTGCTAGCAGCTAGCTGGTAACCCATTTACACTGACAATACAACAACATTGTTCTAGCAGCTAGCTGGTAACCCATATACACTGATAATACAACAACATTGTGCTAGCAGCTAGATGGTTACCCATATACACTGACAATACAACAACATTGTGCTAGCAGTTATCTTGTAACCCAGTGCTAGCAGCTAGCTGGTAACCCATATACACTGATAATACAACAACATTGTGCTAGCAGCTAGCTGGTAACCCATATACACTGATAATACAACAACATTGTGCTAGCAGCTAGATGGTAACCCATATACACTGATAATACAACAACATTGTGCTAGCAGCTAGATGGTAACCCATATACACTGATAATACAGCAACATTGTGCTAGCAGCTAGCTGGTAACCCATATACACAGATAATACAACAACATTGTGCTAGCAGCTAGCTGGTAACCCATATACACTGATAATACAACAACATTGTGCTAGCAGCTAGCTGGTAACCCATATACACTGATAATTCAACAACATTGTGCTAGCAGCTAGATGGTAACCCATATAGAATAGGAATACAGAATGCTCCATTTCACAGTTTAGATTCTCTAGGACTCAGCATGACATGCAGACATTCCATTGCTGTGTTAGCTTGTAACAGTGTTATCCACAGTAATGCAGCTTCAGAGACAATATCACAAAACAATGATAATTTCATTGAAAAACAAAGACATGGTAAAGCTTGACTTGTGAGTGCTGTTCATTATACTGTGATGTGTGTCTGGACGTGACCCTACAAACACTTTATGGCTATTCTTCTTCTCCGGTTGTTGAGGAAATGTCTTTGGTGTTGTACAATAGGGCCTGGAAGGTTTCGGGGCGACAGCCTGGTATCCTGGTCTCTTCCAGAATTCTAATCAGCAGCCGTCCATGTGGTTGGCAACACAGGGGTTTCAAATCATTTCCTTGCCCCAAATTAAAACCCAAAGCCCCATCACTTTGTAAACGGGTACCTTACGGTGAGGCAGGCTGAGGTCTCTGATGTGAAGTGGAACATGCTTAGAACCTCCGGTTCCACTGTCAACCCCGGCACAAAGCATGCTCTCTTTGTTTAACATGTTACTAAAGATATTAATATTTAGCAAACCATTAAACAAAAAACGTTAAACAAACTGATGAGGTTCAAAGCATTTTAAAAAACATAGAACAATATACTGATGTAACATTATAACATAGAACAATATACTGATGTAACATTATAACATAGAACAATATACTGATTTAACATTATAACATAGAACAATATACTTATTTAACATTATAACATAGAACAATATACTGATGTAACATTATAACATAGAACAATATACTGATGTAACATTATAACATAGAACAATATACTGATGTAACATTATAACATAGAACAATAGACTGATGTAACATTATAACATAGAACAATATACTGATTTAACATTATAACATAGAACAATATACTGATGTAACATTATAACATAGAACAATATAGTGATGTAACATTATAACATAGAACAATAGACTGATTTAACAATATAACAGAACAATAGACTGATTTAACATTATAACATAGAACAATATACTGATGTAACATTATAACATAGAACAATATACTGATGTAACATTATAACATAGAATAATATACTGATGTAACATTATAACATAGAACAATATACTGATGTAACATTATAACATAGAACAATAGACTGATTTAACATTATAACATAGAACAATATACTGATGTAACATTATAACATAGAACAATATACTGATGTAACATTATAACATAGAACAATATACTGATGTAACATTATAACATAGAACAATATACTGATGTAACATTATAACATAGAACAATAGACTGATTTAACATTATAACATATAACAATATACTGATTTAACATTATAACATAGAACAATAAACTGATTTAACATTATAACATAGAACAATATACTGATTTAACATTATAACATAGAACAATATACTGATGTAAAATTATAACATAGAACAATATACTGATTTAACGTTATAACAAAGAACAATATACTGATTTAACATTATAACATAGAACAATATACCTTGACACTCCAGAGGAGGTGGCTGAGAGACGGATCCTGGCCAAACTGCTGGCCATCACGGACCACGCCCACCCTCTGCATGCCATGGTTATGACGCAGAGGAGCACTTTCAGTCACAGACTGATCCCACCACGGTGTGCCAGAGAGCGCTACAGGAAGTCCTTCCTGCCGGCGGCTATTAGACTATATAATGCCTCACCGTGGTGCCGTGCCGTCGGCAACATAGATCTGGAACTGTTGGGTTGCTAGGACCTAGTTTAACAATTATGCATCCATCTGTGAGTAACTCTGGTCCGTCAGCACTCATTCACTCAGGACTTATTCATTCAATCAGGTCTGTATATACATACTCATGTACAGTTGTTATATCATATCACGTGCAATATTGCTAGTAATTCTTGGACTTAACTTACATAGTCATTCACTCAGGAATGCATATTAGTATCCTGTCAGTTGTATCTTTTTTTCATTGCTTTTAGTATATCGAATGTGCAATATGTGCAGTTATCTGTAATTAAACCCTGCGCACTGAGGACTGTATTTTAAGGGAATTACAATTATTACCACAAATTATATCATATACACATTTAGCTATTTAAGTATCTCTTCCTGTCATTTACCTGTACAGTTAATGTAACCATGCAAATATTCACTTACCTGTAAATATAACTGTATATTTACCTGTACAGTTAATTTAACCATGCAAAACATTCACTTACCTGTTAATTTACCCAGTCTGTCTATTAAGTAAACTATTATTACCCTCGCTCATATCATACACATTTTTAGCTATTGAAGTATTTCTCTGCCATCGACCTGTATAGTATAGTTAACCATCCAACATCCACCAATGTATAGTGTACATATTCAGCCAACCACCCATACTATGCAATGTCTTTTAATAGATTTTTTGCACTCCAGATATCTTGTATTTCTATACTTTTTCATACTGCCGCTCTATGTATCATGTATCGTGTATCTGTCTTTTGTGTACTTTCGATGTGGCATTTTGCACCTGCTCTGTGTTGTGTTGTAGCTGCTATCTATCTATCTATCTATCTATCTATCTATCTATCTATCTATCTATCTATCTATCTATCTATCTATCTATCTATCTATCTATCTATCTATCTATCTATCTATCTATCTATCTATCTATCTATCTATCTATCTATCTATCTATCTATCTATCTATCTATCTATCTATCTATCTATCATCTATCTATCTATCTATCTATCTATCTATCTATCTATCTATCTATCTATCTATCTATCTATCTATCTATCTATCTATCTATCTATCTATCTATCTATCTATCTATCTATCTATCTATCTATCTATCTATCTATCTATCTATCTATCTATCTATCTATCTATCTATCTATCTATCTATCTATCTATCTATCTATCTATCTATCTATCTATCTATCTATGAAGAATATACTGATGTAACTGTATATATAGCATAGAACAATATACTGATGTAACAGTTATATAGCATAGAACAATAAACTGATGTAACAGTATATATAGCATAGAACAATATACTGATGTAACAGTATATATAGCATAGAACAATAAACTGATGTAACAGTATATATAGCATAGAACAATAAACTGATGTAACAGTATATATAGCATAGAACAATAGATAGATAGAACAATAGATAGATAGGTAGGTAGGTAGGTAGGTAGGTAGGTAGGTAGGTAGGTAGGTAGGTAGGTAGGTAGGTAGGTAGGTAGGTAGGTAGGTAGGTAGGTAGGTAGATAGGTAGATAGATAGATAGATAGATAGATAGATAGATAGATAGATAGATAGATAGATAGATAGATAGATAGGTAGGTAGGTAGGTAGGTAGATAGATAGATAGATAGATAGATAGATAGATAGATAGATAGATAGATAGATAGATAGATAGATAGATAGATAGATACTTTATTGATCCCAGAGGGGGAAATTTCTTAATATACTGATGTAATATTATAACATAGAACAATATATTGATGTAATAGTATATATAGCATACAACACTGCCAGGTCTCTGACCTCCTCTCTATAGGCTGTCTCATCGTTGTCGTGATCAGACCTACCACTGTTGTGTCATCTGTAAACTTAATGATGGTGTTGGAGTCGTGCCTGGCCATACAGTCATGGGTGAACAGGGAGTACAGGAGGGGACTGAGCACGCACCCCTGAGGGGCCCCAGTGTTGAGGATCAGCGTGGCAGATGTGTTGTTACCTACCCTTACCACCTGGGGGCGGCCCATCAGGAAGTCCAGGATTCAGTTGCAGAGGGAGGTGTTTAGTCCCAGGATCCTTAGCTTAGTGATGAGCTTTGAGGGCACTATGGTGTTGAACGCTGAGCTGTAGTCAATGAACAGCATTCTCATGTAGGTGTTCCTTTTGTCCAGGTGGGAAAGGGCAGTGTGGAGTGCAGTAGAGATTGCATCATCTGAGGATCTGTTGGGGCGGTATGCAAATTGGAGTGGGTCTAGGGTTTCTGGGATAATGGTGTTGATGTGAGCCATGACCAGCCTTTCAAATCACTTCATGGCTACAGACGTGAGTGCTTCGGGTCTGTAGTCATTTAGGCAGGTTACCTTAGTGTTCTTGGGCACAGGGCCTATGGTATGTCCTGTGTAGCTCAGATGGTAGAGCGTGCTGCTTGCAGCACCAGGGTTGTGAGTTCAAGTCCCACAGGGGAACAGTATGAACATGTATGCACTAACTAACTATAAGTCACTCTGGATAAGATTACTAAATTACTAAAATTTAAATGTTAAATGTGGTCTGCTTGAAACAAGGGTGTGTTGAAAATGTCAGTGAAGATACTTGTTCAGCGCATGCTTGGAGTACATGTCTTGGTAATCTGTCTGGCCCTGCGGCCTTGTGAATGTTGACATGTTTAAAGCTCTTACTCATGTTGGCTATGGAGAGCGTGATCACACAGTCGTCCAGAACAGCTTATGCTCTCATGCATGCTTCAGTGTTGCTTGCCACAAAGCGAGCATAGAAGTGATTTAGCTCGTCTGGTTGGCTCGTGTCACTGGGCAGCTCACGGACGAGCGTCGGAACCGGTGTAGTACGATTCAATCTTAGTCCTGTATTGGTGCTTTGCCTGTTTGATGGTTTGTCGGAGAGCATAGCGGGATTTCTTATAAGCGTCCGGGTTAGAGTCCCGCTCCTTGAAGGTGGCAGCTCTACTCTTAAGCTCAGTGCGGATGTTGCCTGTAATCAATGGTTTCTTGTTGGGTTATGTATGTACAGTCACTGTGGGGACGACGTCATCGATGCACTTATTGATAAAGCCAGTGACTGATGTGTTGTACTCCTCAATGCCATCGGAAGAATCCCGGAACATAATTCAGTCTGTGCAGAAAAACAGTCCTGTATCTTAGCATCATAGTATCATCTGACCACTTCTTTACAGTCACTGGTGCTTCCTGCTTTAGTTTTTGCTTGTAATCAGGAATCAGGACGATGGAATTATGATCAGATTTGCCAAATAGAGGGTGAGGGAGAGGTTTGTATGTGTCTCTGTGTGGAGTAAAGGTGGTCTAGAGTTTTATATACATCTCTGTGTGGAGTAAAGGTGGACTAGAGTTTTATATACATCTCTGTGTGGAGTAAAGGTGGTCTAGAGTTTTGTATGTGTCTCTGTGTGGAGTAAAGGTGGTCTAGAGTTTTATATACATCTCTGTGTGGAGTAAAGTTGGTCTAGAGTTTTATATACATCTCTGTGTGTGGAGTAAAGGTGGTCTAGAGTTTTATATACATCTCTGTGTGTGGAGTAAAGGTGGTCTAGAGGTTTGTATGTGTCTCTGTGTGGAGTAAAGGTGGTCTAGAGGTTTGTATGTGTCTCTGTGTGGAGTAAAGGTGGTCTAGAGTTTTATATACATCTCTGTGTGTGGAGTAAAGGTGGTCTATAGTTTTATATACATCTCTGTGTGGAGTAAAGGTGGTCTAGAGTTTTATATACATCTCTGTGTGTGGAGTAAAGGTGGTCTAGAGTTTTATATACATCTCTTTGTGGAGTAAAGGTGATCTAGAGTTTTATATACATCTCTGTGTGTGGAGCAAAGGTGGTCTAGAGTTTTATATACATCTCTGTGTGGAGTAAAGGTGGTCTATAGTTTTATATGTGTCTCTGTGTGTGGAGTAAAGGTGGTCTAGAGTGTTATATACATCTCTGTGTGTGGAGTAAAGGTGGTCTAGAGTTTTATATACATCTCTGTGTGTGGAGTAAAGGTGGTCTAGAGTTTTATATACATCTCTGTGTGTGGAGTAAAGGTGGTCTAGTGTTTTATATACATCTCTATGTGGAGTAAAGGTGGTCAAGAGTTTTATATACATCTCTGTGTGGAGTAAAGGTGGTCTACAGTTTTATATACATCTCTAAGTGGAGTAAAGGTGGTCTAGAGTTTTATATACATCTCTGTGTGGAGTAAAGGATGTCTAGAGTTTTATATACATCTCTGTGTGTGGAGTAAAGGTGGTCTAGAGTTTTATATACATCTCTGTGTGGAGTAAAGGTGGTCTAGAGTTTTATATACATCTCTGTGTGTGGAGTTAAGGTGGTCTATAGTATTATATACATCTCTGTGTGTGGAGTAAAGGTGGTCTAGAGTTTTATATACATCTCTGTGTGGAGTAAAGGTGGTCTAGAGTTTTATATACATCTCTGTGTGGAGTAAAGGTGGTCTAGAGTTTTATATACATCTCTGTGTGGAGTAAAGGTGGTCTAGAGGTTTATATACATCTCTGTGTGTGGAGTAAAGGTGGTCTAGAGTTTTATATGTGTCTCTGTGTGCGTGGAGTAAAGGTGGTCTAGAGTTTTATATACGTCTCAGTGTGTGTGGAGTAAAGGTGGTCTAGAGTTTTATATACATCTCTGTGTGGAGTAAAGGTGGTCTAGAGTTTTATATACATCTCTGTGTGGAGTAAAGGTGGTCTAGAGTTTTAAATACATCTCTGTTTGGAGTAAAGGTGGTCTAGAGTTTTATATACATCTCTGTGTGTGGAGTAAAGGTGGTCTAGAGTTTTATATGTGTCTCTGTGTGTGTGGAGTAAAGGTGGTCTAGAGTTTTATATACGTCTTTGTGTGTGGAGTAAAGGTGGTCTAGAGATTTATATGTGTCTCTGTGTGTGTGGGGAGTAAAGGTGGTCTAGAGTTGTATATACATCTCTGTGTGTGTGGGGAGTAAAGGTGGTCTAGAGTTTTATATACATCTCTGTCTGTGGAGTAAAGGTGGTCTATAGTTTTATATACATCTCTGTGTGGAGTAAAGGTGGTCTAGAGTTTTATATACATCTCTGTGTGTGGAGTAAAGGTGGTCTATAGTTTTATATACATCTCTGTGTGGAGTAAAGGTGGTCTAGAGTATTATATACATCTCTGTGTGGAGTAAAGGTGGTCTAGAGTTTTATATACATCTCTGTGTGTGGAGTAAAGGTGGTCTAGAGGTTTGTATACATCTCTGTGTGGAGTAAAGGTGGTCTAGAGTTTTATATACATCTCTGTGTGGAGTAAAGGTGGTCTAGAGGTTTATATACATCTCTGTGTGGAGTAAAGGTGGTCTAGAGGTTTGTATACATCTCTGTGTGTGGAGTAAAGGTGGTCTAGAGTTTTATATACATCTCTGTGTGGAGTAAAGGTGGTCTAGAGTTTTATATACATCTCTGTGTGTGGAGCTAAGGTGGTCTATAGTTTTAAATACATCTCTGTGTGTGGAGTAAAGGTGGTCTAGAGTTTTATATACATCTCTGTGTGTGGAGTAAAGGTGGTCTAGAGTTTTATATACATCTCTGTGTGGAGTAAAGGTGGTCTAGAGTTTTATATACATCTCTGTGTGGAGTAAAGGTGTTCTAGAGTTTTATATACATCTCTGTGTGGAGTAAAGGTGGTCTAGAGGTTTATATACATCTCTGTGTGTGGAGTAAAGGTGGTCTAGAGTTTTATATGTGTCTCTGTGTGCGTGGAGTAAAGGTGGTCTAGAGTTTTATATACGTCTCTGTGTGTGTGGAGTAAAGGTGGTCTAGAGTTTTATATACATCTCTGTGTGGAGTAAAGGTGGTCTAGAGTTTTATATACATCTCTGTGTGGAGTAAAGGTGGTCTATAGTTTTAAATACATCTCTGTGTGTGGAGTAAAGGTGGTCTAGAGTTTTATATACATCTCTGTGTGGAGTAAAGGTGGTCTAGAGTTTTATATACATCTCTGTGTGGAGTAAAGGTGGTCTAGAGTTTTATATACATCTCTGTGTGGAGTAAAGGTGGTCTAGAGGTTTATATACATCTCTGTGTGTGGAGTAAAGGTGGTCTAGAGTTTTATATGTGTCTCTGTGTGCGTGGAGTAAAGGTGGTCTAGAGTTTTATATACGTCTCTGTGTGTGTGGAGTAAAGGTGGTCTAAAGTTTTATATACATCTCTGTGTGGAGTAAAGGTGGTCTAGAGTTTTATATACATCTCTGTGTGGAGTAAAGGTGGTCTAGAGTTTTAAATACATCTCTGTTTGGAGTAAAGGTGGTCTAGAGTTTTATATACATCTCTGTGTGTGGAGTAAAGGTGGTCTAGAGTTTTATATGTGTCTCTGTGTGTGTGGAGTAAAGGTGGTCTAGAGTTTTATATACGTCTATGTGTGTGGAGTAAAGGTGGTCTAGAGATTTATATGTGTCTCTGTGTGTGTGGGGAGTAAAGGTGGTCTAGAGTTGTATATACATCTCTGTGTGTGGAGTAAAGGTGGTCTAGAGTTTTATATACATCTCTGTCTGTGGAGTAAAGGTGGTCTATAGTTTTATATACATCTCTGTGTGGAGTAAAGGTGGTCTAGAGTTTTATATACATCTCTGTGTGTGGAGTAAAGGTGGTCTATAGTTTTATATACATCTCTGTGTGGAGTAAAGGTGGTCTAGAGTATTATATACATCTCTGTGTGGAGTAAAGGTGGTCTAGAGTTTTATATACATCTCTGTGTGTGGAGTAAAGGTGGTCTAGAGGTTTGTATACATCTCTGTGTGTGGAGTTAAGGTGGTCTATAGTTTTAAATACATCTCTGTGTGTGGAGTAAAGGTGGTCTAGAGTTTTATATACATCTCTGTGTGTGGAGTAAAGGTGGTCTAGAGTTTTATATACATCTCTGTGTGGAGTAAAGGTGGTCTAGAGTTTTATATACATCTCTGTGTGGAGTAAAGGTGTTCTAGAGTTTTATATACATCTCTGTGTGGAGTAAAGGTGGTCTAGAGGTTTATATACATCTCTGTGTGTGGAGTAAAGGTGGTCTAGAGTTTTATATGTGTCTCTGTGTGCGTGGAGTAAAGGTGGTCTAGAGTTTTATATACGTCTCTGTGTGTGTGGAGTAAAGGTGGTCTAGAGTTTTATATACATCTCTGTGTGGAGTAAAGGTGGTCTAGAGTTTTATATACATCTCTGTGTGGAGTAAAGGTGGTCTAGAGTTTTAAATACATCTCTGTGTGGAGTAAAGGTGGTCTACAGTTTTATATACATCTCTAAGTGGAGTAAAGGTGGTCTAGAGTTTTATATACATCTCTGTGTGGAGTAAAGGATGTCTAGAGTTTTATATACATCTCTGTGTGTGGAGTAAAGGTGGTCTAGAGTTTTATATACATCTCTGTGTGGAGTAAAGGTGGTCTAGAGTTTTATATAAATCTCTGTGTGTGGAGTTAAGGTGGTCTATAGTTTTATATACATCTCTGTGTGTGGAGTAAAGGTGGTCTAGAGTTTTATATACATCTCTGTGTGGAGTAAAGGTGGTCTAGAGTTTTATATACATCTCTGTGTGGAGTAAAGGTGTTCTAGAGTTTTATATACATCTCTGTGTGGAGTAAAGGTGGTCTAGAGGTTTATATACATCTCTGTGTGTGGAGTAAAGGTGGTCTAGAGTTTTATATGTGTCTCTGTGTGCGTGGAGTAAAGGTGGTCTAGAGTTTTATATACGTCTCTGTGTGTGTGGAGT
The DNA here is from genome assembly GCA_023634145.1 of Thymallus thymallus. Classification (NCBI taxonomy): domain Eukaryota; kingdom Metazoa; phylum Chordata; class Actinopteri; order Salmoniformes; family Salmonidae; genus Thymallus; species Thymallus thymallus. The sequence continues at coordinate 38,561,284 of CM042415.1, read as the reverse complement.
AAAGGTGGTCTAGAGTTTTATATACATCTCTGTGTGGAGTAAAGGTGGTCTAGAGTTTTATATACATCTCTGTGTGGAGTAAAGGTGGTCTAGAGTTTTAAATACATCTCTGTTTGGAGTAAAGGTGGTCTAGAGTTTTATATACATCTCTGTGTGTGGAGTAAAGGTGGTCTAGAGTTTTATATGTGTCTCTGTGTGTGTGGAGTAAAGGTGGTCTAGAGTTTTATATACGTCTTTGTGTGTGGAGTAAAGGTGGTCTAGAGATTTATATGTGTCTCTGTGTGTGTGGGGAGTAAAGGTGGTCTAGAGTTGTATATACATCTCTGTGTGTGGAGTAAAGGTGGTCTAGAGTTTTATATACATCTCTGTCTGTGGAGTAAAGGTGGTCTATAGTTTTATATACATCTCTGTGTGGAGTAAAGGTGGTCTAGAGTTTTATATACATCTCTGTGTGTGGAGTAAAGGTGGTCTATAGTTTTATATACATCTCTGTGTGGAGTAAAGGTGGTCTAGAGTATTATATACATCTCTGTGTGGAGTAAAGGTGGTCTAGAGTTTTATATACATCTCTGTGTGTGGAGTAAAGGTGGTCTAGAGGTTTGTATACATCTCTGTGTGGAGTAAAGGTGGTCTAGAGTTTTATATACATCTCTGTGTGGAGTAAAGGTGGTCTAGAGGTTTATATACATCTCTGTGTGGAGTAAAGGTGGTCTAGAGGTTTGTATACATCTCTGTGTGTGTGGAGTAAAGGTGGTCTAGAGTTTTATATACATCTCTGTGTGGAGTAAAGGTGGTCTAGAGTTTTATATACATCTCTGTGTGTGGAGTTAAGGTGGTCTATAGTTTTAAATACATCTCTGTGTGTGGAGTAAAGGTGGTCTAGAGTTTTATATACATCTCTGTGTGTGGAGTAAAGGTGGTCTAGAGTTTTATATACATCTCTGTGTGGAGTAAAGGTGGTCTAGAGTTTTATATACATCTCTGTGTGGAGTAAAGGTGTTCTAGAGTTTTATATACATCTCTGTGTGGAGTAAAGGTGGTCTAGAGGTTTATATACATCTCTGTGTGTGGAGTAAAGGTGGTCTAGAGTTTTATATGTGTCTCTGTGTGCGTGGAGTAAAGGTGGTCTAGAGTTTTATATACGTCTCTGTGTGTGTGGAGTAAAGGTGGTCTAGAGTTTTATATACATCTCTGTGTGGAGTAAAGGTGGTCTAGAGTTTTATATACATCTCTGTGTGGAGTAAAGGTGGTCTAGAGTTTTAAATACATCTCTGTTTGGAGTAAAGGTGGTCTAGAGTTTTATATACATCTCTGTGTGTGGAGTAAAGGTGGTCTAGAGTTTTATATGTGTCTCTGTGTGTGTGGAGTAAAGGTGGTCTAGAGTTTTATATACGTCTTTGTGTGTGGAGTAAAGGTGGTCTAGAGATTTATATGTGTCTCTGTGTGTGTGTGGGGAGTAAAGGTGGTCTAGAGTTGTTTATACATCTCTGTGTGTGGAGTAAAGGTGGTCTAGAGTTTTATATACATCTCTGTCTGTGGAGTAAAGGTGGTCTATAGTTTTATATACATCTCTGTGTGGAGTAAAGGTGGTCTAGAGTTTTATATACATCTCTGTGTGTGGAGTAAAGGTGGTCTATAGTTTTATATACATCTCTGTGTGGAGTAAAGGTGGTCTAGAGTATTATATACATCTCTGTGTGGAGTAAAGATGGTCTAGAGTTTTATATACATCTCTGTGTGTGGAGTAAAGGTGGTCTAGAGGTTTGTATACATCTCTGTGTGGAGTAAAGGTGGTCTAGAGTTTTATATACATCTCTGTGTGGAGTAAAGGTGGTCTAGAGGTTTATATACATCTCTGTGTGGAGTAAAGGTGGTCTAGAGGTTTGTATACATCTCTGTGTGTGGAGTAAAGGTGGTCTAGAGTTTTATATACATCTCTGTGTGGAGTAAAGGTGGTCTAGAGGTTTGTATACATCTCTGTGTGGAGTAAAGGTGGTCTAGAGTTTTATATACATCTCTGTGTGGAGTAAAGGTGGTCTAGAGGTTTATATACATCTCTGTGTGGAGTAAAGGTGGTCTAGAGGTTTGTATACATCTCTGTGTGTGGAGTAAAGGTGGTCTAGAGTTTTATATACATCTCTGTGTGGAGTAAAGGTGGTCTAGAGTTTTATATGTGTCTCTGTGTGTGTGGAGTAAAGGTGGTCTAGAGTTCTATATACGTCTCTGTGTGTGGAGTAAAGGTGGTCTAGAGTTTTATATACATCTCTGTGTGGAGTAAAGGTGGTCTAGAGTTTTATAAACATCTCTGTGTGTGGAGTAAAGGTGGTCTAGAGTTTTATATACATCTCTGTGTGTGGAGTAAAGGTGGTCTAGGGTTTTATATACATCTCTATGTGGAGTAAAGGTGGTCTAGAGTTTTATATACATCTCTGTGTGGAGTAAAGGTGATCTACAGTTTTATATACATCTCTGTGTGGAGTAAAGGTGGTCTAGAGTTTTATATACATCTCTGTGTGGAGTAAAGGATGTCTACAGTTTTATATACATCTCTGTGTGGAGTAAAGGTGGTCTAGAGTTTTATAAACATCTCTGTGTGTGGAGTAAAGGTGGTCTAGAGTTTTATATACATCTCTGTGTGTGGAGTAAAGGTGGTCTAGAGTTTTATATACATCTCTGTGTGTGGAGTAAAGGTGGTCTATAGATTTATATGTGTCTCTGTGTGTGGAGTAAAGGTGGTCTAGAGTTTTATATACATCTCTGTGTGGAGTAAAGGTGGTCTAGAGTTTTATATACGTCTCTGTGTGTGGAGTAAAGGTGGTCTAGAGTTTTATATACATCTCTGTGTGTGGAGTAAAGGTGGTCTAGAGTTGTATATACATCTCTCTGTGTGGAGTAAAGGTGGTCTAGAGTTTTATATACATCTCTGTGTGGAGTAAAGGTGGTCTAGAGTTTTATATACATCTCTGTGTGTGGAGTAAAGGTGGTCTAGAGTTTTATATACATCTCTGTGTGTGGAGTAAAGGTGGTCTAGAGTTTTATATACATCTCTGTGTGGAGTAAAGGTGGTCTAGAGTTGTATATACATCTCTGTGTGTGGAGTAAAGGTGGTCTATAGTTTTATATACATCTCTGTGTGGAGTAAAGGTGGTCTAGAGTTTTATATACATCTCTGTGTGTGGAGTAAAGGTGGTCTATAGTTTTATATACATCTCTGTGTGGAGTAAAGGTGGTCTAGAGTATTATATACATCTCTGTGTGGAGTAAAGGTGGTCTAGAGTTTTATATACGTCTCTGTGTGTGGAGTAAAGGTGGTCTAGAGTTTTATATACATCTCTGTGTGTGGAGTAAAGGTGGTCTAGAGTTGTATATACATCTCTTTGTGTGGAGTAAAGGTTGTCTAGAGTTTTATATACATCTCTGTTTGGAGTAAAGGTGGACTAGAGTTTTATATACATCTCTGTGTGGAGTAAAGGTGGTCTAGAGTTTTATATACATCTCTGTGTGTGGAGTAAAGGTGGTCTAGAGTTTTATATACATCTCTGTGTGTGGAGTAAAGGTGGTCTAGAGTTTTATATACATCTCTGTGTGGAGTAAAGGTGGTCTAGAGTTGTATATACATCTCTGTGTGTGGAGTAAAGGTGGTCTATAGTTTTATATACATCTCTGTGTGGAGTAAAGGTGGTCTAGAGTTTTATAAACATCTCTGTGTGTGGAGTAAAGGTGGTCTAGAGTTTTATATACATCTCTGTGTGTGGAGTAAAGGTGGTCTAGAGTTTTATATACATCTCTGTGTGTGGAGTAAAGGTGGTCTATAGATTTATATGTGTCTCTGTGTGTGGAGTAAAGGTGGTCTAGAGTTTTATATACATCTCTGTGTGGAGTAAAGGTGGTCTAGAGTTTTATATACGTCTCTGTGTGTGGAGTAAAGGTGGTCTAGAGTTTTATATACATCTCTGTGTGTGGAGTAAAGGTGGTCTAGAGTTGTATATACATCTCTCTGTGTGGAGTAAAGGTGGTCTAGAGTTTTATATACATCTCTGTGTGGAGTAAAGGTGGTCTAGAGTTTTATATACATCTCTGTGTGTGGAGTAAAGGTGGTCTAGAGTTTTATATACATCTCTGTGTGTGGAGTAAAGGTGGTCTAGAGTTTTATATACATCTCTGTGTGGAGTAAAGGTGGTCTAGAGTTGTATATACATCTCTGTGTGTGGAGTAAAGGTGGTCTATAGTTTTATATACATCTCTGTGTGGAGTAAAGGTGGTCTAGAGTTTTATATACATCTCTGTGTGTGGAGTAAAGGTGGTCTATAGTTTTATATACATCTCTGTGTGGAGTAAAGGTGGTCTAGAGTATTATATACATCTCTGTGTGGAGTAAAGGTGGTCTAGAGTTTTATATACGTCTCTGTGTGTGGAGTAAAGGTGGTCTAGAGTTTTATATACATCTCTGTGTGTGGAGTAAAGGTGGTCTAGAGTTGTATATACATCTCTTTGTGTGGAGTAAAGGTGGTCTAGAGTTTTATATACATCTCTGTGTGGAGTAAAGGTGGTCTAGAGTTTTATATACATCTCTGTGTGGAGTAAAGGTTGTCTAGAGTTTTATATACATCTCTGTTTGGAGTAAAGGTGGACTAGAGTTTTATATACATCTCTGTGTGGAGTAAAGGTGGTCTAGAGTTTTATATACATCTCTGTGTGTGGAGTAAAGGTGGTCTATAGTTTTATATACATCTCTGTGTGGAGTAAAGGTGGTCTAGAGTATTATATACATCTCTGTGTGGAGTAAAGGTGGTCTAGAGTTTTATATACATCTCTGTGTGTGGAGTAAAGGTGGTCTATAGTTTTATATGTGTCTCTGTGTGTGGAGTAAAGGTGGTCTAGAGTTTTATATACATCTCTGTGTGGAGTAAAGGTGGTCTAGAGTTTTATATACATCTCTGTGTGGAGTAAAGGTGGTCTATAGTTTTATATGTGTCTCTGTGTGGAGTAAAGGTGGTCTATAGTTTTATATACATCTCTGTGTGGAGTAAAGGTGGTCTATAGTTTTATATACATCTCTGTGTGTGGAGTAAAGGTGGTCTAGAGTTTTTTTTTTTCCCTCTGGTTGCACATTTAACATGCTGATAATAATTTGGTAAGACTGATTTTAGTGCCAGCATCCAGTTAATAAACAGCCACGAAAATATAAATAAAATGACGGGGATTTGGCCCTTGTCGGGTGTCTGAAGTACATCCTGTGCGTCCTGCTTTTTGATGAAATAATCTTCATCCAATCCGAGGTGAGTAATCGCTGTCCTGATATCCAGAAGCTCTTTTTGGCAGTAAGAGACGGTGGCAGAAACATTATGTACAAAATAAGTTACAAATAACACGAAAAAAAATAACAATTGGTTAGGCGCCCGTAAAACGGCTGCCCTTTCCTCCTCCGTCATCTTTATGACTATTCTGATGTTTCATTCATTCAGAATAGTCTTCTGAGTATCTGATGTTTCATTCATTCAGAATAGTCTTCTGAGTATCTGATGTTTCATTCATTCAGAATAGTCTTCTGAGTATCTGATGTTCATTCATTCAGAATAGTCTTCTGAGTATCTGATGTTTCATTCATTCAGAATAGTCTTCTGAGTATCTGATGTTTCATTCATTCAGAATAGACTTCTGAGTATCTGATGTTTCATTCATTCAGAATAGTCTTCTGAGTATCTGATGTTTCATTCATTCAGAATAGTCTTCTGAGTATCTGATGTTTCATTCATTCAGAATAGACTTCTGAGTATCTGATGTTTCATTCATTCAGAATAGACTTCTGAGTATCTGATGTTTCATTCATTCAGAATAGTCTTCTGAGTATCTGATGTTTCATTCATTCAGAATAGTCTTCTGAGTATCTGATGTTTCATTCATTCAGAATAGACTTCTGAGTATCTGATGTTTCATTCATTCAGAATAGACTTCTGAGTATCTGATGTTTCATTCATTCAGAATAGACTTCTGAGTATCTGATGTTTCATTCATTCAGAATAGTCTTCTGAGTATCTGATGTTCATTCATTCAGAATAGTCTTCTGAGTATCTGATGTTTCATTCATTCAGAATAGACTTCTGAGTATCTGATGTTTCATTCATTCAGAATAGACTTCTGAGTATCTGATGTTTCATTCATTCAGAATAGTCTTCTGAGTATCTGATGTTTCATTCATTCAGAATAGTCTTCTGAGTATCTGATGTTCATTCATTCAGAATAGTCTTCTGAGTATCTGATGTTTCATTCATTCAGAATAGACTTCTGAGTATCTGATGTTTCATTCATTCAGAATAGTCTTCTGAGTATCTGATGTTTCATTCATTCAGAATAGTCTTCTGAGTATCTGATGTTCATTCATTCAGAATAGTCTTCTGAGTATCTGATGTTTCATTCATTCAGAATAGACTTCTGAGTATCTGATGTTTCATTCATTCAGAATAGACTTCTGAGTATCTGATGTTTCATTCATTCAGAATAGTCTTCTGAGTATCTGATGTTTCATTCATTCAGAATAGACTTCTGAGTATCTGATGTTTCATTCATTCAGAATAGACTTCTGAGTATCTGATGTTTCATTCATTCAGAATAGACTTCTGAGTATCTGATGTTTCATTCATTCAGAATAGTCTTCTGAGTATCTGATGTTCATTCATTCAGAATAGTCTTCTGAGTATCTGATGTTTCATTCATTCAGAATAGTCTTCTGAGTATCTGATGTTTCATTCATTCAGAATAGACTTCTGAGTATCTGATGTTTCATTCATTCAGAATAGTCTTCTGAGTATCTGATGTTTCATTCATTCAGAATAGTCTTCTGAGTATCTGATGTTCATTCATTCAGAATAGTCTTCTGAGTATCTGATGTTTCATTCATTCAGAATAGTCTTCTGAGTATCTGATGTTTCATCCAAATTATGCTAAATTGTGACAAGAGCTATTTGGTTTTAAATAATTTCAACAATTGCTTTTCTGTAACAAAAAGGCTGAACAAATTCATTAAAGAAAATAGTTAAGAAATATTAAACCATTTCAGGACAGAAGAGAAGAAGAGGTTTGTGCTCTGATTGAACACAGTTAAGCCATGTCATGTTGTAGTAAGCCACATCCCATTCATCTGGGGGGGTCGGCAGTGCCAGTACAAAGAGGGGTATATGAAAAAACCCAACAAATGACTGGACTTATGTGCAGCATTATGTCCAACACACAGTCATCCAGACGGTTGATTGATCAAGCAAATGAGTCATCTGAAATCAAAGGGAAATAAAATGAGAAGATTTGAAATGTCCTTTCAGGTGTTTCTATAACCTGAAGCAGATAGGGTTCCCTAGAAGGAGCCTGCTGACAGCTACTGTCACTGGGCTCTGAAGGCTTTGACCTGGCCCTGATAGGGTAACTGTTGGCTAATCCACACTGACCTTGGTGGGGCTCTCAATGAAGATTCTTTTGTACAGTTTGGACAACTGAACAGTATGACGATGCTGACATATGTCTGTGTGTTATGGGGTTGTATATCTGACACATAATGTCTGCATGGGTCTCACACCCACTGTGTGTTATGGGGTTGTATGTCTGGGACATATAATGTCTGTATGGGTCTCACACCCACTGTGTTATGGGGTTGTATGTCTGGGACATATAATGTCTGTATGGGTCTCACACCCACTGTGTTATGGGGTTGTATGTCTGGGACATATAATGTCTGTATGGGTCTCACACCCACTGTGTGTTATGGGGTTGTATGTCTGGGACATATAATGTCTGTATGGGTCTCACACCCACTGTGTGTTATGGGGTTGTATGTCTGGGACATATAATGTCTGTATGGGTCTCACACCCACTGTGTTATGGGGTTGTATGTCTGGGACATATAATGTCTGTATGGGTCTCACACTCACTGTGTGTTATGGGGTTGTATGTCTGGGACATATAATGTCTGTATGGGTCTCACACCCACTGTGTTATGGGGTTGTATGTCTGGGACATATAATGTCTGTATGGGTCTCACACCCACTGTGTTATGGGGTTGTATGTCTGACATATAATGTCTGTATGGGTCTCACACCCACTGTGTTATGGGGTTGTATGTCTGGGACATATAATGTCTGTATGGGTCTCACACCCACTGTGTTATGGGGTTGTATGTCTGTGACATATAATGTCTGTATGGGTCTCACACCCACTGTGTTATGGGGTTGTATGTCTGGGACATATAATGTCTGTATGGGTCTCACACCCACTGTGTTATGGGGTTGTATGTCTGGGACATATAATGTCTGTATGGGTCTCACACCCACTGTGTTATGGGGTTGTATGTCTGGGACATATAATGTCTGTATGGGTCTCACACCCACTGTGTTATGGGGTTGTATGTCTGGGACATAATGTCTGTATGGGTCTCACACCCACTGTGTTATGGGGTTGTATGTCTGTGACATATAATGTCTGTATGGGTCTCACACCCACTGTGTTATGGGGTTGTATGTCTGGGACATAATGTCTGTATGGGTCTCACACCCACTGTGTTATGGGGTTGTATGTCTGACTAGAAATAAGCAACATTTGAACAGATCAAAGGTGACAGTTAAAGTGACTACTCAGGGTTCAAAGGTTCCCGTCTGTTCCCATGTATTCCCACTCATAATAGAGAAACACGTTATCGTAAACAAATCATTTATTGGATTCATACTGTCACTTTTCTACCATCTGAGGTACTCAAAGAGCTTTACATAGTAGGAGGAATCTCACCTCATCCACCATCAATGTTCTACCCCCACCTCAGTGATGCACGATGAACTCTCACCACACATCAACTATCAGGTGGAGAGGTGAAGAGTGAGATATGCCCATTAGGAATGAGGGGATGATTAGGTTTCATGATGGAATGTGGCCAGGTTGGGAATTCAGCCATGACACCAGGATGAACACCCCTACTCTTACAATAAGTGTCATGGGATTTTGAATGACCACAGTGAGTCAGGACAGCCATTATAACTTCATATCTGGAAGACAATACCCTACGCAGGGCGATGTTCCCAAATGTAGTCAAGGTTTGAAATTATGTTTTACTCAAATATTGTATCTGTTTATGATTCTTGCGCTCAATTTACAGTCTACATTTTTATTGTTATTATGTTTTGGCCAAACATCCGCTCAAGAATAAATTGGTCTGTGGCTGAATCTAGTTGATGACCAAATGTATGTAGACACCTGCTCGTCAAACTTCTCAATCCATTAGGTGAGGGATCTGTGCAGGCCCGTCAAGTTCTTCCACACCGATCTCGACAAACCATTTCTGTATGGACCTCACTTTGTGCACAGGGGCATTGTCATGCTGAAACAGGAAAGGGCCTTCCCCAAACCACAAAGTTGGAAGCACAGAATCGTCTAGAATGTCATTGTATGCTGTAGCATTAAGATTTCCCTTCACTGGAACTAAGGGGCCTGAACCATGAAAAACAGCCCCAGACCATTATTCCTCCTCCACCAAACTTTACAGTTGGCACTATGCATTGGGGCAGGCAGGTTCTCCTGGCATCTGCTAAACCCAGATTAGTCCATTGGACTGCCAGATGGTGAAGCGTGCATCATCACTCAACAGAACGAGTTTCCACTGCTCCAGAGTCTAATGGTGAAGAGCTTTACATCACTCCAGCCGACGCTTGGCAGTGTGCATGGTGATCTTAGTCTTGTGTGCGGCTGCTTGGCGATGGAAACCCATTTCATGAAGCTCCCGACAAACAGTTATTGTGCTGACGTTGCTTCCAGAGGCAGTTTGGAACTCTGTAGTGATTGTTGCAACCGAGGACAGACAATTTTTATGTGATACGCACTTCAGCACTCGACGGTCCCGTTCTGTGAGCTTGTGTGGCCTACAACTCAGTTGTTGTTCCTAGATGTTTCCACTTCATAATTACAGCACTGACAGTTGACGTGGGCAGCTCTAGCAGGGCAGAGATTTTACGAACTGACTTGTTGGAAAGGTAGCTTCCTATGACGGTGGCTAGGGTTGCACATTTTGGGGAATATTCAGAGGTGGAAACTTTCAGTGGGAATTAACGGGAATATATGGGAAATAATATTAATACCATTTAAATGTATTATGTTTTTTGCATTCGATATATTTACCATATCATATGGAGACAGAAACATAAACCTTGTACCTTATCATAAGTAGACATAGTTGCAAATTATTAAATCCTTCCAATAGAAATGAAAAATACTATTGATTTATTTATTGAACTTTAAATAAATGATTTGACTCTTCACATGGGATGATTTCACTGAACAACAGTGTTGCTGGGCAGCTTCAATGTAAGGTTCTTATTCTTCTCACTTTGCTTGGTGAGGTAGATTACTGCTATAACTTGATGACCCTTCACATACCTAACCATTTCCTTGGCTCTCTTGTAGAGTGTATCCATTGTTTTCAGTGCCATGAAGTCCTTGAGGAGCAGATTCAATGCATGAGCAGCACAGCCAATGGGTGTGATGTGAGGGTAGGACTCCTCAACTTTAGACCAAGCAGCCTTCATGTTCGCAGCATTGTCTGTCACCAGTGCAAATACCTTCTGTGGTCCAAGGTCATTGATGACTGCCTTCAGCTCATCTACAATGTAGAGACCGGTGTGTCTGTTGTCCCTTGTGTCTGTGATCTTGTAGAATACTGGTTTAGGGGTGGAGATGATGTAGTTAATTATTCCTTGCCCACAAACATTCAACCCCCCATCAGAGACGATTGCAATACAGTCTGCTTTCTCTATGATTTGCTTGACCTTCACTTGAACTCTGTTGAACTCTGCATCCAGCAAATTAGTAGATAAATCATGTCTGGTTGGAGGGGTGTATGCTGGGTGAAGAACATTCAGAAATCTCTTTCAATACACATTGCCTGTGAGCATCAGAGGTGAACCAGTTGCATACACAGCTCGAGTAAGACATTCATCAGCATTTCTCTGACTACGTTCCTCCATTGAGTCAAAACAACTTCTGATACCAGGAGGACCATGAGCTGTTGCTATCGATAAGGTGTCTGATGTCTCTATGGGGATGTTATCGTTCAGCCAAGTCTCAGTAGAAAAACAGTAGCTTTGCTTCCCGATAGTCCCTTTGACCACGGACAAGAGCCTCAAGCTCTTGTTGTTGTAAATAATAATAATTGACTCCTGTCGACGTTCAGCTGCGAGAAAAATAAATAGTCCCTCAGTGATAAAAAGGAACGTTAAAACCTTTGTAAAACCGTAGCACTCCATAATCCTGAACTATTAAAGTTCAACTGTAGCAAAAAAACTAAAGAAATGAGACGAAAAAATGATCTAGAACAACAGTTTATGCAGAACAACGGGAGCTGCTTAACAGGCGACCAGCAGGGCGGCGCCAAGTAGTCAGAGAACCCCACAGCATTGTGAACAGTATTGGGAACACCCACAGCACTGTGAACAGTATTGGGAACACCCACAGCACTGTGAACAGTATTGGGAACACCCACAGCACTGTGAACAGTATTGGGAACGCCCACAGCACTGTGAACAGTATTGGGAACACCCACAGCACTGTGAACAGTATTGGGAACACCCACAGCACTGTGAACAGTATTGGGAACACCCACAGCACTGTGAACAGTATTGGGAACACCCACAGCACTGTTAACAGTATTGGGAACACCCACAGCACTGTGAACATTATAGGGAACACCCACAGCACTGTGAACAGTATTGGGAACACCCATAGCACTGTGAACAGTATTGGGAACACCCACAGCACTGTGAACAGTATTGGGAACCATCCCGGTACAAGTCAATTCTATTTGTATCAAACATTGTTGAGCAGTAGAGGTGCTATACACTACATGTCAGTACAGAGTTATTGGGTTGTCCAGTGTTGAATCTCTGAGGCAGGATGAGACAGGATGAGACAGTAAGAGGTTTTAACAGCTCGCAACGCTCCATTCTATTGACAGGACCTCATGGCACACTACCAGTCTACTGTAAACACATTACCAGTCTACTGTAAACACACTATCAGTCTACTGTAAACACACTACCAGTCTACTGTAAACACACTACCAGTCTACTGTAAACACACTACCAGTCTACTGTAAACACACTACCAGTCTACTGTAAACACATTACCAGTCTACTGTAAACACATTACCAGTCTACTGTAAACACACTACCAGTCTACTGTAAACACATTACCAGTCTACTGTAAACACACTACCAGTCTACTGTAAACACACTACCAGTCTACTGTAAACACACTACCAGTCTACTGTAAACACACTACCAGTCTACAGTAAACACACTTCCAGTCTACTGTAAACACACTACCAGTCTACCGTAAACACACTACCAGTCTACCGTAAACACACTACCAGTCTACCGTAAACACACTACCAGTCTACCGTAAACACACTACCAGTCTACCGTAAACACACTACCAGTCTACTGTAAACACACTACCAGTCTACTGTAAACACACTACCAGTCTACTGTAAACACATTACCAGTCTACTGTAAACACACTACCAGTCTACTGTAAACACACTACCAGTCTACCGTAAACACACTACCAGTCTACCGTGAACACACTACCAGTCTACTGTAAACACACTACCAGTCTACTGTAAACACATTACCAGTCTACTGTAAACACACTACCAGTCTACTGTAAACACACTACCAGTCTACTGTAAACACACTACCAGTCTACTGTAAACACACTACCAGTCTACTGTAAACACACTACCAGTCAACTGTAAACACACTACCAGTCTACTGTAAACACATTACCAGTCTACTGTAAACACACTACCAGTCTACTGTAAACACACTACCAGTCTACTGTAAACACACTACCAGTCTACTGTAAACACACTACCAGTCTACTGTAAACACACTACCAGTCTACCGTAAACACACTACCAGTCTACTGTAAACACACTACCAGTCTACTGTAAACACACTACCAGTCTACTGTAAACACACTACCAGTCTACCGTAGTGTGTAGTGTGATCTTTAGGAAACAGTTAGAAACGAGGCAGAGTCTGGAACAGTGAATTACTCTCAATAGTGAACATTTCTCATGAGGTGAAATGAGAGAGTGGGAGAGAGAGTGTAATATTAACCTCAGTCTGTCCTGACTTTCAGCCTGCTGCAGCTTGAAGGTCGATTGAGTCTTCCAGTCATTGCTAACTCTCTCCCTGGTATTTGATGGAGAGGGCCAGATAACAGAGGAGTGTGTAACGGAGGATAGAGTGAAGGAGATAATGGAAAAGTGCGTAAAGGAGGAGAGGAAATGGGGATCAAGAAAGTCCAGCTCCTTAATTATCTCAACCTATTTGTTGTCATAGTAACAGCTTTATTTTAACCTTTGCCCTATAAAGCCCTCCAGATGATTTTGCACCTTCAGATATTCTACTCTGTTCTGGTTCATTCTGTAAATTATAAATATATATATAAATATATGGTGAAAAATCTATATTCCACAAAGTCACCGTGGATTAGATCTGGATTTTAAATGATTGTATGCAATCACATTATAATGTACTTTTCCCCCAGCAGATAAAATCCATATCTCGCCTCCTTATTCAAGTTCCTGATTCAGATTTATAAAAGAAAACACACAAAGTTGTCTATCAAATATCCAGATGTTTGACTGTAATTTGTCCTGTAATTTAACAAGGGGAATATCTTGAGAGAGACTCAGAGCCATATCGGCAGAGCAAGGCTGTGTCATTGGCTACCTCTGATAGAAGTCCTGTTAGCTGTGGAACATCCATAGTAAGTTGTTGCCAGCAGACCAGATGAGCGTTGCAGTGGTGCCCAACTGGCAGACAGAGTCTGAAGAACAACAATCCTCTCAACTAAACCACACTGTTTTCTCAGCAGCTACAGAAGAGGACGAGGAATACTGTTATACTAACTGGTCTGAGTGGTAACAGAGGAGGAATACTGTTATACTAACTGGTCTGAGTGGTAACAGAGGAGGAATACTGTTATACTAACTGGTCTGAGTGGTAACAGAGGAGGAATACTGTTATACTAACTGGTCTGAGTGGTAACAGAGGAGGAATACTGTTATACTAACTGGTCTGAGTGGTAACAGAGGAGGAATACTGTTATACTAACTGGTCTGAGTGGTAACAGAGGAGGAATACTGTTATACTAACTGGTCTGAGTGGTAACAGAGGAGGAATACTGTTATACTAACTGGTCTGAGTGGTAACAGAGGAGGAATACTGTTATACTAACTGGTCTGAGTGGTAACAGAGGAATACTGTTATACTAACTGGTCTGAGTGGTAACAGAGGAATACTGTTATACTAACTGGTCTGAGTGGTAACAGAGGAGGAATATTGTTATACTAACTGGTCTGAGTGGTAACAGAGGAGGAATACTGTTATACTAACTGGTCTGAGTGGTAACAGAGGAGGAATACTGTTATACTAACTGGTCTGAGTGGTAACAGAGGAGGAATACTGTTATACTAACTGGTCTGAGTGGTAACAGAGGAGGAATACTGTTATACTAACTGGTCTGAGTGGTAACAGAGGAATACTGTTATACTAACTGGTCTGAGTGGTAACAGAGGAGGAATACTGTTATACTAACTGGTCTGAGTGGTAACAGAGGAGGAATACTGTTATACTAACTGGTCTGAGTGGTAACAGAGGAGGAATACTGTTATACTAACTGGTCTGAGTGGTAACAGAGGAGGAATACTGTTATACTAACTGGTCTGAGTGGTAACAGAGGAGGAATACTGTTATACTAACTGGTCTGAGTGGTAACAGAGGAGGAATACTGTTATACTAACTGGTCTGAGTGGTAACAGAGGAGGAATACTGTTATACTAACTGGTCTGAGTGGTAACAGAGGAGGAATACTGTTATACTAACTGGTCTGAGTGGTAACAGAGGAGGAATACTGTTATACTAACTGGTCTGAGTGGTAACAGAGGAGGAATACTGTTATACTAACTGGTCTGAGTGGTAACAGAGGAATACTGTTATACTAACTGGTCTGAGTGGTAACAGAGGAATACTGTTATACTAACTGGTCTGAGTGGTAACAGAGGAGGAATATTGTTATACTAACTGGTCTGAGTGGTAACAGAGGAGGAATACTGTTATACTAACTGGTCTGAGTGGTAACAGAGGAGGAATACTGTTATACTAACTGGTCTGAGTGGTAACAGAGGAGGAATACTGTTATACTAACTGGTCTGAGTGGTAACAGAGGAGGAATACTGTTATACTAACTGGTCTGAGTGGTAACAGAGGAATACTGTTATACTAACTGGTCTGAGTGGTAACAGAGGAGGAATACTGTTATACTAACTGGTCTGAGTGGTAACAGAGGAGGAATACTGTTATACTAACTGGTCTGAGTGGTAACAGAGGAGGAATACTGTTATACTAACTGGTCTGAGTGGTAACAGAGGAGGAATACTGTTATACTAACTGGTCTGAGTGGTAACAGAGGAGGAATACTGTTATACTAACTGGTCTGAGTGGTAACAGAGGAGGAATACTGTTATACTAACTGGTCTGAGTGGTAACAGAGGAGGAATACTGTTATACTAACTGGTCTGAGTGGTAACAGACTCCTACATTACAGTGCTGTAGTAACTTTTAACAGACATCTCTACTTCATTGTCTCAGTACTGACAACTAGCTAGTCTGCGTCTGTCTCTCTGACCTCTGAATGAGTATGGTTCATGTTTCCTCTGTTCTCTAGAAGGACAGCTCCTGTCTTCAGTTCCATTAGTGAATCATGCTGCAGCTGAAGTATAGTGAGAGAGATCTGTCCATGGTCTTATAACAACCAAACATTAACACCACATCAAATCTCCTCAGTAAGTCGTCCAGTTGAGAGGATCATTACTTTAAACGTCTTGACAGTTTGATAGACCTGGATGTGGCTTATTTCTATCTGAGGGTGATTATGTTCCCAGGCCGGAGTTCCATCCAATAAGAAATGTCTCTCTTTCTGTACAACAGAGTGTTTGCCTCCCAGGCCTTTATTCAGGGCTGATCTATGATTTAAACAGGAGAGATCAATACGCTGTTAGAAGGTCTAACTGGATGGTCCCGAGACTGGAGTCTGAGTCTGCCTCCCAAATGGCACCCTATTGCATGTATAGTGCACTACCCATAGAGCTCTTGTCTAAAGTAGTGCACTACCCATAGAGCTCTTGTCTAAAGTAGTGCACTACCCATAGAGCTCTTGTCTAAAGTAGTGCACTACCCATAGAGCTCTTGTCTAAAGTAGTGCACTACCCATAGAGCTCTTGTCTAAAGTAGTGCACTATACAGGGAATGAGTGCCATTTGAGACACGACCTGTCAAAGAGCAGTATGGTGGCATCTGTCTGTCAGGGTTGACATGCTACAGTACCTTTGCTAGGGCATTGGGGCCAAAGTATACTTATTGATCCAGCCACCACTGATGACTATAATGTTATAGACGACCACCTGCCACAGGAAACACATGGACCTGATGACTGTAGTGTTACAGACATCCACCTGCCACAGGAAACACATGGACCTGATGACTGTAGTGTTACAGACATCCACCTGCCACAGGAAACACATGGACCTGATGACTGTAGTGTTACAGACATCCACCTGCCACAGGAAACACATGGACCTGATGACTGTAGTGTTACAGGCATCCACCTGCCACAGGAAACACATGGACCTGATGACTGTAGTGTTACAGACATCCACCTGCCACAGGAAACACATGGACCTGATGACTGTAGTGTTACAGGCATCCACCTGCCACAGGAAACACATGGACCTGATGACTGTAGTGTTACAGACATCCACCTGCCACAGGAAACACATGGACCTGATGACTGTAGTGTTACAGACATCCACCTGCCACAGGAAACACATGGACCTGATGACTGTAGTGTTACAGGCATCCACCTGCCACAGGAAACACATGGACCTGATGACTGTAGTGTTACAGACATCCACCTGCCACAGGAAACACATGGACCTGATGACTGTAGTGTTACAGGCATCCACCTGCCACAGGAAACACATGGACCTGATGACTGTAGTGTTACAGACATCCACCTGCCACAGGAAACACATGGACCTGATGACTGTAGTGTTACAGACATCCACCTGCCACAGGAAACACATGGACCTGATGACTGTAGTGTTACAGACATCCACCTGCCACAGGAAACACATGGACCTGATGACTGTAGTGTTACAGACATCCACCTGCCACAGGAAACACATGGACCTGATGACTGTAGTGTTACAGACATCCACCTGCCACAGGAAACACATGGACCTGATGACTGTAGTGTTATAGACATCCACCTGCCACAGGAAACACATGGACCTGATGACTGTAGTGTTACAGGCATCCACCTGCCACAGGAAACACATGGACCTGATGACTGTAGTGTTACAGACATCCACCTGCCACAGGAAACACATGGACCTGATGACTGTAGTGTTACAGACATCCACCTGCCACAGGAAACACATGGACCTGATGACTGTAGTGTTACAGGCATCCACCTGCCACAGGAAACACATGGACCTGATGACTGTAGTGTTACAGGCATCCACCTGCCACAGGAAACACATGGACCTGATGACTGTAGTGTTACAGACGACCACTACTACTAACCTCCTCCCCAGACCCAGCCTGACTCCGAACCCAGACCAGTTTACTACTAACCTCCTCCCCATACACAGCCTGACTCCGAACCCAGCCCTGTGGACTACTAATCTCCTTTCACACCAGCCCCCGGTGAATCACAGTCAGGATGTAAAACAAGCAACCTTTTATCAGAAAGAAGGCAGATGCTCTCCTTCCAGCCCTACTGCACCAGCATGTTCACAAGGCCACGGTCCTTCCAGCCCTGCTGCACTAGCATGTTCACAAGGCCACGGCGCTAGCACAAGTCCAGCTAAGTAGTTAATCCTCTGTTTTGGAGGAAGATGGAAGGGAATGTAGAGAGGGTGTAATGAATCAGGCCAGGCTTCAGACTGCAGGAGAATCCTCTGTAGTCTCACCAACTAAAAAACTTGGTTTCATTAAAACACTTGGCTCACTGACAATAAGGTGGAACCTAATTGTGTGTGTCATGCTCCTGGAAAAGCCCTTCAGATCTTTGGTTGGATGTTTATTTATTTTCCTCTGACAGTTAGGGACTTGAATGTGCTCTGGGGCAGACACCTGAGAACATTGGTATTTTATTAATTAATAATCAGAATAATCTCACATCTTTAATATTGATAGAATCAAATTGAATTTAATTGAGAAGGTGAGATAAAGATGTTTTGATATTAGAGAATAGAGAATGGACCTTTCAGAACCAGCCCAGTGATCTGTCTGGACATACAGTAAACCTAGCTGGTTGACTGAGAACCAGCCCAGTGATCTGTCTGGACATACAGTAAACCTAGCTGGTAGACTGAGAACCAGCTCAGTGATCTGTCTGGACATACAGAGAACCTAGTTGGTAGACTGAGAACCAGCCCAGTGATCTGTCTGGACATACAGAGATTCTAGCTGGTAGACTTTGAGATCCAGCCTAGTGATCTGTCTGGACATACAGAGAATTTAGCTGTCTCAATATGTTATCATGATAACAGTACAGGTACCTGTCTCACTATGTTATCATGATAACAGTACAGGTACCTGTCTCACTATGTTATCATGATAACAGTACAGGTACCTGTCTCACTATGTTATCATGATAACAGTACAGGTACCTGTCTCACTATGTTATCATGATAATAGTACAGGTACCTGTCTCACTATGTTATCATGATAACAGTACCTGTCTCACTATGTTATCATGATAACAGTACATGTACCTGTTTCACTATGTTATCATGATAACAGTACAGGTACCTGTCTCACTATGTTATCATGATATCAGTACAGTTACCTGTCTCACTATGTTATCATGATAACATTACAGGTACCTGTCTCACTATGTTATCATGATAACAGTACAGGTACCTGTCTCACTATGTTATCATGATAACAGTACAGGTACCTGTCTCACTATGTTATCATGATAACAGTACAGGTACCTGTCTCACTATGTTATCATGATAATAGTACAGGTACCTGTCTCACTATGTTATCATGATAACAGTAGAGGTACCTGTCTCACTATGTTATCATGATAACAGTACAGGTACCTGTCTCACTATGTTATCATGATATCAGTACAGGTACCTGTCTCACTATGTTATCATGATAACAGTACAGGTACCTGTCTCACTATGTTATCATGATAACAGTACAGGTACCTGTCTCACTATATTATCATGATAACAGTACAGGTACCTGTCTCACTATGTTATCATGATAACAGTACAGGTACCTGTCTCACTATGTTATCATGATAACAGTACAGGTACCTGTCTCACTATGTTATCATGATATCAGTACAGGTACCTGTCTCACTATGTTATCATGATAATAGTACAGGTACTTGTCTCACTATGTTATCATGATAACAGTACAGGTACCTGTCTCACTATGTTATCATGATAACAGTACAGGTACCTGTCTCACTATGTTATCATGATAACAGTACAGGTACCTGTCTCACTATGTTATCATGATAATAGTACAGGTACCTGTCTCACTATGTTATCATGATAACAGTAGAGGTACCTGTCTCACTATGTTATCATGATAACAGTACAGGTACCTGTCTCACTATGTTATCATGATAAAAGTACAGGTACCTGTCTCACTATGTTATCATGATAACAGTACAGGTACCTGTCTCACTATGTTATCATGATAATAGTACAGGTACCTGTCTCACTATGTTATCATGATAACAGTACCTGTCTCACTATGTTATCATGATAACAGTACCTGTCTCACTATGTTATCATGATAACAGTACCTGTCTCACTATGTTATCATGATAACAGTACCTGTATCACTATGTTATCATGATAACAGTACCTGTCTCACTATGTTATCATGATAACAGTACCTGTCTCACTATGTTATCGTGATAACAGTACCTGTCTCACTATGTTATCATGATAACAGTACCTGTCTCACTATGTTATCATGATAATAGTACAGGTACCTGTCTCACTATGTTATCATGATAACAGTACAGGTACCTGTCTCACTATGTTATCATGATAATAGTACAGGTACCTGTCTCACTATGTTATCATGATAATAGTACAGGTACCTGTCTCACTATGTTATCATGATAACAGTACCTGTCTCACTATGTTATCATGATAACAGTACAGGTATCTGTCTCACTATGTTATCATGATAACAGTACAGGTACCTGTCTCACTATGTTATCATGATAACAGTACAGGTACCTGTCTCACTATGTTATCATGATAACAGTACCTGTCTCACTATGTTATCATGATAATAGTACAGGTACCTGTCTCACTATGTTATCATGATAACAGTACAGGTACCTGTCTCACTATGTTATCATGATAATAGTACAGGTACCTGTCTCACTATGTTATCATGATAACAGTACAGGTATCTGTCTCACTATGTTATCATGATAATAGTACAGGTACCTGTCTCACTATGTTATCATGATAACAGTACAGGTATCTGTCTCACTATGTTATCATGATAATAGTACAGGTACCTGTCTCACTATGTTATCATGATAACAGTACAGGTACCTGTCTCACTATGTTATCATGATAATAGTACAGGTACCTGTCTCACTATGTTATCATGATAACAGTACCTGTCTCACTATGTTATCATGATAACAGTACCTGTCTCACTAATTTATCATGATAACAGTACCTGTCTCACTATGTTATCATGATAACAGTACCTGTCTCACTATGTTATCATGATAACAGTACCTGTCTCACTATGTTATCATGATAACAGTACCTGTCTCACTATGTTATCATGATAATAGTACAGGTACCTGTCTCACTATGTTATCATGATAACAGTACAGGTACCTGTCTCACTATGTTATCATGATAATAGTACAGGTACCTGTCTCATTATGTTATCATGATAACAGTACAGGTACCTGTCTCACTATGTTATCATGATAACAGTACAGGTATCTGTCTCACTATGTTATCATGATAATAGTACAGGTACCTGTCTCACTATGTTATCATGATAACAGTACAGGTACCTGTCTCACTATGTTATCATGATAACAGTACAGGTACCTGTCTCACTATGTTATCATGATAATAGTACAGGTACCTGTCTCACTATGTTATCATGATAACAGTACATGTATCTGTCTCACTATGTTATCATGATAATAGTACAGGTACCTGTCTCACTATGTTATCATGATAACAGTACAGGTATCTGTCTCACTATGTTATCATGATAATAGTACAGGTACCTGTCTCACTATGTTATCATGATAACAGTACAGGTACCTGTCTCACTATGTTATCATGATAATAGTACAGGTACCTGTCTCACTATGTTATCATGATAATAGTACAGGTACCTGTCTCACTATGTTATCATGATAACAGTACAGGTACCTGTCTCACTATGTTATCATGTTTATTGGAGGTTTTATATGATAGAGTAGAGCTTCAGTAGAGAGTTGATCTGTCATTCTAAGGAGCATGTTTGGAAGAATAATGTGTATCTTTACCTCTGTATTCTTATAGAGAACTGAGTTTCTATTTGAATTTACTGAACCTTTATTTATTGAACCTTTATTTTACCAGGCTGGTCAATTAAGAACAAACTGTTATTTCAAATGACGGCCTGGCAGAAGGTGAAAGGCCTCCTGTGGGGACGGTGTCTAGGGGCCTGGCAGAAGGTGAAAGGCCTCCTGTGGGGACGGTGTCTAGGGGCCTGGCAGAAGGTGAAAGGCCTCCTGTGGGGACGGTGTCTAGGGGCCTGGCAGAAGGTGAAAGGCCTCCTGTGGGGACGGTGTCTAGGGGCCTGGCAGAAGGTGAAAGGCCTCCTGTGGGGACGTGTCTAGGGGCCTGGCAGAAGGTGAAAGGCCTCCTGTGGGGACGGTGTCTAGGGGCCTGGCAGAAGGTGAAAGGCCTCCTGTGGGGACGGTGTCTAGGGGCCTGGCAAAAGGTGAAAGGCCTCCTGTGGGGACGGTGTCTAGGGGCCTGGCAGAAGGTGAAAGGCCTCCTGTGGGGACGGTGTCTAGGGGCCTGGCAGAAGGTGAAAGGCCTCCTGTGGGGACGGTGTCTAGGGGCCTGGCAGAAGGTGAAAGGCCTCCTGTGGGGACGGTGTCTAGGGGCCTGGCAGAAGGTGAAAGGCCTCCTGTGGGGACGGTGTCTAGGGGCCTGGCAGAAGGTGAAAGGCCTCCTTTGGGGACGGTGTCTAGGGGCCTGGCAGAAGGTGAAAGGCCTCCTGTGGGGACGGTGTCTAGGATAAAAAATAACTATGTAAGACACAAAGGACAACCCAAACAGAAGACTCTGGCAGCAGACAGACAAATAAAACAACAACTAGAAACGACTATGTCTCAACAACCTGGTCACCTATTGGTCCGTTGAACTCCTCCAGGGACACCAGGTCTTGGAGTTTCAGGTTGGCTTGGTAACCTCCATACTCACATCAAAAGATTCAGATACAGCATGAAGCCAATTCATATCCTTAATAATACGTTCCCATGTAGTGTTGTGGATAGTTGAGGCCCTGACACCCTGACCTACACAGAGGAAGCAGAAGCTGTTCTCATGTAGTGTTGTGGATAGTTGAGGCCCTGACACCCTGACCTACACAGAGGAAGCAGAAGCTGTTCTCATGTAGTGTTGTGGATAGTTGAGGCCCTGACACCCTGACCTACACAGAGGAAGCAGAAGCTGTTCTCATGTAGTGTTGTGGATAGTTGGGGCCGGCCCCTGACACCCTGAGTGCAGTTGGATAGAAACAGACAGTGACAGTGATAGAATTTACCAGATAGTATCAGCCCAACAGCCGTCATCACTTTGGCAGATTGGAGGCCATCAGAGGATCTCCAGGCTGTGATCAGCAGCACCCTGACATCAGCCAGCGATGTTAACTCAGAGCCTGAAAGGAGGCTATGAACCATGATCAGCGATATGAACCCAGAAATAGAAATCCATTTTCCAGCTGGGGGGTGAATATTAGTGTCACTGTCTGTCCCCTCAGCCCTGCAGCCACTCAGTCACTCAGCATCTCTCTATCTCTCTCTCAGCTGCAGCTTCTTGTTCTGAAGGTTACCGGATTAGAAGCATGTTTTCAGACTGGACTGCTGTCGTGGCATGGCTTTGCCTGACCATACAACCTACATCAACCCACACAGGGCACAGATTAACAGTAAAGTCCATGAAATGGTGGCCCCAGCAGTTTTCCTTGAAGCTAAATAAGAGATGAGAACAAAGCAGACGTGTTTGTAAGGCTGTGGAGTTGTGTTCTCCTCCTCCGCCTGGTCTGCTCCAGACGTGCTGACCCTGAACACGGTGGCATTTCCAACACCATTAAAACTAAACACGTTGCTGTTGATTATTTTCAGTAGTGGTTAGGTCTGTATTGAGATGCCTGTTACAGTAGTTCTACTGCAGTAGTGGAGCAAGTTGTGTTGTGATGAATTATTAATCTGGCCACTGCTTCATCAGAGCGTTGTGTTGAACACATACCTGGCATTTCTTAACACTGAATTTACCAAGAAGTGACACTAATGTGTTCATGCCGTTCAAACT
This sequence comes from Thymallus thymallus, assembly GCA_023634145.1. Classification (NCBI taxonomy): domain Eukaryota; kingdom Metazoa; phylum Chordata; class Actinopteri; order Salmoniformes; family Salmonidae; genus Thymallus; species Thymallus thymallus. The sequence goes on along the minus strand of CM042415.1, from coordinate 38,537,574 downwards.
TGTTTACAAATCAGGGTGCGTCAGGCATTTAGCTTTCCAACCCAGCGTCCACTTTCTGACTGGCCAGGCCTGAAAGCACTGATGAGAGCAGAGGGGAGATGGGGAAGGCTTAAAAAATGAATGAAGAACACAGAAGAACACTGTCTTTCTTTCTCGACAGAGAGCAGGGCCAAATGTTTCCCTCAGCACCAAGGGAGAACACTCTTCAAATAGCGGTGGAGAGAAGCTGTGAGAAGGAGCGGATCAGAGAGAAGCTGTTTGCAGTTCAGGCCTACAAGGCACTTCTCCTGCTTGTCCCAGGTGAGAGACAGAGAGCTCACTGAGAGAGAAAAGAACCGAAGGTAGCAATTTACTGAGTTTTGTTCAATAGACTGGAGCCTGGAGGGTTACCAATGCCTGGCCCAGTAAACAACATTACTTAAGGATGATCCTGTACTCTCTCTCTCTCTCTTCTCTGGAGTCTCTCATGTCACCATCTCTTCTCTCTATTCTGCCTGTCTTCTCTCACACTGGAAGGAGACAGACTCTTTGTCTCTTCTCCTTTCACAACCTGTACTGTATGACTCCTTCACTCTGTCTCTCAGTCTGTACTGTATGACTCCTTCACTCTGTCTCTCAGTCTGTACTGTATGACTCCTTCACTCTGTCTCTCAGTCTGTACTGTATGACTCCTTCACTCTGTCTCTCAGTCTGTACTGTATGAGTCTTTCACTCTGTCTCAGTCTGTCCTGTATGAGTCTTTCACTCTGTCTCAGTCTGTATAATGTATGAGTCTTTCACTGTGTCTCTCAGTCTGCCCTGTATGAGTTCTTCACTCTCTCTCAGTCTGTCCTGTATGAGTCTTTCACTCTGTCTCTCAGTCTCTACTGTATGAGTCTTTCACTCTGTGAGTGTCTCCCAGTCTCTACTTTATGAGTCCTTCACTCTGAGTGTCTCTCAGTCTCTACTGTATGAGTCCTTCACTCTGAGTGTCTCCCAGTCTGTACTGTATGAGTCCTTCACTCTGTGAGTGTCTCCTAGTCTCTACTTTTTGAGTCCTTCACTCTGAGTGTCTCTCAGTCTCTACTGTATGAGTCCTTCACTCTGAGTGTCCCCCAGTCTGTACTGTATGAGTCCTTCACTCTGTGAGTGTCTCCTAGTCTCTACTTTTTGAGTCCTTCACCCCATGAGTGTCTAACAGTCTGTACTGTATGAGTCATTCACTCTGTGAGTGTCTCCCAGTATGTACTGTATGAGTCCTTCACTCTGAGTGTCTCCCAGTCTCTACTGTATGAGTCCTTCACTCTGTGAGTGTCTCCCAGTCTGTACTGTATGAGTCCTTCACTCTTTGAGTGTCTCCCAGTCTGTACTGTATGAGTCCTTCACTCTGTGAGTGTCTCCCAGTCTGTACTGTATGAGTCCTTCACTCTGTGAGTGTCTCCCAGTCTGTACTGTATAAGTCATTCAATCTATGAGTGTCTCCCAGTCCCTTCTGTATGAGTCTTTCACTCTGTGAGTGTCTCCTAGTCTGTACTTTTTGAGTCCTTCACTCTGTGAGTGTCTCCCAGTTTGTACTGTATGAGTCCTTCACTCTGTAAGTGTCTCTCAGTCTATACTGAATGAGTCTTTCACTCTTTGAGTGTCTCTCAGTCTATACTGAATGAGTCTTTCACTCTTTGAGTGTCTCTCAGTCTGTACTGTATGAGTCTTACACTCTGTGAGTGTCTCCCAGTCCTTTTTGTATGAGTCTTTCACTCTGTGAGTGTCTCCCAGTCTGTACTTTATGAGTCCTTCACTCTGTGAGTGTCTCTCAGTCTCTACTTTATGAGTCCTTCACTCTGTGAGTGTCTCCCAGTCTGTACTTTATGAGTCCTTCACTCTGTGAGTGTCTCCCAGTCTGTACTGTATGAGTCCTTCACTCTGTGAGTGTCTCCCAGTAAGTACTGTATGATTCCTTCACTCTGTGAGTGTCTCCCAGTTTGTACTGTATGAGTCCTTCACTCTGTAAGTGTCTCTCAGTCTATACTGAATGAGTCTTTCACTCTTTGAGTGTCTCTCAGTCTGTACTGTATGAGTCTTACACTCTGTGAGTGTCTCCCAGTCCTTTTTGTATGAGTCTTTCACTCTGTGAGTGTCTCCCAGTCTGTACTTTATGAGTCCTTCACTCTGTGAGTGTCTCTCAGTCTCTACTTTATGAGTCCTTCACTCTGTGAGTGACTCCCAGTCTGTACTTTATGAGTCCTTCACTCTGTGAGTGTCTCCCAGTCTGTACTGTATGAGTCCTTCACTCTGTGAGTGTCTCCCAGTAAGTACTGTATGATTCCTTCACTCTGTGAGTGTCTCCCAGTCTGTACTGTATGAGTACTTCACACTGTGAGTGTCTCCCAGTCTGTACTGTATGACTCCTTCACCCCATGAGTGTCTCCCAGTCTGTACTGTATGAGTCCTTCACTCTGTGAGTGTCTCCCAGTCTGCACTGTATGAGTCCTTCACTCTGTGAGTGTCTCCCAGTATGTACTGTATGATTCCTTCACTCTGTGAGTGTCTCCCAGTCTGTACTGTATGAGTACTTCACACTGTGAGTGTCTCCCAGTCTGTTCTTTATGACTCCTTCACCCCATGAGTGTCTCCCAGTCCCTTCTGTATGAGTCTTTCACTCTGTGAGTGTCTCCAAGTCTGTACTGTATGAGTCCTTCACTCTGTGAGTGTCTCCTAGTCTCTACTTTTTGAGTCCTTCACCCCATGAGTGTCTCCCAGTCTGTACTGTATGAGTCCTTCACTCTGTGAGTGTCTCCCAGTATGTACTGTATGAGTCCTTCACTCTGTGAGTGTCTCACAGTCTGTAATGTATGAATACTTCACACTGTGAGTGTCTCCCAGTCTGTACTGTATGACTCCTTCACCCCATGAGTGTCTCCCAGTCTGTACTGTATGAGTCCTTCACTCTGTGACTGTCTCCCAGTCTGTACTGTATGAGTCCTTCACTCTGTGAGTGTCTCCCAGTCTGTACTGTATGAGTACTTCACACTGTGAGTGTCTCCCAGTCTGTACTTTATGACTCCTTCACCCCATGATTGTCTCCCAGTCCCTTCTGTATGAGTCTTTCACTCTGTTTGTGTCTCCCAGTATGTACTGTATGAGTCCTTCACTCTGTGATTGTCTCCTAGTCTCTACTTTTTGAGTCCATCACTCTGTGAGTGTCTCCCAGTTTGTACTGTATGAGTCCTTCACTCTGTGAGTGTCTCTCAGTCTATACTGAATGAGTCTTTCACTCTTTGAGTGTCTCTCAGTCTGTACTGTATGAGTCTTTCACTCTGTGAGTGTCTCCCAGTCCTTTTTGTATGAGTCCTTCACTCTGTGAGTGTCTCCCAGTCTGTACTTTATGAGTCCTTCACTATGTGAGTGTCTCCCAGTCTACACTGTATGAGTCTTTCACTCTTTGAGTGTCTCTCAGTCTGTACTGTATGAGTACTTCACACTGTGAGTGTCTCCCAGTCTGTACTTTATGACTCCTTCACCCCATGATTGTCTCCCAGTCCCTTCTGTATGAGTCTTTCACTCTGTGAGTGTCTCCCAGTCTGTACTGTATGAGTCCTTCACACTGTGAGTGTCTCTCAGTCGCTACTTTATGAGTCCTTCACTCTGTGAGTGTCTCCCAGTCTGTACTTTATGAGTCTTTCACTCTGTGAGTGTCTCCCAGTCTGTACTGTATGAGTTCTTCACTCTGTGAGTGTCTCCTAGTCTGTACTGTATGAGTCCTTCACTCTGTGAGTGTATCACAGTCTCTACTGTATGAGTCCTTCACTCTGTGAGTGTCTCTCAGTCTGTACTGTATGAGTCCTTCACTCTCTCTCTTAGTCTGTACTGTATGAATCCTTCACTCTGTCTCTCAGTCTGTACTGTATGAATCCTTCACTCTGTCTCTTAGTCTGAGCTGTATAAATCCTTCACTCTGTCTCTCAGTCTGTACTGTATGACTCCTTCACTCTGTCTCTCAGTCTGTACTGTATGAGTCTTTCACTCTGTCTCAGTCTGTACTGTATGAGTCTTTCACTCTGTGAGTGTCTCCCAGTCTGTACTTTTTGAGTCCTTCACTCTGTGAGTGTCTCTCAGTCTCTACTTTATGAGTCCTTCACTCTGTGAGTGTCTCCCAGTCTGTACTGTATGAGTCCTTCACTCTGTGAGTGTCTCCCAGTCTGTATTGTATGAGTCCTTCACTCTGTGAGTGTCTCTAGTCTGTTCTGTATGAGTACTTCACTCTGTGAGTGTCTCCCAGTCTACACTGTATGAGTCCTTCACTCTGTGAGTGTCTCCTAGTCTGTACTGTATGAATCCTTTACTCTGTGAGTGTCTCCCAGTCTGTACTGTATGAGTCCTTCACTCTGTGATTGTCTCTCAGTCTCTACTTTATGAGTCCTTCACTCTGTGAGTGTCTCCCAGTCTGTACTGTATGAGTCCTTCACTCTGTGAGTGTCTCCCAGTCTGTACTGTATGAGTCCTTCACTCTCTCTCTTAGTCTGTACTGTATGAATCCTTCACTCTGTCTCTCAGTCTGTACTGTATGAATCCTTCACTCTGTCTCTTAGTCTGAGCTGTATAAATCCTTCACTCTGTCTCTCAGTCTGTACTGTATGACTGCTTTACTCTGCCTCTCAGTCTGTACTGTATGAATCCTTCACTCTGTCTCTCAGTCCGTACTGTATGAGTACTTCACACTGTGAGTGTCTCCCAGTCTGTACTTTATGACTCCTTCACCCCATGATTGTCTCTCAGTCCCTTCTGTATGAGTCTTTCACTCTGTGAGTGTCTCCCAGTCTGTACTGTATGAGTCCTTCACACTGTGAGTGTCTCTCAGTCTGTACTTTATGAGTCCTTCACTCTGTGAGTGTCTCCCAGTCTGTACTTTATGAGTCCTTCACTCTGTGAGTGTCTCCCAGTCTGTACTGTATGAGTTCTTCACTCTGTGAGTGTCTCCTAGTCTGTACTGTATGAGTCCTTCACTCTGTGAGTGTATCCCAGTCTCTACTGTATGAGTCCTTCACTCTGTGAGTGTCTCTCAGTCTGTACTGTATGAGTCCTTCACTCTCTCTCTTAGTCTGTACTGTATGAATCCTTCACTCTGTCTCTCAGTCTGTACTGTATGAATCCTTCACTCTGTTCTTAGTCTGAGCTGTATAAATCCTTCACTCTGTCTCTCAGTCTGTACTGTATGAATGCTTTACTCTGCCTCTCAGTCTGTACTGTATGAATCCTTCACTCTGTCTCTCAGTCTGTACTGTATGAGTCTTTCACTCTGTGAGTGTCTCCCAGTCTGTACTTTTTGAGTCCTTCACTCTGTGAGTGTCTCTCAGTCTCTACTTTATGAGTCCTTCACTCTGTGAGTGTCTCCCAGTCTGTACTGTATGAGTCCTTCACTCTGTGAGTGTGTCCCAGTCTGTATTGTATGAGTCCTTCACTCTGTGAGTGTCTCTAGTCTGTTCTGTTTGAGTCCTTCACTCTGTGAGTGTCTCCCAGTCTACACTGTATGAGTCCTTCACTCTGTGAGTGTCTCCTAGTCTGTACTGTATGAATCCTTTACTCTGTGAGTGTCTCCCAGTCTGTACTGTATGAGTCCTTCACTCTGTGAGTGTCTCCCAGTCTATACCGTATGAGTCCTTCACTCTGTGAGTGTCTCCTAGTCTGTACTGTATGAGTCCTTCACTCTGTGAGTGTCTCCCAGTCTGTACTGTATGAGTACTTCACACTGTGAGTGTCTCCCAGTCTGTACTTTATGACTCCTTCACCCCATGATTGTCTCCCAGTCCCTTCTGTATGAGTCTTTCACTCTGTGAGTGTCTCCCAGTCTGTACTGTATGAGTCCTTCACACTGTGAGTGTCTCTCAGTCTCTACTTTATGAGTCCTTCACTCTGTGAGTGTCTCCCAGTCTGTACTTTATGAGTCCTTCACTCTGTGAGTGTCTCCCAGTCTGTACTGTATGAGTTCTTCACTCTGTGAGTGTCTCCTAGTCTGTACTGTATGAGTCCTTCACTCTGTGAGTGTATCCCAGTCTCTACTGTATGAGTCCTTCACTCTGTGAGTGTCTCTCAGTCTTTACTGTATGAGTCCTTCACTCTCTCTCTTAGTCTGTACTGTATGAATCCTTCACTCTGTCTCTCAGTCTGTACTGTATGAATCCTTCACTCTGTCTCTTAGTCTGAGCTGTATAAATCCTTCACTCTGTCTCTCAGTCTGTACTGTATGAATGCTTTACTCTGCCTCTCAGTCTGTACTGTATGAATCCTTCACTCTGTCTCTCAGTCTGTACTGTATGAGTCTTTCACTCTGTGAGTGTCTCCCAGTCTGTACTTTTTGAGTCCTTCACTCTGTGAGTGTCTCTCAGTCTCTACTTTATGAGTCCTTCACTCTGTGAGTGTCTCCCAGTCTGTACTGTATGAGTCCTTCACTCTGTGAGTGTCTCCCAGTCTGTATTGTATGAGTCCTTCACTCTGTGAGTGTCTCTAGTCTGTTCTGTATGAGTCCTTCACTCTGTGAGTGTCTCCCAGTCTACACTGTATGAGTCCTTCACTCTGTGAGTGTCTCCTAGTCTGTACTGTATGAATCCTTTACTCTGTGAGTGTCTCCCAGTCTGTACTGTATGAGTCCTTCACTCTGTGATTGTCTCTCAGTCTCTACTTTATGAGTCCTTCACTCTGTGAGTGTCTCCCAGTCTGTACTGTATGAGTCCTTCACTCTGTGAGTGTCTCCCAGTCTGTACTGTATGAGTCCTTCACTCTCTCTCTTAGTCTGTACTGTATGAATCCTTCACTCTGTCTCTCAGTCTGTACTGTATGAATCCTTCACTCTGTCTCTTAGTCTGAGCTGTATAAATCCTTCACTCTGTCTCTCAGTCTGTACTTTATGAATGCTTTACTCTGCCTCTCAGTCTGTACTGTATGAATCCTTCACTCTGTCTCTCAGTCTGTACTGTATGAGTACTTCACACTGTGAGTGTCTCCCAGTCTGTACTTTATGACTCCTTCACCCCATGATTGTCTCTCAGTCCCTTCTGTATGAGTCTTTCACTCTGTGAGTGTCTCCCAGTCTGTAATGTATGAGTCCTTCACACTGTGAGTGTCTCTCAGTCTGTACTTTATGAGTCCTTCACTCTGTGAGTGTCTCCCAGTCTGTACTTTATGAGTCCTTCACTCTGTGAGTGTCTCCCAGTCTGTACTGTATGAGTTCTTCACTCTGTGAGTGTCTCCTAGTCTGTACTGTATGAGTCCTTCACTCTGTGAGTGTATCCCAGTCTCTACTGTATGAGTCCTTCACTCTGTGAGTGTCTCTCAGTCTGTACTGTATGAGTCCTTCACTCTCTCTCTTAGTCTGTACTGTATGAATCCTTCACTCTGTCTCTCAGTCTGTACTGTATGAATCCTTCACTCTGTCTCTTAGTCTGAGCTGTATAAATCCTTCACTCTGTCTCTCAGTCTGTACTGTATGAATGCTTTACTCTGCCTCTCAGTCTGTACTGTATGAATCCTTCACTCTGTCTCTCAGTCTGTACTGTATGAGTCTTTCACTCTGTGAGTGTCTCCCAGTCTGTACTTTTTGAGTCCTTCACTCTGTGAGTGTCTCTCAGTCTCTACTTTATGAGTCCTTCACTCTGTGAGTGTCTCCCAGTCTGTACTGTATGAGTCCTTCACTCTGTGAGTGTGTCCCAGTCTGTATTGTATGAGTCCTTCACTCTGTGAGTGTCTCTAGTCTGTTCTGTTTGAGTCCTTCACTCTGTGAGTGTCTCCCAGTCTACACTGTATGAGTCCTTCACTCTGTGAGTGTCTCCTAGTCTGTACTGTATGAGTCCTTCACACTGTGAGTGTCTCTCAGTCACTACTTTATGAGTCCTTCACTCTGTGAGTGTCTCCCAGTCTGTACTGTATGAGTCCTTCACTCTGTGAGTGTCTCCCAGTCTGTACTGTATGAGTCCTTCACTCTGTGAGTGTCTCCCAGTCTACACTGTATGAGTCCTTCACTCTGTGAGTGTCTCCCAGTCTGTACTGTATGAGTCCTTCACTCTGTGAGTTTCTCCTAGTATGTACTGTATGAGTCCTTCACTCTGTGAGTGTCTCCCAGTCTACACTGTATGAGTCCTTCACTCTTTCTCTCAGTCTGTGCTGTATGAATCCTTCACTCTTTGAGTGTCTCCCAGTCTGTACTGTATGAGTCCTTCACTCTGTGATTGTCTCCCAGTCTGTACTGTATGAGTCCTTCACTCTGTGAGTGTCTCCCAGTCTACACTCTATGAGTCCTTCACTCTGTGAGTGTCTCCCAGTCTGTACTGTATGAGTCCTTCACTCTGTGAGTGTCTCTCAGTCTGTACTGTATGAATCCTTCACTCTGTCTCTCAGTCTGTACTGTATGAATCCTTCACTCTGTCTCTTAGTCTGAGCTGTATGAATCCTTCACTCTGTCTCTCAGTCTGTACTGTATGAATGCTTTTTACTCTGCCTCTCAGTCTGTACTGTATGAATCCTTCACTCTGTCTCTCAGTCTGTACTGTATGAGTCTTTCACTCTGTGAGTGTCTCCCAGTCTACACGGTATGAGTCCTTCACTCTGTGAGTGTCTCCTAGTCTGTACTTTATGAATCCTTTACTCTGTGAGTGTCTCCCAGTCTGTATCGTATGAGTCCTTCACACTGTGAGTGTCTCTCAGTCTCTACTTTATGAGTCCTTCACTCTGTGAGTGTCTCCCAGTCTGTACTTTATGAGTCCTTCACTCTGTGAGTGTTTCCCAGTCTGTACTGTATGAGTTCTTCACTCTGTGAGTGTCTCCTAGTCTGTACTGTATGAGTCCTTCACTCTGTGAGTGTCTCTCAGTCTGTACTGTATGAGTCCTTCACTCTCTCTCTTAGTCTGTACTGTATGAATCCTTCACTCTGTCTCTCAGTCTGTACTGTATGAATCCTTCACTCTGTCTCTTAGTCTATACTGTATGAATCCTTCACTCTGTCTCTCAGTCTGTACTGTATGAGTCCTTCACTCTGTCTCTCAGTCTGTACTGTATGAATCCTTCACTCTGTCTCTCAGTCTGTACTGTATGAATCCTTCACTCTGTCTCTCAGTCTGTACTGTATGAATCCTTCACTCTGTCTCTCAGTCTGTACTGTATGAATCCTTCACTCTGTCTCTCAGTCTGTACTGTATGAATTCTTCACTCTGTCTCTCAGTCTGTACTGTATGAATCCTTCACTCTGTCTCTCAGTCTGTACTGTATGAATCCTTCACTCTGTCTCTCAGTCTGTACTGTATGAATCCTTCACTCTGTCTCTCAGTCTATACTGTATGAATCCTTCACTCTGTCTCTCAGTCTGTACTGTATGAATCCTTCACTCTGTCTCTCTGAGCTGAGATTTACACGTTTGTTTGCTATTCTTCATTACACTGGATCAGTATATACCAGTAATGCAGCGGTTATCTTGATTTAAGTCATTTGATGTGGAATAATATGAAAACATTGTGAATAACTTTGTCTATATCTACAGTACACACACAACAGCCTAATTGTTGAAGTTTGAATAATTGCTGTGATGAATTCTCAGAGATAAGACCAGGTGTTTTTGCTCAGCCAGCTGGTGGAGGTTCATCTTCTGCTCATGATAAAACTAACCCTGACATACACCGATGGACGCCACGCTCCTGTTTCTCAATATAAATTGCAGTAGCACTGTACGGTGAAATGAATCTCTACCCGTCAGTCCCCTAACTCACCTCACCTCCTAGAACAATATATATTCATTCAGTCAGATCATAATCAACACACATTCAATTATTCCTGAACCCAGAACCATAATGCACTGGCCTGACAGGCCATATATTCCAACCAATATTTATTTGTAATAATGCCAGCAGTGTCTCTCTCTCTCTCTCTGTCAGGCAGGCAGGCAGGCAGGCAGGCAGGCAGGCAGGCAGGCAGGCAGGCAGGCAGGCAGGCAGGCAGGCAGGCAGGCAGGCAGGCAGGCAGGCAGGCAGGCAGGCAGGCAGGCAGGCAGGCAGGCAGGCAGGCAGACGGAGCAGAGCGGAGAGGGAAGGCAGCATATGGAGGGTGGTGAAACACTATTGAAAGTTGATAATTTATTCATGATAAGCCACTTAAAAGTCACCTGGTTCTTTTCATGCCTTCAGTCCATATATATATATATATGTACACATACAGTTGAAGACGGAAGTTTATATACACCTCAGACAAATGCATTTAAACTCAGTTTTTCATAATTCCAGACATTTAATCCTAGTAAAAATTCCCTGTCTTAGGTCAGTTAGGATCATCGCTTTATTTTAAGAATGTGAAATGTCAGAATAATAGTAGAGAGAATGATTTATTTCAGCTTTTATTTCTTTCATCACATTCCCAGTGGGTCAGAAGTTTACATACACTCAATTAGTATTTGGTAGCATTGACGTTAAATTGTTTAACTTGGGTCAAACGTTTCAGGTAGCCTTCCACAAGCTTCCCATAATAGGTTGGGTGAATTTTGGCCCATTCCTCCTGACAGAACTGGTGTAACTGAGTCAGGTTTGTAGGCCTTCTTGCTCTCACACGCTTTTTCAGTTCTGCCCACACATTTTCTATAGGATTGAGGTCAGGGCTTTGTGATGGCCTCTCCAATACCTTGACTTTGTTGTCCTTAAGCCATTTTGCCACAACTTTGGAAGTATGCTTGGGGACATTGTCCATTTGGAAGACCCATTTGCGACCAAGCTTTAACTTCCTGACTGATGTCTTGAGATGTTGCTTCAATATATCCACATACATTTCCTTCCTCATGATGCCATCTATTTAGTGAAGTGCACCAGTCCCTCCTGCAGCAAAGCACCCCCACAACATGATGCTGCCACCCCCGTGCTTCCTCCTGCTGTCCTCCTGCTGTCCTATTTCTGTCCTCCTGCTGTCCTCCTGCTGTCCTCCTGCTGTCCTCCAGCTGTCCTCCAGCTGTCCTCCTGCTGTCCTCCAGCTGTCCTCCAGCTGTCCTCCTGTTGTCCTCCAGCTGTCCTCCAGCTGTCCTCCAGCTGTCCTCCTGCTGTCCTCCAGCTGTCCTCCTGTTGTCCTCCAGCTGTCCTCCAGCTGTCCTCCTGTTGTCCTCCTGCCGTCCTCCTGCTGTCCTCCTGCTTTCTTGTTAGATAGATACACCAATCCGTTTGTATCAGACTCTAAGGGATGTGGTTCTAATGCACTATGAGAACAGTTCTACCTCTTTACATGCTTGTCATTTTTTAACAAAGACCACTTTAAAATGTATAGCTGTATTGTGCAAATATGTATGAGTTTTACACTTTTGTTCCATCCCCAACACAAACTCAGTAGGCTGGCCAATCTAGTTGGCAGCATGGGCAGGCATAAACTACCGTGGTTATATGTGGGCGTGATGTGTTTCAAAGGCAAAATGATAGAAGCCATACATTATGTATCAGCCAAGGCATGCTGCTTTGTCAAGTGTTTTATTCCAACTTCCTGGGCATTGAAAGCAAAGCTAGCTTTTGTCTAAAGTTTGATAGGCAACAGAGTCTGATCTAATTATTTCCTGGCTCGACACCACCTTGACCAGATGAATTCCCCGCTGTCTCTAAACACAGAATACAGAACCGTCTTCATTCATTGTATTCCAGCACATTGGAGTTTGGAGAGGCGGTCAGGTAGAGTAGGATCTCCATCAGTAGGATACTCCATCAGTAGGATACTCCATCAGCAGGATACTCCAACAGTAGGATACTCCATCAGTAGGATACTCCATCAGTAGGATACTCCATCAGCAGGATACTCCAACAGTAGGATACTCCAACAGTAGGATACTCCAACAGTAGGATACTCCAACAGTAGGATACTCCATCAGTAGGATACTCCATCAGCAGGATACTCCATCAGTAGGATACTCCAACAGTAGGATACTCCATCAGTAGGATACTACATCAGTAGGATACTCCATCAGTAGGATACTCCATCAGCAGGATACTCCAACAGTAGGATACTCCAACAGTAGGATACTCCATCAGTAGGATACTCCATCAGCAGGATACTCCAACAGTAGGATACTCCAACAGCAGGATACTCCAACAGCAGGATACTCCAACAGTAGGATACTCCAACAGTAGGAAACTCCAACAGTAGGGTACTCCAACAGCAGGATACTCCATCAGCAGGATACTCCAACAGCAGGATACTCCAACAGCAGGATACTCCAACAGGAGGATACTCCAACGGTAGGATACTCCAACGGTAGGATACTCCAACAGTAGGATACTCCAACAGCAGGATACTCCATCAGCAGGATACTCCATCAGCAGGATACTCCAACAGCAGGATACTCCATCAGCAGGATACTCCAACAGCAGGATACTCCAACAGCAGAATACTCCATCAGCAGAATACTCCATCAGCAGGATACTCCAACAGCAGGATACTCCATCAGCAGGATTCTCCATCAGCAGGATTCTCCATCAGTAGGATACTCCATCAGAAGGATACTCCATCAGAAGGATACTCCAACAGCAGGATCCTCCAACAGTAGGATACTCCATCAGTAGGATACTCCAACAGCAGGATACTCCATCAGTAGGATACTCCATCAGTAGGATACTCCATCAGAAGGATACTCCAACAGCAGGATACTCCAACAGCAGGATACTCCATCAGTAGGATACTCCAACAGCAGGATACTCCATCAGTAGGATACTCCATCAGTAGGATACTCCATCAGGGAGTATTATCTTGTGGAGGAACAGTTCAGTAGAACACTATTACTCTATACTACACTATACAAATCAAATCAAATCAAAACAGAAACCCAGCCTAAAACCCCAAACAGCAAGCAATGCAGATGTAGAAGCACGGTGGCTAGGAAAAACTCCCTAGAAAGGCAAAACCTAGGAAGAAACCTAGAAAGGAACCAGGCTCTGAGGGGTGGCCAGTCCTCTTCTGGCTGTGCTGGGTGGAGATTATAACAATTCACGAGATTTTTCTCCAAGATGTTCAAATGTTCACAGATGACCAGCAGGGTCAAATATTACACTACACTATTCTACACTATACTACATTATACTATACTATACTACGCTGCGCTACACTATGCTATAATATTATGCACTACGCTACACTATACAACATTATACCACAGTATACTACATTAAACTACACTATACTATATTATACTATACTACATTATACTATACTACACTATACTACACTAAACCATACTATACTACACTATACTACACCACACTACTCTATACTTCATTACACTACACTATACTACAATTTAATACATTACAATGCTTTAGACTACTATATACTACACACCATTACTCTATACAACACTAATAAGAGAAAGTAGGATTAAATGGAAAAAACATCTCTAATATTTGGGAATTTTTAACATAATTGACTAAATTAATACTCTAGATTAATACACTAGACAGACACTAGATTAATACTCTAGACAGACACTAGATTAATACTCTAGACACACACTAGATTAATACTCTAGATTAATACACTAGACAGACACTAGATTAATACACTAGACAGACACTAGATTAATACACTAGATTAATACACTAGATTAATACTCTAGATTAATACTCTAGACAGACACTAGATTAATACACTAGACAGACACTACATTAATACTCTAGACAGACACTAGATTAATACTCTAGACAGACACTAGATTAATACTCTAGACAGACACTAGATTAATACTCTAGATTGATACACTAGACAGACACTAGATTAATACTCTAGACAGACACTAGATTAATACTCTAGAAAGACACTATATTAATACTCTAGACAGACACTAGATTAATACTGTAGATTAATACACTAGATTAATACACTAGGCAGACACTAGATTAATACTCTAGATTTATACACTAAATTAATACTTTAAACACACACTAGATTAATACACTAGATTAATACACTAGACAGACACTAGATTAATACTCTAGACAGTCACTAGATTAATACTCTAGATTAATACACTAGATTAATACACTAGACAGACACTAGATTAATACTCTAGGTTAATACACTAGACAGACACTATATTAATACACTAGATGAATACACTAGATTAATACTCTAGACAGACACTAGATTAATACACTAGATTAATACACTAGACAGACACTAGATTAATACACTAGATTAATACTCTAGACAGACACTAGATTAATACTCTAGATTAATACACTAGACAGACACTAGATTAATACACTAGATTAATACACTAGACAGACACTAGATTAATACACTAGATTAATACTCTAGACAGACACTAGATTAATACTCTAGATTAATACACTAGATTAATACACTAGATTAATACACTAGACACACACTAGATTAATACTCTAGATTAATACACTAGATTAATACTCTAGACATACACTAGATTAATACTCTAGACAGACACTAGATTAATACACTAGATTAATACACTAGATTAATACTCTAGACAGACACTAGATTAATACACTAGACAGACACTAGATTAATACTCTAGACAGACACTAGATTCATAATCTAGATTAATACTCTAGACAGACACTAGATTAATACACTAGATTAATACACTAGATTAATACTCTAGACAGACACTAGATTAATACACTATATTAATACACTAGATTAATACTCTAGACAGACACTAGATTAATACTCTAGACAGACACTAGATTAATACTCTAGACAGACACTAGATTAATACACTAGATTAACACTCTAGACAGACACTAGATTAATACACTAGATAGACACTAGATTAATACTCTAGACAGACACTAGATTAATACACTACATTAATACTCTAGATTAATACACTAGACAGACACTAGATTAATACACTAGACAGACACTAGATTAATACTCTAGACCGACACTACATTAATACACTAGACAGACACTAGATTAATACTCTAGATTAATACACTAGACAGACACTAGATTAATACAATAGACAGACACTAGATTAATACACTAGATTAATACTCTAGATTAATACTCTAGATTAATACTCTAGACAGACACTAGATTAATACACTAGATTAATACTCTAGACAGACACTAGATTAATACACTAGACAGACACTAGATTAATACACTAGACAGACACTAGATTAATACACTAGATTAATACACTAGATTAATACTCTAGATTAATACACTAGACAGACACTAGATTAATACACTAGGTTAATACTCTAGATTAATACACTAGACAGACACTAGATTAATACACTAGACAGACACTAGATTAATACTCTAGATTAATACACTAGACAGACACTAGATTAATACTCTAGACAGACACTAGATTAATACACTAGACAGACACTAGATTAATACTCTAGACAGACACTAGATTAATACTCTAGATTAATACACTAGACAGACACTAGATTAATACTCTAGACAGACACTAGATTAATACACTAGTCAGACACTAGATTAATACACTAGATTAATACACTAGATTAATACTCTAGACAGACACTAGATTAATACACTAGACAGACACTAGATTAATACTCTAGACAGACACTAGATTCATAATCTAGATTAATACTCTAGACAGACACTAGATTAATACACTAGATTAATACACTAGATTACTACTCTAGACAGACACTAGATTAATACACTATATTAATACACTAGATTAATACTCTAGACAGACACTAGATTAATACTCTAGACAGACACTAGATTAATACTCTAGACAGACACTAGATTAATACACTAGATTAATACTCTAGACAGACACTAGATTAATACACTAGATAGACACTAGATTAATACTCTAGACAGACACTAGATTAATACACTACATTAATACACTAGATTAATACACTAGACAGACACTAGATTAATACACTAGACAGACACTAGATTAATACTCTAGACCGACACTACATTAATACACTAGACAGACACTAGATTAATACTCTAGATTAATACACTAGACAGACACTAGATTAATACAATAGACAGACACTAGATTAATACACTAGATTAATACTCTAGATTAATACTCTAGATTAATACTCTAGACAGACACTAGATTAATACACTAGATTAATACTCTAGACAGACACTAGATTAATACACTAGACAGACACTAGATTAATACACTAGACAGACACTAGATTAATACACTAGATTAATACACTAGATTAATACTCTAGATTAATACACTAGACAGACACTAGATTAATACACTAGATGAATACACTAGATTAATACTCTAGACAGACACTAGATTAATACACTACAGAGACACTAGATTAATACTCTAGATTAATACACTAGACAGACACTAGATTAATACTCTAGACAGACACTAGATTAATACTCTAGACAGACACTAGATTAATACACTAGACAGACACTAGATTAATACTCTAGACAGACACTAGATTAATACTCTAGACAGACACTAGATTAATACTCTAGACAGACACTAGATTAATACACTAGATGAATACACTAGATTAATACTCTAGACAGACACTAGATTAATACACTAGAGAGACACTAGATTAATACTCTAGATTAATACACTAGACAGACACTAGATTAATACTCTAGACAGACACTAGATTAATACTCTAGACAGACACTAGATTAATACACTAGACAGACACTAGATTAATACTCAAGACAGACACTAGATTAATCCTCTAGATTAATACACTAGACAGACACTAGATTAATACACTAGACAGACACTAGATTAATACTCTAGACAGACACTAGATTAATACTCTAGATTAATACACTAGACCGACACTAGATTAATACTCTAGACAGACACTAGATTAATACTCTAGACAGACACTAGATTAATACACTAGACAGACACTAGATTAATACTCTAGACAGACACTAGATTAATACACTACATTAATACTCTAGATTAATACACTAGTCAGACACTAGATTAATACACTAGACATACACTAGATTAATACTCTAGACCGACACTACATTAATACACTAGACAGACACTAGATTAATACTCTAGATTAATACACTAGACAGACACTAGATTAATACACTAGACAGACACTAGATTAATACACTATATTAATACTCTAGATTAATACTCTAGATTAATACTCTAGACAGACACTAGATTAATACACTAGATTAATACTCTAGACAGACACTAGATTAATACACTAGACAGACACTAGATTAATACACTAGACAGACACTAGATTAATACACTAGATTAATACACTAGATTAATACTCTAGATTAATACACTAGACAGACACTAGATTAATACACTAGATTAATACTCTAGACAGACACTAGATTAATACACTAGACAGACACTAGATTAATACACTAGATTAATACTCTAGAGTAATACTCTATATTAATACTCTAGACAGACACTAGATTAATACACTAGACAGACACTAGATTAATACACTAGATTAATACTCTAGATTAATACTCTAGATTAATACTCTAGACAGACACTAGATTAATACTCTAGATTAATACTCTAGACAGACACTAGATTAATACTCTAGATTAATACTCTAGACAGACACTAGATTAATACTCTAGACAGACACTATATTAATACTTTAGACAGACACTAGATTAATACACTAGACAGACACTAGATTAATACACTAGGTTAATACTCTAGACAGACACTAGATTAATACTCTAGACAGACACTAGATTAATACACTAGATTAATACTCTAGACAGACACTAGATTAATACACTAGGTTAATACTCTAGATTAATACACTAGACAGACACTAGATTAATACACTAGACAGACACTAGATTAATACACTAGATTAATACTCTAGATTAATACTCTAGATTAATACTCTAGACAGACACTAGATTAATACTCTAGACAGACACTAGATTAATACTCTAGCCAGACACTAGATTAATACACTAGACAGACACTAGATTAATACTCTAGACAGACACTGGATTAATACACTAGGTTAATACTCTAGACAGACACTAGATTAATACTCTAGACAGACACTAGATTAATACACTAGGTTAATACTCTAGACAGACACTAGATTAATACACTAGGTTAATACTCTAGATTAATACACTAGACAGACACTAGATTAATACACTAGACAGACACTAGATTAATACTCTAGATTAATACACTAGACAGACACTAGATTAATACACTAGACAGACACTAGATTAATACACTAGACAGACACTAGATTAATACTCTAGATTAATACACTAGACAGACACTAGATTAATACTCTAGACAGACACTAGATTAATACACTAGACAGACACAAGATTAACACTCTAGACATACACTAGATTAATACACTAGATTAATACACTAGACAGACACTAGATTAATACTCTAGACAGACACTAGATTAATACACTAGACAGACACTAGATTAATACACTAGATTAATACTCTAGATTAATACACTAGATTAATACTCTAGATTAATACACTAGACAGACACTAGATTAACACTCTAGACAGACACTAGATTAATACACTAGACAGACACTAGATTAATACTCTAGATTAATACACTAGACAGACACTAGATTAATACTCTAGACAGACACTAGATTAATACACTAGACAGACACTAGATTAATACACTAGATTAATACTCTAGATTAATACACTAGACAGACACTAGATTAATACTCTAGACAGACACTAGATTAATACACTAGATTAATACTCTAGATTAATACTCTAGACAGACACTAGATTAATACACTAGACAGACACTAGATTAATACTCTAGACAGACACTAGATTAATACACTACATTAATACTCTAGATTAATACACTAGACAGACACTAGATTAATACACTAGACATACACTAGATTAATACTCTAGACCGACACTACATTAATACACTAGACAGACACTAGATTAATACTCTAGATTAATACACTAGACAGACACTAGACAGACACTAGATTAATACTCTAGACAGACACTAGATTAATACACTAGACAGACACTAGATTAATACTCTAGACAGACACTAGATTAATACTCTAGATTAATACACTAGACAGACACTAGATTAATACTCTAGACAGACACTAGATTAATACACTAGACAGACACTAGATTAATACTCTAGACAGACACTAGATTAATACACTACATTAATACTCTAGATTAATACACTAGACAGACACTAGATTAATACACTAGACATACACTAGATTAATACTCTAGACCGACACTACATTAATACACTAGACAGACACTAGATTAATACTCTAGATTAATACACTAGACAGACACTAGACAGACACTAGATTAATACACTAGATTAATACTCTAGATTAATACACTAGACAGACACTAGATTAATACTCTAGACAGACACTAGATTAATACACTAGATTAATACTCTAGATTAATACTCTAGACAGACACTAGATTAATACACTAGACAGACACAAGATTAACACTCTAGACATACACTAGATTAATACACTAGATTAATACTCTAGACAGACACTAGATTAATACTCTAGACAGACACTAGATTAATACACTAGACAGACACTAGATTAATACTCTAGACAGACACTAGATTAATACACTACATTAATACTCTAGATTAATACACTAGACAGACACTAGATTAATACACTAGACATACACTAGATTAATACTCTAGACCGACACTACATTAATACACTAGACAGACACTAGATTAATACTCTAGATTAATACACTAGACAGACACTAGATTAATACACTAGACAGACACTAGATTAATACACTATATTAATACTCTAGATTAATACACTAGATTAATACTCTAGACAGACACTAGATTAATACACTAGACAGACACTAGATTAATACACTAGACAGACACTAGATTAATACACTAGATTAATACACTAGATTAATACTCTAGATTAATACACTAGACAGACACTAGATTAATACACTAGATTAATACTCTAGACAGACACTAGATTAATACACTAGACAGACACTAGATTAATACACTAGATTAATACTCTAGAGTAATACTCTAGATTAATACTCTAGAGTAATACTCTAGATTAATACTCTAGACAGACACTAGATTAATACACTAGACAGACACTAGATTAATACACTAGATTAATACTCTAGATTAATACTCTAGATTAATACTCTAGACATACACTAGATTAATACTCTAGATTAATACTCTAGACAGACACTGGATTAATACACTAGGTTAATACTCTAGACAGACACTAGATTAATACTCTAGACAGACACTAGATTAATACACTAGATTAATACTCTAGACAGACACTAGATTAATACACTAGGTTAATACTCTAGATTAATACACTAGACAGACACTAGATTAATACACTAGACAGACACTAGATTAATACTCTAGATTAATACACTAGACAGACACTAGATTAATACTCTAGACAGACACTAGATTAATACACTAGACAGACACTAGATTAATACTCTAGATTAATACACTAGACAGACACTAGATTAATACTCTAGACAGACACTAGATTAATACACTAGACAGACACTAGATTAATACACTAGATTAATACTCTAGATTAGTACACTAGACAGACACTAGATTAATACTCTAGACAGACACTAGATTAATACACTAGCTTAATACTCTAGATTAATACTCTAGACAGACACTAGATTAATACACTAGACAGACACAAGATTAACACTCTAGACATACACTAGATTAATACACTAGATTAATACTCTAGACAGACACTAGATTAATACTCCCATCAATAGACAGACATACACTAGATTAATATTCCCATCCATAGACAGATAGACAGACACTATATTAATACTCCCATCCATTGACAGACAAACATTAGATTAATACTCCCATCAATATACATACAGACAGACACTAGATTAATACTCCCATCAATAGACAGACATACGGACAATAGATTAATACTCCCATCCACAGACAGACAGACAGACAGACATACACTAGATTAATATTCCCATCCAGAGACAGACAGACAGAAACTAGATTAATACTCCCATCCATAGACAGAAAGACACTAGATTAATACTCCCATCCATAGACAGACACTAGATGAATATTCCCATACATAGACATACAGACACTAGATTAATACTCCCATCCATATACAGACAGGCACTTGATTAATATTATCATCCACAGACAGACAGACAGACAGACAGACGTTAGATGAATATTCCCATCCATACTGACAGACAGACACAAGATTAATACTTACATCCATAGACAGACATTAGATTAATACTCCCTTCCATTGACAGACAGACAGACACTAGATTAATACTCCCATCCATAGACAGACACTAGATTAATACTCCCATCCATAGACAGACACTAGATTAATACTCCCTTCCATTGACAGACAGACAGACACTAGATAATACTCCCTTCCATTGACAGACATACAGACACTAGAATAATACTCCCTTCCATAGACAGACAGACAGACACTAGATTAATACTCCCATCCATAGACATACACTAGATTAATATTCCGACAGACAGACAGACAGACAGACAGACAGACAGGCAGGCAGGCAGGCAGGCAGGCAGGCAGGCAGGCAGACAGACAGACAGACACTAGATTAATACTCCCTTCCATTGACAAACAGACAGACACTAGATTCATACTCCCATCCACAGACAGACAGAAAGATACTAGATTAATATTCCCATCCATAGACAGACATACAGACAATAGATTAATACTCCCATCCATAGACAGAGAGACACAAGATTAATACTCCCATCCATAAACAAACAGACAGATAGACACTAGATTAATACTCCCAACCACAGACAGACAGACAGACAGACAGACACTATACTAATATTTCCATCCGTAGACAGACATACACTAGATTAATACTCCTATCCATAGAGAGACACTAGTTTAATACTCCCATCCATAGACAGACAGACTAGATTAATACTCCCATCCATAGAGAGACACTAGATTAATACTCCCATCCATAGAGAGACACTAGTTTAATACTCCCATCCATAGACATTCACTAGATTAATATTCAGACAGACAGACACACAGACAGACAGACACTAGATTAATACTCCCATCCATAGAGATACACTAGATTAATACTCCCATCCATAGACAGACAGACACTAGATTAATACTCCCATCCATAGAGATACACTAGATTAATACTCCCATCAATAGAGATACACTAGATGAATACTCCCATCCATAGAGATACACTAGATTAATACTCCCATCCATAGAGAGACACTAGATTAATACTCCCATCCATAGACAGACAGACTAGATTAATACTCCCATCCATAGAGAGACACTAGATGAATACTCCCATCCATAGAGATACACTAGATTAATACTCCCATCCATAGAGAGACACTAGATTAATACTCCCATCCATAGACAGACAGACACTAGACTAATATTCAGACAGACAGACAGACAGACAGACAGACAGACAGACAGACAGACAGACAGACAGACAGACAGACAGACAGACAGACAGACAGACAGACAGACAGACAGACAGACAGACAGACAGACAGACAGACACTAGATTAATACTCCCATCCATAGAGATACACTAGATTAATACTCCCATCCATAGAGAGACACTAGATTAATACTCCCATCCATAGACAGACAGACTAGATTAATACTCCCATCCATAGAGAGACACTAGATGAATTCTCCCATCCATAGAGATACACTAGATTAATACTCCCATCCATAGAGAGACACTAGATTAATACTCCCATCCATAGACAGACAGACACTAGACTAATATTCAGACAGACAGACAGACAGACAGACAGACAGACAGACAGACAGACAGACAGACAGACAGACAGACAGACAGACAGACAGACAGACAGACAGACAGACAGACAGACAGACAGACACTAGATTAATACTTCCATCCATAGACAGGCAGGTTTTAATGATATTCTTTTTTTTTAATTTATCCTTTATTTAACAAGGCAAGTCAGTTATTGACAACTTCTTATTTACAATGAATACCTACACTGGGCCAATTGTGCGCCGCCCTATGGGACTCCCAATCACGGCCTCTAGCACTGAGTTGCAGTGTCTTAGACCGCTGCACCATTCGGGAGCCTCCTTGGTTCACAAACTATAGTTGATCTAATAAATCATCTGCTCTGGTTCTTAGGGATTACTCTCAGAAGGATAGCAGGAGACACAGGAAAGACAATATTTAATGATTTCAACAATAGTATGGGATATGTTATTAGGACAGGGGGAGTTTGATAATAAGCCTTACATCAATTAAGATGTTTCATTTAAAGATTTAGACGTATTGAGATCAGCAGGAAACATAGGGTCTGGAGTTTGGGTGAATCTGCCTGTATTTGAATGTTGATCATCCTCCCCTTGAAGTCTGTGAGGGATTGGGGATGTGAGGAGTTGATCGTTGCGTTGGGCTGATAAGCAGAACGTTTCAGAGCGTAAAGAATTGCTGGGTGTGTGAGGAGGATAAACCATCATCTGGAGCCACACACTCAACTTGACTGCTAATATTTGAATTGGAAATCAGTGGAAGTTATGCTAAGCTCTCCACTATATCCTCGTGTACAGTATGGGAACGGTCTTCCCTCTTCATTTGAATACGACCTCTTATGCTGCTGAAAAACCCTTTCAGAAGAGGATGGGGACACTTTATGACAACGCATTTTGAAATACAATTTTGGAAGGTTGATTGTGTTTGTGTGTGTGTGTTTGTGTGTTTGTGTGTGTGTGTGTGTGTGTGTGTGTGTGTGTGTGTGTGTGTGTGTGTGTGTGTGTGTGTGTGTGTGTGTGTGTGTGTGTGTGTGTGTGTGTGTGTGTGTGTGTGTGTGTGTGTGTGTGTGTGTGTGTGTGTGTACAGTATATGTGACAGCCATAGCATTTAAAGAAAAATTATTACATCAAATATGGCATAATATAAAACCTATATACAGTAATTGTTGTGCAAATCATCTGGTTTTGAAGTAAATCTTTTGGGAATAAGATCCCTCTTTCCTCGGTGGGAAGGTCCAAATAAAAATAATCTGGTGTTATTCATATGATGATACTATAATAAATATATATATATATGTATGTATATGATGATACTGAAATATATTCATATTATGATTCTGAAATATATTAATATGATGATGCTGAACTATATTAATATGATGATACTGAAATATGTTCATGTGATGATTCTGAAATACATTAATATGATGATACTGAAATATATTAATTTGATGATACTGAAATATTTTCATATGCTGATACTGAAATATATTCATGTGATGATATTGAAATATATTTTTATGATGATACTGAAATATATTAATATGATGATACTGAAATATGTTCATATGATGATACCGAAATATATTTATACGATAATACTGAAATATATTAATATGATGATACTGAAATATTTTCATATGATGATACTGAAATATATTCATATGATGATACTGAAATATATTCATGTGATGATTCTGAAATATATTAATATGATGATACTGAAATATATTCATTTGATGATACTGAAATATATTCATATGCTGATACTGAAATATATTCTACTGAAATATATTCATATGATGATACTGAAATATGTTCATATGATGATACTGAAATATATTTATACGATAATACTGAAATATATTAATATGATGATATTGAAATATTTTCATATGATGATACTGAAATATGTTCATATGATGATACTGAAATATATTTATATGATAATACTGAAATATATTCATATGATGATACTGAAATATTTTCATATGATGATTCTGAAAAATGTTCATATGATGATACTGAAACGTGTTCATATGATGATACTGAAATATGTTCATATGATGATACTGAAATATATTAATATGATGACACTGAAAAATGTTCATATGATGATGCTGAAACGTGTTCATATGATGATACTGAAAAATATTCATATGATGATGCTGAAACGTGTTCATATGATGATACTGAAATATATTTATACGATAATACTGAAAAATGTTCATATGATGATACTGAAACGTGTTCATATGATGATACTGAAATATGTTCATATGATGATACTGAAATATATTAATATGATGACACTGAAAAATGTTCATATGATGATACTGAAACGTGTTCATATGATGATACTGAAATATGTTCATATGATGATACTGAAATATATTCATATGATGATGCTGAAACGTGTTCATATGATGATACTGAAATATATTCATATGATGATGCTGAAACGTGTTCATATGATGATACTGAAATATATTCATATGATGATACTGAAATATTTTCATATGATGATGCTGAAACGTGTTCATATGTGTAATGAAGCGTCAGCGGAATGAGGATCCATCTGCAGTTTATTGCAAGTCAGACTCACAAGCAGTAACAGATGCAATAGAGACAGCGTAAGCTGGAACAGGCAGAGGTCAGGGTAGGCAGCAAACATGCAAAATTCCAAAGACAGGCAGAGTTCTGGGGAGGCAGCAAACTAACAGAGTCCAAAAGGTAGGCAAAGATCAGGGCAGGCAGAAAACAAACAGAGTCCAAGGGCAGGCAAAGGTCAGGGCAGGCAGCAAACAAATCAAGGTATGAGAAACAGTCCAAGTCAAAACACGGGAAAAATACTAGCAAAATGAATAAACGCTCAGAAAAGTTCACCGGAGCAAAACAAGACTTCGCACTGATACTGTGTAAATGGTGTGCTTAAGTAGTGTGTGTGTAATGAACTGCAGGTGTGTGTAATTAGTCCCAGGAATGAGGGCCTATGGGAGATGAAGTCCAAAAGGTAACCAGTTAGTATTCAGGTGATGTCTCCCTCTGGTGATGCGAGAGAGGTGGTGCGGAACCTTCATTCGTTACAGAGCCCCCTCCCTGTGAGCGGCTCCTGACGCGAAGAGGCAAACGACGCCGGGGTCTACCACGTTGTCGAGGGGCCGGTCTCTCCGGATGCGTCCTGTGGAATTCCTCCATGAGGATGGGGTCAAGGATGTCCTCCGCATTGACCCAGGATCGCTCCTCCGAACCGTACCCCTCCCAGTCCACCAGGTACTGGAGTTTACTGCCCCGGCGCCTGGAATCGAGAAGTTCTCGAACCTGGTACGCCTCCTCGCCGTCAACTTGAATGGGTGGGGGGTTGTGGGTCTCTACTTCCTCCTCCAACTCTCCTCTCGGACCACCAGTGGGTTTCAGAAGTGACACATGGAAAGTGGGAGAGATGCGATAATTATTTGGCAAGTCTAACCGAAATTAAACTGGGGTAATTTGTTTTATGATCTTGAACGGCCCAACAAACCTGGGATTGAGTTTTCGGCATGGAAGTTTGAGACGAAGATCTCTTGTGGATAACCAAGCCCATTGCCCCGGGGCATATTCATGACTGGGACGGCGATGACGGTTAGCTTGTTGTTCCTGTCTCCTCACAGCATGTTGTAAATGGGTGTGTGCTTGGTTCCAAGTTTCTTCGCAGCGCTGTAGCCACTCAGTAACAGAAGGAAGGTTGGAAGGTTCTCCAGACCAGGAAAATAAGGGGGGTTGATAACCCAGGACGCACTTGAAAGGGGTCAAACCTGTAGCCGGCTTCTGAAGGGAATTCTGTGCATACTCGGCCCACATTAGGTACTTACTCCAGTCGGTCTGGTTCTGTTGGCAGTAAGCTCGTAGGAAGCGTGTAAGTTCTTGATTCATGCGTTCAGTCTGACCGTTAGATTGAGGATGGTATCCGGACGTGAGACTGACATTTATGTTGAGATGTTTGAAGAAAGCGGTCCATACTCTTGAAGTGAACTGTGGGCCCCGATCTGAGACGATATCCTCAGGCAAACCATAGAAGCGGAAGACACAATTACAGAGTGTCTCAGCTGTCTCAAAAGCGGTGGGAAGTTTGGGTAGGGGAATGAGTCGACAGGATTTGGAAAAGCGATCGATGACGGTGAGGATGGTGGTGTTGCCTTGAGACTTGGGAAGATCGGTAACGAAGTCAATCGCGATATGTGACCAGGGACGTTGAGGGATGGGTAGAGGTTGAAGAAGACCAGCAGGTAATTGACGTGGTGTTTTGGAGGTGTTGCATACGGTACAATTATTGACGAATTGAATGGTGTCAGCAGACATCGTGGACCACCAGAATTGATTTTTTAGAAGGTGTAGAGTAGCTGTAATACCTGGATGACCAGAACTGAGAGCTGCATGAACTTGATGTAGAAGTTTGTTTCGTAGAGGTTCTGGGACAAAAGTACGGTCTTGAGGGCATTCAGGCGGTAGAGAACCTTGGGCATTGGTTTGAGTGATCTCGGTCATGATGTCCCACTGAACAGGTGCAACGAGCAGTTTTTCAGGGATAATGTGTTCCTCAGACTTGGGCACATTCGTCTCCTCCGCTTGTCGAGACAGTGCGTCAGCTTTGGTATTCTTAGAGCCAGGTTGATATGTGACGATGAAGTGAAACCTGGTGAAGAACAGTGCCCATCGGGCCTGTCTGGGGTTCAATCGTTTCGCTGAGCGCAGGTTTTCCAAATTCTTGTGATCTGTGAGAATCGTGAAAGGGTGCTGTGCTCCCTCTAACCAGTGCCGCCATTCCTCCAACGCAGCCTTCATGGCTAGTAGTTCACGGTTGCCCACATCGTAGTTTCGTTCGGCTGGGGACAATTTTCTAGAGTAGAATGCACAGGGAAACATTTTGGTTGGAGTTCCATGGCGCTGACTAAGTATGGCCCCGATACCTGTGTTCGAAGCGTCAACCTCAACTATGAAAGGAAGATTTGGGTCAGGATGATGAAGAATGGGAGCGGATGTGAATTGTGCCTTGAGATCTTGGAATGCCTGCTGGGAGTCGGTTGACCAGATGAGGCGAGATGATGAGCGTTTAGTCATGGTAGTTAAGGGAGCGGCGACCGAACTGAAGTTTCTTATAAAGCGCCTGTAAAAATTGGCGAAACCCAGGAACCGTTGGAGTTCCTTTACTGTGCGTGGTTGAGGCCATTCCAGAACCGCCTTGACCTTACTCTCATCCATAGCTACTCCCTCTTGACTGATGATGTATCCCAGAAATTACGTGGAGGTCTGATGAAACTCACATTTCTCGGCTTTGGCATAGAGTTGGTGCTGAATCAGACGTTGGAGAACGGATCTTACATGCTCAACGTGTTCATTGAAAGAATTGGAGTAAATCAAGATGTCATCAATGTATACCACGACCCAGCGATTGAGCATGTCTCTGAAAACATCATTAATGAATGATTGGAACACGGAAGGACTGTTAGCCAGTCCGAACGGCATGACTAAGTACTCATAGTGGCCTGTAGAGGTAGAGAAGGCAGTTTTCCATTCATCACCCTCCTTGATGCGGATGAGATTGTATGCGCTGCGTAGATCTAATTTGGTGAAGTATTTAGCCTGCCTGAGTTGTTCGAGGGCCGCGGGTACCAAGGGTAATGGGTATCGGAACTTGATGGTAAGGTCGTTGAGACCGCGATAGTCAATGCAGGGACGAAGACTGCCATCCTTTTTCTTTACGAAGAAGAATCCGGAGGCAGCGGGTGAAGTTGAGGGTCTGATGAAACCTTTAGCTAGTTCCTCTTCTATATAGGTATTCATGGCCTTGGATTCGGGTTGAGACAGAGGAAAAATTCGGCCTTTGGGAGGAGCTGCCCCAGGTAATAAATCAATTGCGCAGTCACTGGACCTGTGAGGAGGTAGGTTAGATGCTTTGGTTCGGCTGAAGGCAATGGCCAGGTCTGAATATTCTAACGGTAGGTCGGGGCTGTTGGTGTTCAATTCGGCGACATTAATGGAGCGTACTGGTAGTGGGGAGACTTGACTCAGGCATTGGTTATGACAATTTGTGCCCCATTGAACAATCTGTCCTTCTTCCCAGAATGACGGGATTGTTAGGCGAATGAATGACATAGAGTTTGATGATTTCTTTGTGGAGGATCCCTACTTGCATGTGGACCTCCTCCGTGATATGTTCGACTCTTCCTTCTCCTATGGGACGACCATCTAGCGCCTCCACTGCCAAACGAACATTGCACAATGTCAGTGTGAGGTTATGTTGTTGCACAAATGCAGTAGATATGAAGTTACCGGCTGCCCCGGAGTCCAACAGAGCAGAAGTAGCTACTGTCTTGCCTTTGAAAGATAGTTCCACAGGTATTTTAATACAGGATGGGGAATGATTCATTTCAGTTTGTGGACTCACCGATTTGGAGGTATATGGAGTTGGTCGGATCGGACAGGTTGACTTGAGGTGACCAGCTTTACCACAATACATGCATAGATGCTGTTGCATTCGTCGTTCTCGTTCTTCTGGGGTTAGATGAGTGTAACCGAGTTGCATGGGTTCTGGATAAGAGCCAGCGACTTGTGTATTGGAGAAGTGTGGACGAGCAGGACGTCGTGATCGGATCAGATTATCAATCTGGATTGTCAATTCAATGAATTCATTCAGTGTCTTTCCCTCGTCACGACAGGCTAATTCAGCTTGAAGTTCGTGACACAATCCTTTTCTGAACAGTACTTTTAATGTGTCTTCTATCCACTCGGTTTGGGCCGCGAGTGTGCGAAAAGTCAATGCGTATTCTGCTGCTGTGGTTCTCCCCTGTGACAGAGCGAGTAACTGATCCCCCGCACTCAGACCTCCCGCAGGGTGTTCGAAGACCTCTCTGAAGCGTTGTAAAAAGATAGTGAAGGAGGGGAAGATTGAACCATCCTCTCTCCACACAGCAGTGGCCCAGTCTAAAGCCTTTCCACTCAACAGTGAGCACACAAATGAGATTTTGCTTGAGTCTGTGGGATACAAAGTAGGCTGTTGATTAACAAAGAGGGAGCACTGCAATAGAAATCCTTTACATTTACTTGGATTTCCATCAAATTTCTCAGGAAAGGCTAATCGTGGGTTTACAGCTGAGATAGGAGGGGTTATGGAGTTTACTGGGGCGGCAATCGGAGCCGATGCTGTCTCGGTTGGGGCTAACTGAAGACCCCGTAGTGTCCTGACGAGCTCCTCTGTTAGTGACGTCAGGTGACTGAGCTGATGTTGGTGTACGGCGAGCTGATTGGCTTGTGCGGACAGTTCTGATGACAGTTGCATAATGGCTGCTGGATCACTGTGTGGCGAAGTCTTCTGTAATGAAGCGTCAGCGGAATGAGGATCCATCTGCAGTTTATTGCAAGTCAGACTCACAAGCAGTAACAGATGCAATAGAGACAGCGTAAGCTGGAACAGGCCGAGGTCAGGGTAGGCAGCAAACATGCAAAATTCCAAAGACAGGCAGAGTTCTGGGGAGGCAGCAAACTAACAGAGTCCAAAAGGCAGGCAAGGTCTGGGCAGGCAGCAAACTTACAGAGTCCAAAAGGTAGGCAAAGATCAGGGCAGGCAGAAAACAAACAGAGTCCAAGGGCAGGCAAAGGTCAGGGCAGGCAGCAAACAAATCAAGGGTATGAGAAACAGTCCAAGTCAAAACACGGGAAAAATACTAGCAAAATGAATAAACGCTCAGAAAAGTTCACCGGAGCAAAACAAGACTTCGCACTGATACTGTGTAAATGGTGTGCTTAAGTAGTGTGTGTGTAATGAACTGCAGGTGTGTGTAATTAGTCCCAGGAATGAGGGCCTATGGGAGATGACGTCCAAAAGGTAACCAGTTAGTATTCAGGTGATGTCTCCCTCTGGTGATGCGAGAGAGGTGGTGCGGAACCTTCATTCGTTACAATATGATGATACTGAAATATATTCATTTGATGATACTGAAATATTTTCATATGATGATACTGAAATATATTCATATGATGATACTGAAATATATTCATATGATGATACTGAAATATATTCATATGATGATACTGAAATATTTTCATATGATGATACTGAAATATATTCATATGATGATACTGAAATATTTTCATATGATGATACTGAAATATTTTCATATGATGATTGTCATGACTGGGTGTGTAGATTGACCAAGGTGCAGTGCAGTAATAGTAACATAATTATTTAATGATAAATATACTTCATGAAGAACTATACAAACCTATAACAAAGGTAAATACACTTCCTCCTCCAAGACAAGACAATGAACCACAACAAGGTGTGGGACATGACAACTAAAGTAGGATCCCCAATCAGAGACAATGCACAGCAGCTGCCTCTAATTGGAGACCCAACACAACACCACACAGAACTAGAATACTAGATCTGTCAGACTCTGACCATGGCTACATAGAGGAGCCAAAGGCTCTATGGCCAGAGCCTGACAATGAAGCTGAAATATATTAATATGTTGATACTGAAATAAATTCATATGATGATACTGAAATATACAGGCTGTCTTCCAGGGGTGTGATGTGTTGGAGCTGTTCAGAACCTTCATCAGATCATCATTTCTCACCAGGGGACACCACACATAGAGAGAGAGAGAGAACTCCAAAACACTTCTCTGATGGACAAGTGGAACACATTTGTTTATAGAGTAGTTATAAAGTTGGTATAAAGGTATCATTTGAAACCTCACTGTGTTCTGTGACCAGTTGGACCACACATATGGTATCCGTAAGGTGCTGCCACTATTGTAGATTCACACACTAATAGAAATATGATTACATTTAGTGCAATGGCATCTATGTAAAGCCACATCTGGATCCTTTACAGTATGTTGTCATCATGGACTGTGATCTCCAGACCCTCAGACAGTATTCTTCTGGTCTGAGTTATTACCAGGACAACACTGTTACTGTTCTCATGTCTGTTGTCCTGTATTAACATCTAATGGAGACTTCCTCTGGGCTGAGTTATTACCAGGACAACACTGTTACTGTTCTCATGTCTGTTGTCCTGTATTAACATCTAATGGAGACTTCCTCTGGGCTGAGTTATTACCAGGACAACACTGTTACTGTTCTCATGTCTGTTGTCCTGTATTAACATCTAATGGAGACTTCCTCTGGGCTGAGGTAAAACCAGGACAACACTGTTACTGTTCTCATGTCTGTTGTCCTGTATTAACATCTAATGGTGACTTCCTCTGGGCTGAGGTAGAACCAGGACAACACTGTTACTGTTCTCTTGTCTGTTGTCCTGTATTAACATCTAATGGAGACTTCCTCTGGGCTGAGGTAGAACCAGGACAACACTGTTACTGTTCTCATGTCTGTTTTCCTGTATTAACATCTAATGGAGACTTCCTCTGGGCTGAGGTAGAACCAGGACAACACTGTTACTGTTCTCATGTCTGTTGTCCTGTATTAACATCTAATGGAGACTTCCTCTGGGCTGAGGTAGAACCAGGACAACACTGTTACTGTTCTCATGTCTGTTGTCCTGTATTAACATCTAATGGAGACTTCCTCTGGGCTGAGGTAGAACCAGGACAACACTGTTACTGTTCTCATGTCTGTTGTCCTGTATTAACATCTAATGGAGACTTCCTCTGGGCTGAGGTAGAACCAGGACAACACTGTTACTGTTCTCATGTCTGTTGTCCTGTATTAACATCTAATGGTGACTTCCTCTGGGCTGAGGTAGAACCAGGACAACACTGTTACTGTTCTCTTGTCTGTTGTCCTGTATTAACATCTAATGGAGACTTCCTCTGGGCTGAGGTAGAACCAGGACAACACTGTTACTGTTCTCATGTCTGTTGTCCTGTATTAACATCTAATGGAGACTTCCTCTGGGCTGAGTTATTACCAGGACAACACTGTTACTGTTCTCATGTCTGTTTTCCTGTATTAACATCTAATGGAGACTTCCTCTGGGCTGAGGTAGAACCAGGACAACACTGTTACTGTTCTCATGTCTGTTGTCCTGTATTAACATCTAATGGAGACTTCCTCTGGGCTGAGGTAGAACCAGGACAACACTGTTACTGTTCTCATGTCTGTTGTCCTGTATTAACATCTAATGGAGACTTCCTCTGGGCTGAGGTAGAACCAGGACAACACTGTTACTGTTCTCATGTCTGTTGTCCTGTATTAACATCTAATGGAGACTTCCTCTGGGCTGAGGTAGAACCAGGACAACACTGTTACTGTTCTCATGTCTGTTGTCCTGTATTAACATCTAATGGTGACTTCCTCTGGGCTGAGGTAGAACCAGGACAACACTGTTACTGTTCTCTTGTCTGTTGTCCTGTATTAACATCTAATGGAGACTTCCTCTGGGCTGAGGTAGAACCAGGACAACACTGTTACTGTTCTCATGTCTGTTGTCCTGTATTAACATCTAATGGAGACTTCCTCTGGGCTGAGTTATTACCAGGACAACACTGTTACTGTTCTCATGTCTGTTGTCCTGTATTAACATCTAATGGAGACTTCCTCTGGGCTGAGTTATTACCAGGACAACACTGTTACTGTTACTGTTCTCATGTCTGTTGTCCTGTATTAACATCTAATGGAGACTTCCTCTGGGCTGAGTTATTACCAGGACAACACTGTTACTGTTCTCATGTCTGTTGTCCTGTATTAACATCTAATGGTGACTTCCTCTGGGCTGAGGTAGAACCAGGACAAAGCTGTTACTGTTCTCATGTCTTTTGTCCTGTATTAACATCTAATGGAGACTTCCTCTGGGCTGAGTTATTACCAGGACAACACTGTTACTGTTCTCATGTCTGTTGTCCTGTATTAACATCTAATGGTGACTTCCTCTGGGCTGAGTTATTACCAGGACAACACTGTTACTGTTCTCATGTCTGTTGTCCTGTATTAACATCTAATGGAGACTTCCTCTGGGCTGAGTTATTACCAGGACAACACTGTTACTGTTCTCATGTATGTTGTCCTGTATTAACATCTAATGGAGACTTCCTCTGGGCTGAGTTATTACCAGGACAACACTGTTACTGTTCTCATGTATGTTGTCCTGTATTAACATCTAATGGTGACTTCCTCTGGGCTGAGGTAGAACCAGGACAACACTGTTACTGTTCTCATGTCTGTTGTCCTGTATTAACATCTAATGGAGACTTCCTCTGGGCTGAGGTAGAACCAGGACAACACTGTTACTGTTCTCATGTCTGTTGTCCTGTATTAACATCTAATGGAGACTTCCTCTGGGCTGAGGTAGAACCAGGACAACACTGTTACTGTTCTCATGTCTGTTGTCCTGTATTAACATCTAATGGAGACTTCCTCTGGGCTGAGTTATTACCAGGACAACACTGTTACTGTTCTCATGTCTGTTGTCCTGTATTAACATCTAATGGAGACTTCCTCTGGGCTGAGGTAGAACCAGGACAACACTGTTACTGTTCTCATGTCTGTTGTCCTGTATTAACATCTAATGGTGACTTCCTCTGGGCTGAGGTAGAACCAGGACAACACTGTTACTGTTCTCTTGTCTGTTGTCCTGTATTAACATCTAATGGAGACTTCCTCTGGGCTGAGGTAGAACCAGGACAACACTGTTACTGTTGTCATGTCTGTTGTCCTGTATTAACATCTAATGGAGACTTCCTCTGGGCTGAGTTATTACCAGGACAACACTGTTACTGTTACTGTTCTCATGTCTGTTGTCCTGTATTAACATCTAATGGAGACTTCCTCTGGGCTGAGTTATTACCAGGACAACACTGTTACTGTTCTCATGTCTGTTGTCCTGTATTAACATCTAATGGAGACTTCCTCTGGGCTGAGGTAGAACCAGGACAACACTGTTACTGTTCTCATGTCTGTTGTCCTGTATTAACATCTAATGGAGACTTCCTCTGGGCTGAGGTAGAACCAGGACAACACTGTTACTGTTCTCATGTCTGTTGTCCTGTATTAACATCTAATGGTGACTTCCTCTGGGCTGAGGTAGAACCAGGACAACACTGTTACTGTTCTCTTGTCTGTTGTCCTGTATTAACATCTAATGGAGACTTCCTCTGGGCTGAGGTAGAACCAGGACAACACTGTTACTGTTCTCATGTCTGTTGTCCTGTATTAACATCTAATGGAGACTTCCTCTGGGCTGAGTTATTACCAGGACAACACTGTTACTGTTCTCATGTCTGTTGTCCTGTATTAACATCTAATGGAGACTTCCTCTGGGCTGAGTTATTACCAGGACAACACTGTTACTGTTACTGTTCTCATGTCTGTTGTCCTGTATTAACATCTAATGGAGACTTCCTCTGGGCTGAGTTATTACCAGGACAACACTGTTACTGTTCTCATGTCTGTTGTCCTGTATTAACATCTAATGGTGACTTCCTCTGGGCTGAGGTAGAACCAGGACAAAGCTGTTACTGTTCTCATGTCTTTTGTCCTGTATTAACATCTAATGGAGACTTCCTCTGGGCTGAGTTATTACCAGGACAACACTGTTACTGTTCTCATGTCTGTTGTCCTGTATTAACATCTAATGGTGACTTCCTCTGGGCTGAGTTATTACCAGGACAACACTGTTACTGTTCTCATGTCTGTTGTCCTGTATTAACATCTAATGGAGACTTCCTCTGGGCTGAGTTATTACCAGGACAACACTGTTACTGTTCTCATGTATGTTGTCCTGTATTAACATCTAATGGAGACTTCCTCTGGGCTGAGTTATTACCAGGACAACACTGTTACTGTTCTCATGTATGTTGTCCTGTATTAACATCTAATGGTGACTTCCTCTGGGCTGAGGTAGAACCAGGACAACACTGTTACTGTTCTCATGTCTGTTGTCCTGTATTAACATCTAATGGAGACTTCCTCTGGGCTGAGGTAGAACCAGGACAACACTGTTACTGTTCTCATGTCTGTTGTCCTGTATTAACATCTAATGGTGACTTCCTCTGGGCTGAGGTAGAACCAGGACAACACTGTTACTGTTCTCTTGTCTGTTGTCCTGTATTAACATCTAATGGAGACTTCCTCTGGGCTGAGGTAGAACCAGGACAACACTGTTACTGTTCTCATGTCTGTTGTCCTGTATTAACATCTAATGGAGACTTCCTCTGGGCTGAGTTATTACCAGGACAACACTGTTACTGTTCTCATGTCTGTTGTCCTGTATTAACATCTAATGGAGACTTCCTCTGGGCTGAGTTATTACCAGGACAACACTGTTACTGTTACTGTTCTCATGTCTGTTGTCCTGTATTAACATCTAATGGAGACTTCCTCTGGGCTGAGTTATTACCAGGACAACACTGTTACTGTTCTCATGTCTGTTGTCCTGTATTAACATCTAATGGTGACTTCCTCTGGGCTGAGGTAGAACCAGGACAAAGCTGTTACTGTTCTCATGTCTTTTGTCCTGTATTAACATCTAATGGAGACTTCCTCTGGGCTGAGTTATTACCAGGACAACACTGTTACTGTTCTCATGTCTGTTGTCCTGTATTAACATCTAATGGTGACTTCCTCTGGGCTGAGTTATTACCAGGACAACACTGTTACTGTTCTCATGTCTGTTGTCCTGTATTAACATCTAATGGAGACTTCCTCTGGGCTGAGTTATTACCAGGACAACACTGTTACTGTTCTCATGTATGTTGTCCTGTATTAACATCTAATGGAGACTTCCTCTGGGCTGAGTTATTTCCAGGACAACACTGTTACTGTTCTCATGTATGTTGTCCTGTATTAACATCTAATGGTGACTTCCTCTGGGCTGAGGTAGAACCAGGACAACACTGTTACTGTTCTCATGTCTGTTGTCCTGTATTAACATCTAATGGAGACTTCCTCTGGGCTGAGGTAGAACCAGGACAACACTGTTACTGTTCTCATGTCTGTTGTCCTGTATTAACATCTAATGGAGACTTCCTCTGGGCTGAGGTAGAACCAGGACAACACTGTTACTGTTCTCATGTCTGTTGTCCTGTATTAACATCTAATGGAGACTTCCTCTGGGCTGAGGTAGAACCAGGACAACACTGTTACTGTTCTCATGTCTGTTGTCCTGTATTAACATCTAATGGAGACTTCCTCTGGGCTGAGGTAGAACCAGGACAACACTGTTACTGTTCTCATGTCTGTTGTCCTGTATTAACATCTAATGGTGACTTCCTCTGGGCTGAGGTAGAACCAGGACAACACTGTTACTGTTCTCTTGTCTGTTGTCCTGTATTAACATCTAATGGAGACTTCCTCTGGGCTGAGGTAGAACCAGGACAACACTGTTACTGTTCTCATGTCTGTTGTCCTGTATTAACATCTAATGGAGACTTCCTCTGGGCTGAGTTATTACCAGGACAACACTGTTACTGTTACTGTTCTCATGTCTGTTGTCCTGTATTAACATCTAATGGAGACTTCCTCTGGGCTGAGTTATTACCAGGACAACACTGTTACTGTTCTCATGTCTGTTGTCCTGTATTAACATCTAATGGTGACTTCCTCTGGGCTGAGGTAGAACCAGGACAAAGCTGTTACTGTTCTCATGTCTGTTGTCCTGTATTAACATCTAATGGAGACTTCCTCTGGGCTGAGTTATTACCAGGACAACACTGTTACTGTTCTCATGTCTGTTGTCCTGTATTAACATCTAATGGTGACTTCCTCTGGGCTGAGTTATTACCAGGACAACACTGTTACTGTTCTCATGTCTGTTGTCCTGTATTAACATCTAATGGAGACTTCCTCTGGGCTGAGTTATTACCAGGACAACACTGTTACTGTTCTCATGTATGTTGTCCTGTATTAACATCTAATGGAGACTTCCTCTGGGCTGAGTTATTACCAGGACAACACTGTTACTGTTCTCATGTATGTTGTCCTGTATTAACATCTAATGGTGACTTCCTCTGGGCTGAGGTAGAACCAGGACAACACTGTTACTGTTCTCATGTCTGTTGTCCTGTATTAACATCTAATGGAGACTTCCTCTGGGCTGAGGTAGAACCAGGACAACACTGTTACTGTTCTCATGTCTGTTGTCCTGTATTAACATCTAATGGAGACTTCCTCTGGGCTGAGGTAGAACCAGGACAACACTGTTACTGTTCTCATGTCTGTTGTCCTGTATTAACATCTAATGGAGACTTCCTCTGGGCTGAGGTAGAACCAGGACAACACTGTTACTGTTCTCATGTCTGTTGTCCTGTATTAACATCTAATGGAGACTTCCTCTGGGCTGAGGTAGAACCAGGACAACACTGTTACTGTTCTCATGTCTGTTGTCCTGTATTAACATCTAATGGTGACTTCCTCTGGGCTGAGGTAGAACCAGGACAACACTGTTACTGTTCTCTTGTCTGTTGTCCTGTATTAACATCTAATGGAGACTTCCTCTGGGCTGAGGTAGAACCAGGACAACACTGTTACTGTTCTCATGTCTGTTGTCCTGTATTAACATCTAATGGAGACTTCCTCTGGGCTGAGTTATTACCAGGACAACACTGTTACTGTTACTGTTCTCATGTCTGTTGTCCTGTATTAACATCTAATGGAGACTTCCTCTGGGCTGAGTTATTACCAGGACAACACTGTTACTGTTCTCATGTCTGTTGTCCTGTATTAACATCTAATGGAGACTTCCTCTGGGCTGAGGTAGAACCAGGACAACACTGTTACTGTTCTCATGTCTGTTGTCCTGTATTAACATCTAATGGAGACTTCCTCTGGGCTGAGGTAGAACCAGGACAACACTGTTACTGTTCTCATGTCTGTTGTCCTGTATTAACATCTAATGGTGACTTCCTCTGGGCTGAGGTAGAACCAGGACAACACTGTTACTGTTCTCTTGTCTGTTGTCCTGTATTAACATCTAATGGAGACTTCCTCTGGGCTGAGGTAGAACCAGGACAACACTGTTACTGTTCTCATGTCTGTTGTCCTGTATTAACATCTAATGGAGACTTCCTCTGGGCTGAGTTATTACCAGGACAACACTGTTACTGTTCTCATGTCTGTTGTCCTGTATTAACATCTAATGGAGACTTCCTCTGGGCTGAGTTATTACCAGGACAACACTGTTACTGTTACTGTTCTCATGTCTGTTGTCCTGTATTAACATCTAATGGAGACTTCCTCTGGGCTGAGTTATTACCAGGACAACACTGTTACTGTTCTCATGTCTGTTGTCCTGTATTAACATCTAATGGTGACTTCCTCTGGGCTGAGGTAGAACCAGGACAAAGCTGTTACTGTTCTCATGTCTTTTGTCCTGTATTAACATCTAATGGAGACTTCCTCTGGGCTGAGTTATTACCAGGACAACACTGTTACTGTTCTCATGTCTGTTGTCCTGTATTAACATCTAATGGTGACTTCCTCTGGGCTGAGTTATTACCAGGACAACACTGTTACTGTTCTCATGTCTGTTGTCCTGTATTAACATCTAATGGAGACTTCCTCTGGGCTGAGTTATTACCAGGACAACACTGTTACTGTTCTCATGTATGTTGTCCTGTATTAACATCTAATGGAGACTTCCTCTGGGCTGAGTTATTACCAGGACAACACTGTTACTGTTCTCATGTATGTTGTCCTGTATTAACATCTAATGGTGACTTCCTCTGGGCTGAGGTAGAACCAGGACAACACTGTTACTGTTCTCATGTCTGTTGTCCTGTATTAACATCTAATGGAGACTTCCTCTGGGCTGAGTTATTACCAGGACAACACTGTTACTGTTCTCATGTCTGTTGTCCTGTATTAACATCTAATGGTGACTTCCTCTGGGCTGAGTTATTACCAGGACAACACTGTTACTGTTCTCATGTCTGTTGTCCTGTATTAACATCTAATGGAGACTTCCTCTGGGCTGAGTTATTACCAGGACAACACTGTTACTGTTCTCATGTATGTTGTCCTGTATTAACATCTAATGGAGACTTCCTCTGGGCTGAGTTATTACCAGGACAACACTGTTACTGTTCTCATGTATGTTGTCCTGTATTAACATCTAATGGTGACTTCCTCTGGGCTGAGGTAGAACCAGGACAACACTGTTACTGTTCTCATGTCTGTTGTCCTGTATTAACATCTAATGGAGACTTCCTCTGGGCTGAGGTAGAACCAGGACAACACTGTTACTGTTCTCATGTCTGTTGTCCTGTATTAACATCTAATGGAGACTTCCTCTGGGCTGAGGTAGAACCAGGACAACACTGTTACTGTTCTCATGTCTGTTGTCCTGTATTAACATCTAATGGAGACTTCCTCTGGGCTGAGGTAGAACCAGGACAACACTGTTACTGTTCTCATGTCTGTTGTCCTGTATTAACATCTAATGGAGACTTCCTCTGGGCTGAGTTATTACCAGGACAACACTGTTACTGTTCTCATGTCTGTTGTCCTGTATTAACATCTAATGGAGACTTCCTCTGGGCTGAGTTATTACCAGGACAACACTGTTACTGTTACTGTTCTCATGTCTGTTGTCCTGTATTAACATCTAATGGAGACTTCCTCTGGGCTGAGTTATTACCAGGACAACACTGTTACTGTTCTCATGTCTGTTGTCCTGTATTAACATCTAATGGTGACTTCCTCTGGGCTGAGGTAGAACCAGGACAAAGCTGTTACTGTTCTCATGTCTTTTGTCCTGTATTAACATCTAATGGAGACTTCCTCTGGGCTGAGTTATTACCAGGACAACACTGTTACTGTTCTCATGTCTGTTGTCCTGTATTAACATCTAATGGTGACTTCCTCTGGGCTGAGTTATTACCAGGACAACACTGTTACTGTTCTCATGTCTGTTGTCCTGTATTAACATCTAATGGAGACTTCCTCTGGGCTGAGTTATTACCAGGACAACACTGTTACTGTTCTCATGTATGTTGTCCTGTATTAACATCTAATGGAGACTTCCTCTGGGCTGAGTTATTACCAGGACAACACTGTTACTGTTCTCATGTATGTTGTCCTGTATTAACATCTAATGGTGACTTCCTCTGGGCTGAGGTAGAACCAGGACAACACTGTTACTGTTCTCATGTCTGTTGTCCTGTATTAACATCTAATGGAGACTTCCTCTGGGCTGAGTTATTACCAGGACAACACTGTTACTGTTCTCATGTCTGTTGTCCTGTATTAACATCTAATGGTGACTTCCTCTGGGCTGAGTTATTACCAGGACAACACTGTTACTGTTCTCATGTCTGTTGTCCTGTATTAACATCTAATGGAGACTTCCTCTGGGCTGAGTTATTACCAGGACAACACTGTTACTGTTCTCATGTATGTTGTCCTGTATTAACATCTAATGGAGACTTCCTCTGGGCTGAGTTATTACCAGGACAACACTGTTACTGTTCTCATGTATGTTGTCCTGTATTAACATCTAATGGTGACTTCCTCTGGGCTGAGGTAGAACCAGGACAACACTGTTACTGTTCTCATGTCTGTTGTCCTGTATTAACATCTAATGGAGACTTCCTCTGGGCTGAGGTAGAACCAGGACAACACTGTTACTGTTCTCATGTCTGTTGTCCTGTATTAACATCTAATGGAGACTTCCTCTGGGCTGAGGTAGAACCAGGACAACACTGTTACTGTTCTCATGTCTGTTGTCCTGTATTAACATCTAATGGAGACTTCCTCTGGGCTGAGGTAGAACCAGGACAACACTGTTACTGTTCTCATGTCTGTTGTCCTGTATTAACATCTAATGGAGACTTCCTCTGGGCTGAGGTAGAACCAGGACAACACTGTTACTGTTCTCATGTCTGTTGTCCTGTATTAACATCTAATGGTGACTTCCTCTGGGCTGAGGTAGAACCAGGACAACACTGTTACTGTTCTCTTGTCTGTTGTCCTGTATTAACATCTAATGGAGACTTCCTCTGGGCTGAGGTAGAACCAGGACAACACTGTTACTGTTCTCATGTCTGTTGTCCTGTATTAACATCTAATGGAGACTTCCTCTGGGCTGAGTTATTACCAGGACAACACTGTTACTGTTACTGTTCTCATGTCTGTTGTCCTGTATTAACATCTAATGGAGACTTCCTCTGGGCTGAGTTATTACCAGGACAACACTGTTACTGTTCTCATGTCTGTTGTCCTGTATTAACATCTAATGGTGACTTCCTCTGGGCTGAGGTAGAACCAGGACAAAGCTGTTACTGTTCTCATGTCTTTTGTCCTGTATTAACATCTAATGGAGACTTCCTCTGGGCTGAGTTATTACCAGGACAACACTGTTACTGTTCTCATGTCTGTTGTCCTGTATTAACATCTAATGGAGACTTCCTCTGGGCTAAGTTATTACCAGGACAACACTGTTACTGTTCTCATGTCTGTTGTCCTGTATTAACATCTAATGGTGACTTCCTCTGGGCTGAGTTATTACCAGGACAACACTGTTACTGTTACTGTTCTCATGTCTGTTGTCCTGTATTAACATCTAATGGAGACTTCCTCTGGGCTGAGTTATTACCAGGACAACACTGTTACTGTTCTCATGTCTGTTGTCCTGTATTAACATCTAATGGTGACTTCCTCTGGGCTGAGGTAGAACCAGGACAAAGCTGTTACTGTTCTCATGTCTTTTGTCCTGTATTAACATCTAATGGAGACTTCCTCTGGGCTGAGTTATTACCAGGACAACACTGTTACTGTTCTCATGTCTGTTGTCCTGTATTAACATCTAATGGAGACTTCCTCTGGGCTAAGTTATTACCAGGACAACACTGTTACTGTTCTCATGTCTGTTGTCCTGTATTAACATCTAATGGTGACTTCCTCTGGGCTGAGTTATTACCAGGACAACACTGTTACTGTTCTCATGTCTGTTGTCCTGTATTAACATCTAATGGAGACTTCCTCTGGGCTGAGTTATTACCAGGACAACACTGTTACTGTTCTCATGTATGTTGTCCTGTATTAACATCTAATGGTGACTTCCTCTGGGCTGAGGTAGAACCAGGACAACACTGTTACTGTTCTCATGTCTGTTGTCCTGTATTAACATCTAATGGAGAC
Source organism: Thymallus thymallus (assembly GCA_023634145.1). Classification (NCBI taxonomy): domain Eukaryota; kingdom Metazoa; phylum Chordata; class Actinopteri; order Salmoniformes; family Salmonidae; genus Thymallus; species Thymallus thymallus. Next base: position 38,494,617 of record CM042415.1, on the reverse strand, counting down.
TTCCTCTGGGCTGAGGTAGAACCAGGACAACACTGTTACTGTTCTCATGTCTGTTGTCCTGTTTTAACATCTAATGGAGACTTCCTCTGGGCTGAGTTATTACCAGGACAACACTGTTACTGTTCTCATGTCTGTTGTCCTGTATTAACATCTAATGGAGACCTCCTCTGGGCTGAGGTAGAACCAGGACAACACTGTTACTGTTCTCATGTCTGTTGTCCTGTATTAACATCTAATGGAGACTTCCTCTGGGCTGAGTTATTACCAGGACAACACTGTTACTGTTCTCATGTCTGTTGTCCTGTTTTAACATCTAATGGAGACTTCCTCTGGGCTGAGGTAGAACCAGGACAACACTGTTACTGTTCTCATGTCTGTTGTCCTGTATTAACATCTAATGGAGACTTCCTCTGGGCTGAGGTAGAACCAGGACAACACTGTTACTGTTCTCATGTCTGTTGTCCTGTATTAACATCTAATGGAGACTTCCTCTGGGCTGAGTTATTACCAGGACAACACTGTTACTGTTCTCATGTCTGTTGTCCTGTATTAACATCTAATGGTGACTTCCTCTGGGCTGAGGTAAAACCAGGACAACACTGTTACTGTTCTCATGTCTGTTGTCCTGTATTAACATCTAATGGAGACTTCCTCTGGGCTGAGTTATTACCAGGACAACACTGTTACTGTTTTCATGTCTGTTGTCCTGTATTAACATCTAATGGTGACTTCCTCTGGGCTGAGTTATTACCAGGACAACACTGTTACTGTTTTCATGTCTTTACCAAGAATGCCGTCTCCACCAACGCGGGAACAACGCCTTTATATTTAATTTAGGCTTTAGGGCAGAATCTACACTACACAGATTGAATAGATATTTCTCTGTGGTGTTGTTATTGTGGAGACGTGGAGTGGCTGTGTTGAAGAATATTGAACATTTACTGTAACATGTTTAGGCCCAGTAACATGGCAATTCATTTACACAATGGCGCATGGAAACAATATGAAGATATGGGCTGTTCAGCCTCTGCTATGAGAAGTGATTTGAACCCGATATTCTGTAACGGCAGAATTATCCCGATATTCTGTAACGGCAGAATTAACCAGATATTCTGTAACGGCAGAATGAACCAGATATTCTGTAACGGCAGAATTAACCAGATATTCTGTAACGGCAGAATTAACCAGATATTCTGTAACGGCAGAATTAACCCGATATTCTGTAACGGCAGAATTAACCAGATATTCTGTAACGGCAGAATGAACCAGATGTTCTGTAACGGCAGAATTAACCCGATATTCTGTAACGGCAGAATTAACCCGATATTCTGTAACGGCAGAATTAACCAGATATTCTGTCACGGCAGAATTAACCAGATATTCTGTCACGGCAGAATTAACCAGATATTCTGTCACGGCAGAATTAACCAGATATTCTGTCACGGCAGAACTGCATGAAAACGATGTGAAATTGTGCAGATAATCAGCTAAATCTCTCAACATGAGAAGCTAATTGCATCAGGAATTAGCAGCATAGCTGGGGTCCATTGGTTTGGTCACGGCTAGTTTCTTACAGGGAGATGATGATGGGTATTAGTGTCTAATTAAAGTAGGTCAGAGGAGCTGAAGGTCCAACATTATTAACATCATTCAGATGGTCGTTGTAAACAGATGACTGACTTTTTTATTACGTCACTACACAGAGGGTGTAGGTTTAGTGTAATAAAGTTTTATTTACTACTTTGAAGTTTCTATTTATTTTTGCCTTATGTGGACTTGAATATTGGTGTAAGTAATAGATATATAAACGTCTTACAAGGAAGTGAAGCAGGAAATACATACAGTAGCTAATGATGGTGGCTTGTTCCATTCTCGATGGACTGATCTAGACTGACTCCATGACGTTGTAATGATGTCTGTTCAGTGGTGAAGCCACAGTGGTCCTCCTGGCCTCCAGCTAGAATCCACCAGCCTCTGTCTCTCTCTCTCTGCCTCTGCTGAGACTGGAGCTGTTATCTGGTCAGAAGTACCTCTGTCTCGCTCTCTCTGCCTCTGCTGAGACTGGAGCTGTTATCTGGTCAGAAGTACCTCTGTCTCTCTCTCTCTCTGCCTCTGCTGAGACTGGAGCTGTTATCTGGTCAGAAGTACCTCTGTCTCTCTCTCTCTCTGCCTCTGCTGAGACTGGAGCTGTTATCTGGTCAGAAGTACCTCTGTCTCTCTCTCTCTCTGCCTCTGCTGAGACTGGAGCTGTTATCTGGTCAGAAGTACCTCTGTCTCTCTCCCCTGCTCTCCCCTTACTCTCTTATCAGTTAAGAAAACTGCTATTGTTATTTATTAATGTGTTTGAGGCAGCTGTTATTTATGAGTGTTTGAGGCAGCTGTTGTTATTTTTGAGTGTTTGAGGCAGCTGTTGTTATTTATGAGTGTTTAAGGCAGCTGTTGTTATTTACTAGTGTTTGAGGCAGCTGTTATTTATGAGTGTTTGAGGCAACTGTTGTTATTTATTAATGCTTTTGAGACAGCTGTTGTTATTATGGAGTGTTTGAGACAGCTTGTGTTATTTATTAATGTTTTTGAGACAGCTGTTGTTATTTATTAATGTTTTTGAGACAGCTGTTGTTATTTTTGAGTGTTTGAGACAGCTGTTGTTATTTATGAGTGTTTGAGACAGCTGTTGTTATTTATGAGTGTTTGAGGCAGCTGTTATTTATGAGTGTTTGAGGCAGCTGTTGAATTTTATGAGTGTTTGAGGCAGCTGTTGTTATTTTTGAGTGTTTGAGGCAGCTGTTGTTATTTATGAGTGTTTAAGGCAGCTCTTGTTATTTATTAATGTGTTTGAGACAGCTGTTGTTATTTTTGAGTGTTTGAGGCAGCTGTTGTTATTTATGAGTGTTTGAGACAGCTGTTGTTATTTTTGAGTGTTTGAGGCAGCTGTTATTTATGAGTGTTTGAGGCAGCTGTTGTTATTTTTGAGTGTTTGAGGCAGCTGTTGTTATTTATGAGTGTTTAAGGCAGCTGTTGTTATTTATTAGTGTTTGTGACAGCTGTTGTTATTTATTAGTGTTTGAGAAAGCTGTTGTTATTTATGAGTGTTTAGATAGATAGATAGATAGATAGATAGATAGATAGATAGATAGATAGATAGATAGATAGATAGATAGATAGATAGATAGATAGATAGATAGATAGATAGATAGATAGATAGATAGATAGATAGATAGATAGATAGATAGATAGATAGATAGGTACTTTATTGATCCCCGGGGGGGCAATTTCATTGTCAAGCAGCTACAACAAAACACAGGGCAGGTGCAAAATGCCACAACGAAAGTACACAAAAGACAGATACACGGTACATGATACATAGAGCGGCAGTATGAAAAAGTATAGAAATACAAGATATCTGGAGTGCAAAAAAAAAGCTATAAAAGGACATTGCATAGTATGAGTGGTTGGCTGAATATGTACACTATACATTGGTGGATGTTGGATGGTTAACTATACTATACAGGTCGATGGCAGAGAAATACTTCAGTAGCTAAAAATGTGTATGATATGAGCGAGGGTAATAATAGTTTACTTAATAGACAGACTGGGTAAATGAACAGGTAAGTGAAAATTTTGCATGGTTAAATTAGCTGTACAGTTAGGTATACAGTTATATTTACAGATAAGTGAATACTTGCATGTTTACACAAACTGTACAGGTAAATGACAGGAAGAGATACTTTAATAGCTAAATGTGTGTATGATATCATTTGGGGTAATAATAGTAATTCCCTTAAAATACAGTCCTTAGTGCGCAGGGTTTAATTACAGACAACTGCACTTATTGCACATTCGATATACTAAAAGCAATGAGAAAAGGTGCAACTGGCAGGATACTAATATGCATTCCTGAGTGAATGCCTACGTCCAATAATTACTTACAATATTGCATGTGATATAATATAACAACTGTACATGAGTATGTATATACAGACCTGTATGAATAAATAGGTCCTGAGTGGATGAGTGCTGACGGACCAGAGTTACTCACGGATGGATGCATAATTGTTAAACTAGGTCCTAGCACCCCAACAGTTCCAGATCTATGTTGCCGATGGCACGGCACCCCGGTGAGGCATTATATAGTCTCATAGCCGCCGGCAGGAAGGACCTCCTGTAGCGCTCTCTGGCACACCGTGGTGGGATCAGTCTGTGACTGAAAGTGCTCCTCTGCGTCATAACCATAGCATGCAGAGGGTGGGTGACGTTGTCCATGATGGCCAGCAGTTTGGCCAGGATCCGTCTCTCCGCCACCTCCTCTAGAGTGTCAAGGCTCATCCCCAGGACAGAGCTAGCCTTCCTGATCAGCTTATTTACCCGAGAAGCATCACCGGCTTTGATGTTTGCTCCCCAGCACACCACTGCAAAAAAAGATGGCACTGGCCACCACAGACTGGTAGAAGGTATGCAGTAGTTTACTGCACACGTTGAAGGACCTGAGCCTCCTCAGAAAGTAGAGTCGGCTCTGGCCCTTTTTGTACAGAGCCCCGGTGTTACCATCCCATTCCAGCCTGTTGTCCATATGGACACCCAGGAACTTGTATGACTCAACCATTTCCACATCCATCCCCTTTATAGGGACTGCAGTCAGTTGTGCCTTGGTTCTCCTGAAGTCCACCACCATCTCCTTAGTTTTGCTGATGTTGAGCTGAAGGTGGTTCTGCTCACACCACAACACAAAGTCACTGATTGTGCTCCTGTACTCCTCCTCCTGCCCACCCCTGATGCACCCTACAATAGCAGAGTCATCCGAGAACTTCTGTAGGTGGCATGTTTCAGAGTTATATCTGAAGTCTGAGGTGTAGAGGGTGAACAGGAAGGGGGACAGGACCGTACCCTGGGGGGCCCCTGTGTTGCTAACTGCCCGTTCTGACACACAGCTCTGTAGTCGCACAAATTGTGTCCTACCGGTCAGGTAGTCCGTGACCCAGGAGACTAAGGGTGCTTCCACTTTCATCCTCCTCATCTTCTCACCCAGTAGCAGGGGCTGAATGGTATTGAAGGCACTGGAGAAGTCAAAAAACATGACCCTCACAGTGCAACCTGCGTTGTCCAGGTGAGAGTAGGCCCTCTGCAGAAGGTAGATGATTGCATCATCCACCCCGATGTTGCGCTGGTATGCAAACTGCAGGGGGTCCAGTGATGTACACACCAGGGGTCTGAGGTGAGCGAGGACTAACCTTTCCAGGGTCTTCATGATGTGGGATGTTAGCGCTACAGGTCGGAGGGTCGCAGGAGTATTCCACACAGTTGGTCAGCACAGACCCTAAGCACCCTCAGGCTGATGCCATCTGGGCCTGCCGCTTTCCACTGATGTAGTCTCTCCAGCTCTCTCTCTAGTCCAGATGTCTGATCCAAGGCACTTAACCCTAACTGACCCTGTAGGTAGTGCGTCCTTGTAAATAATAATTTGTTCTTAACTGACAATTAACCATAATCCAAATTCTTGCCGTTACTACCCTGCATGAATATGCTGTTAGCTAACCAACCAGGTTTAATGTTAGCTAGCTAACATTAGTCTATAACTAGCCAAGCAAATGGTTCTGAGATACAAATAATAAGATCATACACGTAACGTATGCCTTAACTAGAAATGAAACGTGTATTATCTGAAAATGTAGCTAGCTAGCTTTCTTACCCGTTTACATCATGGATGGACACGCCTCTCTGTCACGGTGCCATGGTGTCCCTTAGTTTGAAGATGTAATCCAGACAGGTGTTTTCTCCATCTCCTTAGCTATCATACTCTAATAACACTGATTTCAAAACTCGGTCCTCCAGAAAGTGGAGAGGAACACTTACATAAAAAAAGGTTTGTTTGACAGGATTAACTACACATACTGACCAGCTCAAATACAGACAGAAGTGTGCTATATGGCAGACCAATCCGAACTCCTCTCTCTGGGAAGGAGGAAAGTAATAAGAGCTGGAGAGAAAAAGATGGCGGAAGCGAATGATGTAGTGGATTCTGAAATTAATAGAATCAAGGAGAATTGGAATATTGTCCAAAAGAAAGGAAAACGGAGCAAAGTAGATACAGAGATGAGAACGTCACTTCCTGTCTTGTAGGAGACGGTTTGTAAATGAGGAGCAGCTGATCGAAGTACCAATGTTGAGGAATCCAAACTGGTGGAGAGAGTGCTGGGAAGAGTGAAGGCTGTGAGGAACATGAGAGGCGGGCTGGTTTGGATTATTATGCTTCTGAAGAACAGAACACGTCTCACCTGATTGGAGGAACAGAACAAACGTGTGTTACGTCTCACCTGATTGGATAAGTTTGAAGTGTTGTGTATCTCTTAGGAACAGGACACGCCTCAAGACGGTTATATCTTGAGTCTCGTGGGAAGCAGATGTTGAAGAGATAAAACATATTTGTGGAGTGATTGATTCACGTCGGATGAACCGCGTAGTGAATGGAGAAAAAGTGAAGAGTCTATCAGTGCTATTGTTTTTTGATATGGAGTCTCTCCCTACCCTACCCTAGAGCATTTATCCCAAGACCAATGCAGTGTGATCATTGGAAAGCTTTAGGTCATGTTTCAAGTGTTTGCAGAAGGGAGAAGCCGAGATGTCTAAATTGTGGAAAATATCATATTACGTGTTATAAAAGTGATGAAAATGTAATGTGTTGTAATTGTGGTGGGAATCATGAAGCCACGTCTTCCGAATGCCGCACAACGGTGAAAGAGAATAAGGTGGCAAAAGTCAGGGGTGTCCAGAGCATTTCATATGCAGCAGCTGTTAAAAGGCTTGAGGGTTTTAATGGTGCACCTGAAGAGTCCATGGTGGTGGACAGGCCTTCACTGCAGGATGCAGGGGTTGTCTTACACCAAGAGGATCCTGTCATTTTAAATGTTAAGAAGGTGGACTTTATAGGTATGGTAATTAATGGGACTGCCAAGGTGGAGAGCAGGTCCAGGAAGACAGAAATCATTGTGGAAGCGGCGGAGCGGTTCCTGGGGCTGAAAGATTTCTCGGCGAAGGAGTTAGATGGAATATTGTCACAAGCCGTTCCACCCACTCAGGCCCTGGAGAAGAAGACGTGGGAGTTTAGTTTTGTTTTGTCAATGTACTATTTTATTTGGGTGGATTAAGTTAGTTTCCTTATTAAGTACGCATTTGCATATTACCTGGTTCTGGTTTCAACCCGTCCAGTTGGTTTGTAGTTCGTCATGAAACCCAGAGAGGAAGAAGAACAAGAGAAGACTCCTGTCTACGTTTGTCTTGCCCACTCATTATCTCAGCCAATCATGGCTAGTAGGAAGGTTGCTTTCTTTTTCGGTGGCTAAACCAACTAGCCTCGTAATTTAATGATATGATTTGTATTTACAGACGGCATACACGTTTGTTATTAAGACACATGAAAGTTCACATGTTCCAGAATACATTTATGGCAAAAAACGCATTTTGATTTTTTTAAAAGTTGACGTTCAAATGGCTCTCCTGTGAAGTAGTGACTCGCGACATACGCCTAGTTTCATGAAACGAGTCACATATGGCCACATTCCAGGCTGACCAGGAAGGGAGTCAGCCCAATAAGGATATGGCCACATTCCAGGCTGACCAGGAAGGGAGTCAGCCCAATAAGGATATGGCCACGTTCCAGGCTGACCAGGAAGGGAGTCAGCCCAATAAGGATATGGCCACGTTCCAGGCTGACCAGGAAGGGAGTCAGCCCAATAAGGATATGGCCACGTTCCAGGCTGACCAGGAAGGGAGTCAGCCCAATAAGGATATGGCAACGTTCCAGGCTGACTAAATTGCAGACACCTGCCTGACGCCTGTGGCCACATTGCCTGGTTAGGTGTTTATCATGTCACAACCTACCTAGCTGAATACTAACTACCTAACCTACCTATCCTGAATACTAACTACCTAACCTACCTAGCTGAATACTAACTACCTAACCTACCTAGCCTGAATACTAACTACCTAACCTACCTAGCCTGAATACTAACTACCTAACCTACCTAGCTGAATACTAACTACCTAACCCACCTAACCTGAATACTAACTACCTAACCTACCTAGCTGAATACTAACTACCTAACCTACCTAGCTGAATACTAACTACCTAACCTAACTAGCTGAATACTAACTACCTAACCCACCTAGCCTGAACACTAACTACCTAACCTACCTAGCTGAATACTAACTACCTAACCTACCTAGCTGAATACTAACTACCTAACTTACCTAGCCTGAATACTAACTACCTAACCCACCTAGCTGAATACTAACTAACTAACCTACCTAGCTGAATACTAACTACCTAACCCACCTAGCTGAATACTAACTACCTAACCTACCTAGCCTGAATACTAACTACCTAACCCACCTAGCTGAATACTAACTACCTAACCTACCTAGCCTGAATACTAACTACCTAACCTACCTAGCCTGAATACTAACTACCTAACCCACCTAGCTGAATACTAACTACCTAACCTACCTATCCTGAATACTAACTACCTAACCTACCTAGCTGAATACTAACTACCTAACCTACCTAGCCTGAATACTAACTACCTAACCTACCTATCCTGAATACTAACTACCTAACCTACCTAGCCTGAATACTAACTACCTAACCTACCTAGCTGAATACTAACTACCTAACCCACCTAGCCTGAATACTAACAACCTAATCTACCTAGCCTGAATACTAACTACCTAACCCACCTAGCTGAATACTAACTACCTAACCTACCTAGCTGAATACTTACTACCTAACCTACCTAGCTGAATACTAACTACCTAACCTACCTAGCTGAATACTAACTACCTAACCTACCTATCTGAATACTAACTACCTAACCTACCTAGCCTGAATACTAACTACCTAACCTACCTATCCTGAATACTAACTACCTAACCTACCTAGCCTGAATACTAACTACCTAACCTACCTATCCTGAATACTAACTACCTAACCTACCTATCCTGAATACTAACTACCTAACCTACCTAGCCTGAATACTAACTACCTAACCTACCTAACCTGAATACTAACTACCTAACCTACCTATCCTGAATAATAACTACCTAACCTACCTAACCTGAATACTATCTTCCTGTCTGATAGAAATATGGAGAAAAACACTGTTTATTACCAGGAGCAAAAAGTTCACAGATGAACCAAGAGAAAAACTACTTCTCTCCCCTGGCCAGTGATATTAGCTGTAGAGGAAGAATTGATCAGCTAACTGGCTTTTATCAGAGCTGTCCTTATGGTGTGAGACGACACCAGACCACAGTGTTCTTACAGTGTGAGACGACACCAGACCACAGTGTTCTTACAGTGTGAGATGACAACAGACCACAGTGTCCTTATGGTGTGAGATGACAACAAACCACTATGTTCTTATTGTGTGAGATGACAACAGACCACTGTGTTCTTATGGTGTGAGATGACAACAGACCACTGTGTTCTTATGGTGTGAGATGACAACAAACCACTGTGTTCTTATTGTGTGAGATGACAACAGACCACCGTGCTCTCATGGTGTGAGATGACAACAGACCACCGTGTTCTTATGGTGTGAGATGACAACAGACCACTGTGTTCTTATTGTGTGAGATGACAACAGACCACTGTGTTGTTATTGTGTGAGACCACAACAGACCACTGTGTTCTTATGGTGTGAGATGACAACAGACCACTGTGTTCTTATGGTGTGAGATGACAACCACCACAGTGTTCTTATGGTGTGAGATGATAACCACCACAGTGTTCTTATGGTGTGGGATGACAACAAACCACTGTGTTCTTATTGTGTGAGATGACAACAGACCACAGTAGACTGAGACATGGTGTTTATTGCACGTTGAAGAATATGTCACAAAATAATGGCTGATATGTTTTGTCCCCTAAACATTGCTGAAACACAAAGAGTGTATTTCTTCTAAGACTTTTTCTCAAACAATCTCTTGTTAGGCTCTAGTATTTTCTTCTGCAGTATTATTCAGAGCTTCTCTAAGTCCAAATGGAGTAATTAGAAACAGAAATAACCTCTTAAGGATCTAACCCTTTTTTTCAATTTTCACCTAAAATGACATACTTAAATCTAACTGCCTGTAGCTCAGGAACTGAAGCAAGGATAGGCATATTATTGATACCATTTGATAGAATATGGGCAGAAAGCTTAAATTCTTGTTAATCTAACTGCACTTTTCAATTTACAGAAGCTGTTACAGTGAAAGAATAGACAGACCGACAGACAGACCGACAGACCGACAGACCGACAGACAGACAGACAGACAGACAGACAGGCAGGCAGGCAGGCAGGCAGGCAGGCAGGCAGGCAGGCAGGCAGGCAGGCAGGCAGGCAGACAGGCAGGCAGACAGACAGACAGACAGACAGACAGACAGACAGACAGACAGACAGACAGACAGACAGACAGACAGACAGACAGACAGACAGACAGACAGACAGACAGACAGACAGACAGACAGACAGACAGACAGATAGATAGTCTGTGTGTCTGTATCTACTAGTCATTCAGTCTGTGTGTCTGTATCTACTAGTCATTCAGTCTGTGTGTCTGTATCTACTAGTCATTCAGTCTGTGTGTCTGTATCTACTAGTCATTCAGTCTGTGTGTCTGTATCTACTAGTCATTCAGTCTGTGTGTCTGTATCTACTAGTCATTCAGTCTGTGTGTCTGTATCTACTAGTCATTCAGTCTGTGTGTCTGTATCTACAAGTCATTCAGTCTGTGTGTCTGTATCTACAAGTCATTCAGTCTGTGTGTCTGTATCTACTAGTCATTCATTCTCTGTGTCTGTGTCTACTGGTCATTCAGTCTGTGTGAATATCAGTATCTACAAGTCATTCAGTTTGTAGACAGACAGACAGACAGACAGACAGACAGACAGACAGACAGATAGATAGATAGTCTGTGTGTCTGTATCTACTAGTCATTCAGTCTGTGTGTCTGTATCTACTAGTCATTCAGTCTGTGTGTCTGTATCTACTAGTCATTCAGTCTGTGTGTCTGTATCTACTAGTCATTCAGTCTGTGTGTCTGTATCTACTAGTCATTCAGTCTGTGTGTCTGTATCTACAAGTCATTCAGTCTGTGTGTCTGTATCTACAAGTCATTCAGTCTGTGTGTCTGTATCTACTAGTCATTCAGTCTCAGTATCAGTATCTACAAGTCATTCAGTCGTTCAGTCAGTGCCTGTATTTACTAGTCGTTCAGTCAGTGCCTGTATTTACTAGTCGTTCAGTCAGTGCCTGTATTTACTAGTCGTTCAGTCAGTGCCTGTATTTACTAGTCGTTCAGTCTGTATGTTCACGTGGGTTTAATTGTAACATGACTGGAGATCACTCCAGAGAGTAGATGTACTCAGTGTTAAAGCTGCTGTTATGTTCTCTCTCTGCCTGGGTGTCAAGGGTTTAAACTATGCTGCCTGCTATCAGAGGACGTCTTGTTTATTTCAAACCCTCCAGACGTCACAGCTTGTTGTTGTTCCACCACATGTGATTAATAATGAGAGCTACCTTGTGTTCAGCTCTGACACAGTCACACTCCATACAACCTCTGACTCGTACAGAGAGACCTATTTCATTCTTAGAGCTAACTGCAGTGCTATTTCTAGGTTGATCTCCTATGTAAAACAACAACATCTCCTGGAATATCTCTCATATCATTCTTTCAATGAGTTCCAGTAATGAACAAAGTCTTTGAGCTGTGTTGTATTCCCAACAAGCCTTGATAATGCCTCAGTTCACTTAGAATCAACACTGTCTGGGTGTGTGTGTGTCAGATGGAGACCGTTGAGAGAGTTTCCCCAGCGCTGATCTCAACACTCTCCCCAGGGTACAGACATACAGATGAGCTACTCCATCGCAGGGAGAAGAAGCATTATTAACGGAAACAGAGATGAGGAAAGCCGGAGAGAGAACTTCAAAAGGAGGTGTTTTCCAGCGCAGTAATACAACATGACAGGTTTATAAAATCTCTGCCACTTGTTGAAGGAAATGGAGGCTCTGCTAACGGATGTCATATTTAACTTCAAGACATTACTTTAATAACGGGATTATTGTGTTAGTGGGATGGAAATAAAACTTGAATTCTCAGAGTGGGGCCGACTGAACGCTTGGATGTGCAGCAGCTGAAATGAGAGAGGTGATTCTCTCCCTCTCTCCCACCTCTCTCACTCTACCTCTCTTCCTGTCTCATTGTGATTCCAGGGACCCTCCGCTCCTGCGATTAAACCTCTCTTGCTTTCAGTTTGCAAAGGTAATGAGAATCTAATGAGGCTTGACTGGAGCATTTTTACCTCTTCATTCTGCTACACTCACAACAGGCTCCCCTAGGACCAAGAGAACCAGGATTATTATAGAGGTACTGCTGATGGATGGATGGATGGATGGATGGTAGAGAGAGAGAGAGAGAGAGAGATGGAAGGAGGGAGGGAGGGAGGGAGGGAGAGAGAGAGAGAGAGAGAGAGAGAGAGATGGAGGGAGGGAGGGAGAGAGAGAGAGAGAGAGAGATGGAGGAAGGGAGGGAGGGAGAGAGAGAGAGAGATTGAGGGAGGGAGGAATGGAGAGAGATGGAGGGAGGAGGGATGGAGGGAGGAGGGAGGAGGGAGGGATGGAGAGTGAGAGAGGGAGGAGGGAGGGATGGAGAGTGAGAGAGGGGGGAGGGAGGGATGGAGAGAGAGAGAGATGGAGGGAGAGAGAGAGAGAGAGAGAGAGAGAGAGAGAGAGGAGGGAGGGAGGGAGGGAGGGAGAGAGAGATGGAGGGAGGGAGAGAGAGATGGAGGGAGGGAGAGAGAGAGATGGAGGGAGAGAGATGGAGGGAGGAGGGAGGGAGGGAGAGAGAGAGAGAGAGAGATGAAGGGAGGGAGGGAGGGAGAGAGAGAGGAGAGAGAGAGAGAGAGAGAGAGAGAGAGAGAGAGAGAGAGAGAGAGAGAGAGAGAGAGAGAGAGAGAGAGAGAGAGAGAGAGAGAGAGAGAGAGAGATGGAGGGAGGAGGGAGGGATACCCTACTATACCAACCTGACCCTACTATACCATCCTGACCCTACTATACCATCCTGACCCTACTATACCAACCTGACACAACTATACCATCCTGACCCTACTATACCATCCTGACCCTACTATACCAACCTGACACAACTATACCAACCAGCCCCTACTATACCATCCTGACCCTACTATACCATCCTGACCCTACTATACCAACCAGCCCCTACTATACCAACCTGACCCTACTATACCAACCTGACACAACTATACCAACCTGACACAACTATACCAACCTGACCCTACTATTCCAACCTGACACAACTATACCATCCTGACCCTACTATACCAACCTGACCCTACTATACCAACCTGACCCTACTATACCAACCTGACACAACTATACCAACCTGACCCTACTATTCCAACCTGACACAACTATACCAACCTGACCCTACTATACCAACCTGACACAACTATACCAACCAGACCCTACTATACCAACCTGACACAACTATACCAACCTGACCTTACTATACCAGCCTGACCTTACTATACCATCCTGACCCTACTATACCATCCTGACCCTAATATACCAACCTGACCCTACTATACCATCCTGACCCTACTATACCATCCTGACCCGACTATACCATCCTGACCCTACTATACCAACCTGACCCTACTATACCAACCTGGCCCTACTATACCATCCTGACCCTTCTATACCAACCAGCCCCTACTATACCATCCTGACCCTACTATACCAACCAGCCCCTACTATACGATCCTGACCCTACTATACCAACCTGACCCTACTATACCAACCTGACCCTACTATACCAACCTGACACAACTATACCAACCTGACCCTACTATACCAACCTGACCCTACTATACCAACCTGACCCTACTATACCAACCAGCCCCTACTATACCAACCTGACCCTAATATACCATCCTGACCCTACTATACCAACCTGACCCTACTATACCAACCTGACCCTACTATACCAACCTGACCCTACTATACCAACCTGACACCACTATACCAACCAGCCCCTACTATACCATCCTGACACAACTATACCAACCTGACACAACTATACCAACCACCCCCTACTATAGATAGATAGATAGATAGATAGATAGATAGATAGATAGATAGATAGATAGATAGATAGATAGACAGACAGACAGACAGACAGACAGACAGACAGACAGACAGACAGACAGACAGACAGACAGACAGACAGACAGACAGACAGACAGACAGACAGACAGACAGACAGACAGACAGACAGACAGACAGACAGACAGACAGACAGACAGACAGACAGACAGACAGACAGACAGACAGACAGACAGACAGACAGACAGACAGACAGACAGATAGATAGATAGATAGATAGATAGATAGATAGATAGATAGATAGATAGATAGATAGATAGATAGATAGATAGATAGATAGATAGATAGATAGATAGATAGATAGATAGATAGATAGATAGATAGATAGATAATTTATTGATCCCCAGGGGGGAAATTTCATTGACAAGCAGCTACAACAAAACACAGGGCAGGTGCAAAATGCCACAACGAAAGTACACAAAAGACAGATACACGGTACATGATACATAGAGCGGCAGTATGAAAAAGTATAGAAATACAAGATATCTGGAGTGCAAAAAAATAAAAGCTATAAAAAGACATAGCATAGTATGAGTGGTTGGCTGAATATGTACACTATACATTGGTGGATGTTGGATGGTTAACTATACTATACAGGTCGATGGCAGAGAAATACTTCAGTAGCTAAAAATGCGTATGATATGAGCGAGGGTAATAATAGTTTACTTAATAGACAGACTGGGTAAATGAACAGGTAAGTGAACAGTTTGCATGGTTAAATGATCTGTACAGTTAGGTATACAGTTATATTTACAGATAAGTGAATACTTGCATGGGTACACAAACTGTACAGGTAAATGACAGGAAGAGATACTTTAATAGCTAAATGTGTGTATGATATCATTTGGGGTAATAATAGTAATTCCCTTAAAATACAGTCCTTAGTGCGCAGGGTTTAATTACAGACAACTGCACGTATTGCACATTCGATATACTAAAAGCAATGAGAAAAGGTGCAATTGACAGGATACTAATATGCGTTCCCGAGTGAATGCCTACGTAAGTTAGGTCCAAGAATTACTTACAATATTGCACGTGATATGATATAACAACTGTACATGAGTATGTATATACAGACCTGTATGAATAAATAGGTCCTGAGTGGATGAGTGTTGACGGACCAGAGTTACTCATGGATGGATGCATAATTGTTAAACTAGGTCCTAGCACCCCAACAGTTCCAGATCTATGTTGCCGACGGCACGGCACCCCGGTGAGGCATTATATAGTCTAATAGCCGCCGGCAGGAAAGACATCCTGTAGCGGTCTGCCATGGTTATGACGCAGAGGAGCACCTTCAGTCACAGACTGATCCCACCACGGTGTGCCAGAGAGCGCTACAGGAGGTCCTTCCTGCCGGCGGCTATTAGACTATATAATGCCTCACCGGGGTGCCGTGCCGTCGGCAACATAGATCTGGAACTGTTGGGGTGTTAGGACCTAGTTTAACAATTATGCATCCATCCGTGAGTAACTCTGGTCCGTCATCACTCATTCACTCAGGACCTATTTATTCATGCAGGTCTGTATATACATACTCATGTACAGTTGTTATATCATATCACGTGCAATATTGCTAGTAATTCTTGGACTTAACTTACGTAGTCATTCACTCAGGAATGCATATTAGTATCCTGTCAGTTGCACCTTTTCTCATTGCTTTTAGTATATCGAATGTGCAATACGTGCAGTTATCTGTAATTAAACCCTGCGCACTAAGGACTGTATTTTAAGGGAATTACTATTATTACCCAAAATTATATCATACACACATTTAGCTATTTAAGTATCTCTTCCTGTCATTTACCTGTACAGTTAATGTAACCATGCATAATATTAACTTACCTGTTCATTTACCCAGTCTGTCTATTAAGTAAACTATTATTACCCTCGCTCATATCATACGCATTTTTAGCTATTGAAGTATTACTCTGCCATCGACCTGTATAGTATAGTTAACCATCCAACATCCACCAATGTATAGTGTACATATTCAGCCACATATTCATCTATCTATCTATCTATCTATCTATCTATCTATCTATCTATCTATCTATCTATCTATCTATCTATCTATCTATCTATCTATCTATCTATCTATCTATCTATCTATCTATCTATCTATCTATCTATCTATCTATCTATCTATCTATCTATCTATCTATCTATCTATCTATCTATCTATCTATCTATCTATCTATCTATCTATCTATCTATCTATCTATCTATCTATCTATCTATCTATCCATCCATCCATCCATCCATCCATCCATCCATCCATCCATCCATCCATCCATCCATCCATCCATCCATCCATCCATCCATCCATCCATCCATCCATCCATCCATCCATCCATCCATCCATCCATCCATCCATCCATCCATCTTTTTATTCTCGTTGAGAATGTATTGTCTTTGAAATTAATTTGAACCCATCTTTGTTCCAGGGTCAATTTAAAAGTCTGCTGTAATTATGTGCCCTGCATGAAACTGAGAATAGACACTGGTATGACAAACCTGAATATTTTAATCCCCCAGGTACTTAAGAGACTTATCAATGGAGGTAATAAAACAAAATGTTCCCGTTCTTGGGCTTAAGGGAAAGATATTTGCCTGAGGGGGAACAGTAATAACTGCTGTAATGCTACACATTTACTCATGTCGTTTATCAGTAGGTCATCTCCTCCTCTCACATGATGGTATCTACAGCTAATAGAACCTGGTGCTGGGTGACGCCTGACTAACTAACTGGCTGACTGGCTGGCTGGCTGACTGGCTGGCTGGCAGACTGGCTGACTGGCTGGCTGGCTGGCTGGCTAGCTGGCTGGCTGGCTGGCTGACTGACTGACTGGCTGGCAGACTGGCTGACTGGTTGGCTGACTGACTGACTGACTGACTGACTGACTGACTGACTGACTGGCTGGCAGACTGGCTGACTGGTTGGCTGACTGGCTGACTGGCTGACATAATAGAATAGCTTCCCATTTAAACTCTGCATAAGGCCTTTTCGTATAAGTCCATTTTGATGGGTATTTAAACTATTAGAGGCTACCTGCTAATATCAGCCATTGATCTTAGCGGTGCGTTACTCTTGTTCTCAGTGGGGGCTTTAATATCCTTATCAGCACTGGCTTGGTTTTATCCCCAATTAGTGTTTGGAGTGGGGGATCTCGATAACTGCAGAGCAGCATCAATAGTGATTTCCTGTGGAGCTGCCTCTTACCACAAGGCCACCAAGGGCATGGCCCCTGGCTCAGCACTCCTTTACTGCTCTTCAGGCTGGAGGCAGGGAGAGAGAAGGCAGAAGGCAGGGAGAGAGAAGGCAGGAGGCAGGGAGATAGAGTGCAGGGTGAGAGAAGGTATGGAGAGAGAAGGCAGGAGGCAGGGAGAGAGAAGGCAGGAGGCAGGGAGATAGAAGGCAGGGAGACAGAAGGTAGGAGGCAGGGAGAGAGAAGGCATTAGGCAGGGAGAGAGGAGGCAGGAGGAAGGGAGAGAGAAGGCAGGGAGAGAGAAGGCAGGAGGCAGGGAGAGAGAAGTCAGGGAGAGAAAAGGCAGGAAGCAGGTAGAGAAAAGGCAGGAGGCAGTGAGATAGAAGGCAGGGAGAGAGAAGGCAGGAGGCAGGGAGATAGAAGCCAGGGAGAGAGAAGGCAGGAGGCAGGGAGAGAGAAGGCAGGGAGAGAGGAGGCAGGAGGAAGGGAGAGAGAAGGCAGGGAGAGAGAAGGCAGGAGGCAGGGAGAGAGAAGTCAGGGAGAGAAAAGGCAGGAAGCAGGTAGAGAAAAGGCAGGAGGCAGTGAGATAGAAGGCAGGGAGAGAGAAGGCAGGAGGCAGGGAGATAGAAGCCAGGGAGAGAGAAGGCAGGAGGCAGGGAGAGAGAAGGCATTAGGCAGGGAGAGAGAAGGCATTAGGCAGGGAGAGAGAAGGCAGGAGGCAGGGAGATAGAAGCCAGGGAGAGAGAAGGCAGGAGGCAGGGAGAGAGAAGGCAGGGAGACAGAAGGCAGGAGGCAGAGAGAGAGAAGGCATTAGGCAGGGAGAGAAAAGACAGGGAGAGAGAGAGAAGGAAGGAAGCAGAGAGAGAGAAGGCAGGAGGCAGGGAGAGAGAAGGCAGGAAGCAGAGAGAGAGAAGGCAGGAGGCAGGGAGAGAGAAGGCAGGAAGCAGAGAGAGAGAAGGCAGGAGGCATGGAGATAGAAGGCAGGAGGCAGGGAGAGAGAAGGCAGAAGGCAGGGAGAGAGAAGGCAGGAGGCAGGGAGAGAGAAGGCAGGAGGCAAGGGGGAGAGAAGGAAGGGAGTGAGAAGGCAGGAGGCAGGGAGAGAGAAGGCAGAGAGAGAGAAGGCAGGAGCCATGGAGAGAGAAGGCAGGAGGCAGGGAGAGAGAAGGCAGGAGGCAGAAATAGAGAAGGCAGTAGGCAGGGAGAGAGAAGGCAGGAGGCAGGGAGATAGAAGGCATAAGACTGGGAGAGAGAAGGCAGGAGGCTGTGAGAGAGAATGCAGGAGGCAGGGAGAGAGAAGTCAGTAGGTAGGGAGAGAGAAGGCATATGACAGTGAGAGAAAAGGCAGGAGGCAGGTTGATAGAAGGCAGAAAGCAGAGAGAGAGAAGGCAGGGAGAGAGAAGGCAGGGATTGAGAAGGCAGGGATTGAGAAGGCAGGGATTGAGAAGGCAGGGAGAGAGAATGCAGAAGGCAGGGAGAGAGAATGCAGAAGGCAGGGACAGGGAAGCAGGAGGCATGTAGATAGAAGGCAGGAGGAAGGGAGAGAGAAGGAGTGGAGAGAAAAGGCAGAAGGCAGGGAGAGAGAAGGCAGGAGGCAGGGAGAGAGAAGGCAGAAAGCAGAGAGAGAGAAGTCAGAAAGCAGCGAGAGAGAAGGCAGGGAGAGAGAAGGCAGGGAGAGAGAAGGCAGAAAGCAGAGAGAGAGAAGGCAGGGAGAGAGAAGGCAGAAAGCAGAGAGAGAGAAGGCAGGGAGAGAGAAGGCAGAAAGCAGCGAGAGAGAAGGCAGGGAGAGAGAAGGCAGGGAGAGAGAAGGCAGAAAGCAGAGAGAGAGAAGGCAGGGAGAGAGAAGGCAGAAAGCAGCGAGAGAGAAGGCAGGGAGAGAGAAGGCAGGGAGAGAGAAGGCAGAAAGCAGAGAGAGAGAAGGCAGGGAGAGAGAAGGCAGAAAGCAGAGAGAGAGAAGGCAGGGAGAGAGAATGCAGAAAGCAGAGAGAGAGAAGTCAGGAGACATGGAGAGTTAAGGCAGGAGGCATGGCGATAGAAGGCAGAGAGAAGGCAGGAGGCAGGATTTATTTGGATTAAAATAAACCATGTCTGACCGGACCTCTCACTCTGCTCCTCGTTCCCTTCCTCACATCGTGACAGGGTTCTACCAAAATGGTTCTACCTCTAACCAAAGGGTTCTCCTATGGGGCCAGCTGGAGAACCCATTGGACCCTTTATTCTAAGAGTGTACTCACTGGAAACACACATTCTTCTGAAGATGACATTCACTAATTGAATCAGATAGCAGATCAAATTAAAAAAATATGCTGTTCATTTGTTATAAACTATTTTATTATACATATTCCTCTGAATGGTCATGTTGTCATTATCATTCATGTAGTATGGCCACTCCTCAGACAGCTGGCTGTCAGTCCCTGTTTTAACTGTAGTATGGCCACTCCTCAGACAGCTGGCTGTCAGTCCCTGTTTTAACTGTAGTATGGCCACTCCTCAGACAGCTGGCTGTCAGTCCCTGTTATAACTGTAATATGGCCACTCCTCAGACAGCTGGCTGTCAGTCCCTGTTTTAACTGTAGTATGGCCACTCCTCAGACAGCTGGCTGTCAGTCCCTGTTTTAACTGTAGTATGGCCACTCCTCAGACAGCTGGCTGTCAGTCCCTGTTTTAACTGTAGTATGGCCACTCCTCAGACAGCTGGCTGTCAGTCCCTGCACCTCTCTCTTTATCTTCACTGGGTCCCTCCTGGCAGCAGGCAGTCTGGACTGTGGTGGCTCTGAATAACCAAACCCAACCAGACTGGACTGTGGTGGTTCTGAATAACCAAACCCAACCAGACTGGACTGCGGTGGTTCTGAATAACCAAACCCAACCAGACTGGACTGTGGTGGTTCTGAATAACCAAACCCAACCAGACTGGACTGTGGTGGTTCTGAATAACCAAACCCAACCAGACTCTGAATAACCAAACCCAACCAGACTGGACTGTGGTGGTTCTGAATAACCAAACCCAACCAGACTGGACTGTGGTGGTTCTGACACAAATCCAACCAGTCTGGACTCTAATGGCGCTAACACAAACCCAACCAGTCTGGACTGTGGTGGTTCTGACAAACCAAACCCAACCAGTCTGGTCTGTGATGGTTCTGACACAAACCAAACCCAACCAGCCTGGACTGTGCTAGTTCTGACAAACTAAACCCAGCCAGTCTGGACTTTGATGGTTCTGACACAAACCTAACCAGTCTGGATTGTGGTGGTTCTGACACAAACCCAACCCAACCGATCTGGACTTTGATGGTTCTGACACAAACCCAACCAGTCTGGAATATGATGGTTCTGACACAAACCCAACCCAACCAACCAGCCCTCTCTAGACTCTGTTTCTTGTGTTTTTATCTCCTGGGTGGGTTATGTTCTTGACATTTTGCTGTTGGGGACCTTTGTCCTTTGTTAGAGTTAGGGTTATGGTCTGTTAAGACGCCTATAGGGTTAGAGTTAGGGTTATGGTCTGTTAAGACGCCTATAGGGTTAGAGTTAGGGTTATGGTCTGTTAAGACGCCTATAGGGTTAGAGTTAGGGTTATGGTCTGTTAAGACGCCATGTTTTGGCGCCGCCCTGAGTGGTCGCCTGTTAAGCAGCTCCCGTTGTCCGTGCATAAATTGTTAGTTTTTTTCGTCTCTTTTCTTTAGTTTTTTTTGCTACAGTTGAACTATAACAGTTCAGCATTATGGATTTTCTCGCAGCTGAACGTCGACAGGAGTCTTCAACTATTATTGTTTACAACAGAGCCCAGCTCCTGGATTTAGCCCACGCAGCGCTGCTGCTCCCCAGGGAAAAGTTTGATATTCCGGACGAGTTGAAAAGGCGACGCCGTGGACATAGGGCGGGATTTAAGTGTAAGGCGAAGCGGAGGAAGTACAAGCTGGCTATACCATCTATTATTATGGGCAACGTGAGGTCACTACATAACAAGATGGACGAGCTCGAGGCTCTTGTCCGTGGGCAAAGGGATTATCGGGAAACGAGCCTAATGTGTTTTACTGAGACTTGGCTGAACGATAACATCCCCATAGAGAACGTCACTATTGGCGGGTTCCGGACCGTCAGAGCGGACAGGGATCGCGTCTCTTCCGGTAAGAGCAAGGGTGGTGGGCTGGCTTTATTAGTTAACAACAGATGGTGTAATCCGAAACATATTACTCTTAAGGAACAGTTTTGTGGCCCGGACATTGAACTGTTAGCCGTTAGCCTGAGACCCTACTATTTTCCGAGGGAATTCACGGTGGCCATTGCTGTTATTGTTTACATCCCACCCTCCGCTGACGCAAACACAGCGTGTGAAGTCATCCACTCTGTTATCGCGAGGTTACAGAAAGCGCATCCCAGTGCTTTCTTTGCCATTTCGGGGGATTTTAACCACGCATCTCTCTCTTCAACGCTGCCCACGTTCAAAAAGTTGGTGAAGTGCCCAACCAGGAATAATAAAACTCTGGACTTGTTATATGCTAATGTGAAGGATGCATACAACTCCACTGCACTCCCTCCCCTCGGTAGATCGGATCACAACCTTGTCCACCTCACCCCACTCTACAGGCCTATGGTCCAACAGCAGCCTGCGACCACTAGGACCATTAGAAGATGGTCCCCGGAGGCGAATGAGGCCCTACAGGACTGCTTTGAGACAACAGACTGGGATGTGCTCTGTGAGGCTCATGGGGAGGACATCGATGGACTTACTGACTGCATAACATACTATATTAACACTGTACCCACCAGGAAGGTACACTGTTTTCCAAATAATAAACCCTGGGTCACCAGCGACCTGAAGGCCCTGCTGAATGAGAAGAAGAGGGCCTTCAAGGAGAGGGACAAGGACAAGGACAAATTGAAATGCGTCCAGAGGGAGCTGAAGTTGCGGATTGCTTAGGGGAAGAGAGGGTATAAGGAGAAGATGGAGGACAAGCTGAGGCAGAGCCAGGTGAGAGAGGTGTGGAAGGGTATGAGAAATATCACAGGCTTCAAAAAGTCAAACAATGGGCAGACGGAGGGGACCCAGAACAGAGCCAATGAGCTGAAACAATTTTTTAACAGGTTTGATACTGGCCCTCTCCACCTCCCTTCCAGCTCCCCAGACCACACACCCTCACGGCTGTCCCACCCCCACTTTGCTCACAACACCTCTGCTGAGACAATCAGTGACCCCTCCTCGACCTCTGCTCCCCCTGGACTGATCCTCAACACCCCCCTTCCCCCCACCTCCCCACCTGGGCTGGCTTTCACCACCAACCAAGTGAAGAGAGAGCTGGAGTGACTACATCAGTGGAAAGCGGCGGGCCCTGATGGCATCAGCCCAAGGGTGCTTAGGGTCTGTGCTGACCAACTGTGTGGAATACTCCAGCGTCTTTTCAACCTTAGCCTGAGCCTAGAAAGGGTCCCTGTGCTGTGGAAAACATCCTGCCTCGTCCCAGTGCCCAAGAAGGCACACCCCACTGTCCTGAATGACTTCAGACCTGTAGCACTAACATCCCACATCATGAAGACCCTGGAAAGGTTAGTCCTCGCTCACCTCAGACCCCTGGTGTGTACATCACTGGACCCCCTGCAGTTTGCATACCAGCGCAACATTGGGGTGGATGATGCAATCATCTACCTTCTGCAGAGGGCCTACTCTCACCTGGACAACGCAGGCTGCACTGTGAGGGTTATGTTTTTTTACTTCTCCAGTGCCTTCAATACCATTCAGCCCCTGCTACTGGGTGAGAAGATGAGGTGGATGAAAGTGGAAGCACCCTTAGTCTCCTGGGTCATGGACTACCTGACCGGTAGGCCACAATTTGTGCGACTACAGAGCTGTGTGTCAGAACTGGCAGTGAGCAACACAGGGGCCCCCCAGGGAACGGTCCTGTCCCCCTTCCTGTTCACCCTCTACACCTCAGACTTCAGATATAACTCTGAAACATGCCACCTACAGAAGTTCTCGGATGACTCCGCAATTGTAGGGTGCATCAGGGGTGGGCAGGAGGAGGAGTACAGGAGCACAATCAGTGACTTTGTGTTGTGGTGTGAGCAGAACCCCCTTCAGCTCAACATCAGCAAAACAAAGGAGATGGTGGTGGACTTCAGGAGAACCAAGGCACAACTGACTGCAGTCCCTATACAGGGGATGGATGTGGAAATGGTTGGGTCACACAATTTCCTGGGAGTCCATATGGACAACAGGCTGGAATGGGCTGGTAACACCAGGGCTCTGTACAAAAAGGGCCAGAGCCGACTCTACTTTCTGAGGAGGCTCAGGTCCTTCATCGTGTGCAGTAAACTACTGCATACCTTCTACCAGTCTGTGGTGGCCAGTGCCATCTTTTTTGCAGTGGTGTGCTGGGGAGCAAACATTAAAGCCGGTGATGCTTCTCGGGTAAATAAGCTGATCAGGAAGGCTAGCTCTGTCCTGGGGATGAGCCTTAGCACTCTAGAGGAGGTGGCGGAGAGACGGATCCTGGCCAAACTGCTGGCCATCATAGACAACGTCACCCAACCTCTGCACGCCATGGTTATGACGCAGAGGAGCACCTTCAGTCACAGACTGATCCCACCACGGTGTGCCAGAGAGCGCTACAGGAGGTCCTTCCTGCCGGCGGCTATTAGACTATATAATGCCTCAACGGGGTGCCGTGCCGTCGGCAACATAGATCTGGAACTGTTGGGGTGCTAGGACCTAGTTTAACAATTATGCATCCATCCGTGAGTAACTCTGGTCCATCATCACTCATTCATGCAGGTCTATACATACTCATGTACAGTTGTTATATCATATCACGTGCAGTATTGCTAGTAATTCTTGGACTTCACTCAGGAATGCATATTAGTATCCTGCCAGTTGCACCTTTTCTCATTGCTTTTAGTATATCGAATGTGCAATACGAGCAGTTGTCTGTAATTAAACCCTGCGCACTAAGGACTGTATTTTAAGGGAATTACTATTATTACCCCAAATTATTTCATACACACATTTAGCTATTAAAGTATCTCTTCCTGTCATTTACCTGTACAGTTTGTGTAACCATGCAAGTATTCACTTATCTGTAAATGTAACTGTATACCTAACTGTACAGCTAATGTAACCATGCAAAATATTCACTTACCTGTTAATTTACCCAGTCTGTCTATTAAGTAAACTATATTACCCTCGCTCATATCATATGCATTTTTAGCTACTGAAGTATTTCTCTGACATCGACCTGTATAGTATAGTTAACCATCCAACATCCACCAATGTATAGTGTGCATATTCAGCCAACCACACATACAGTGGGGAGAACAAGTATTTGATACACTGCCGATTTTGCAGGTTTTCCCACTTACAAAGCATGTAGAAGTCTGTAATTTTTATCATAGGTACTCTTCAACTGTGAGTGACGGAATCTAAAACAAAAATCCAGAAAATCACATTGTATGATTTTTAAGTAATTAATTTGCATTTTATTGCATGACATAAGTATTTGATACATCAGAAAAGCAGAACTTAATATTTGGTACAGAAACCTTTGTTTGCAATTACAGAGATCATACGTTTCCTGTAGTTCTTGACCAGGTTTGCACACACTGCAGCAGGGATTTTGGCCCACTCCTCCATACAGACCTTCTCCAGATCCTTCAGGTTTCGGGGCTGTCGCTGGGCAATACGGACTTTCAGCTCCCTCCAAAGATTTTCTATTGGGTTCAGGTCTGGAGACTGGCTAGGCCACTCCAGGACCTTGAGATGCTTCTTACGAAGCCACTCCTTAGTTGCCCTGGCTGTGTGTTTCGGGTCGTTGTCATGCTGGAAGACCCAGCCACGACCCACCTTCAATGCTCTTACTGAGGGAAGGAGGTTGTTGGCCAAGATCTCGCAATACATGGCCCCATCCATCCTCCCCTCAATACGGTGCAGTCGTCCTGTCCCCTTTGCAGAAAAGTATCCCCAAAGAATGATGTTTCCACCTCCATAATTCACGGTTGGGATGGTGTTCTTGGGGTTATACTCATCCTTCTTCTTCCTCCAAACACGGTGAGTGGAGTTTAGACCAAAAAGCTCTATATTTGTCTCATCAGACCACATGACCTTCTCCCATTCCTCCTCTGGATCATCCAGATGGTCATTGGCAAACTTCAGACGGGCCTGGACATGCGCTGGATTGAGCAGGGGGACCTTGCGTGCGCTGCAGGATTTTAAACCATGACGCCGTAGTGTGTTACTAATGGTTTTCTTTGAGACTGTGGTCCCAGCTCTCTTCAGGTCATTGACCAGGTCCTGCCGTGTAGTTCTGGGCTGATCCCTCACCTTCCTCATGATCATTGATGCCCCATAGGCAAGCATCTTGGTGCCTTCTCACCAAGATGCTTGCCTATTGTCCTGTAGCCCATCCCAGCCTTGTGCAGGTCTACAATTTTATCCCTGATGTCCTTACACAGCTCTCTCTCTGGTCTTGGCCATTGTGGAGAGGTTGGAGTCTGTTTGATTGAGTGTGTGGACAGGTGTCTTTTATACAGGTAACAAGTTCAAACAGGTGCAGTTAATACAGGTAATGAGTGGAGAACAGGAGGGCTTCTTAAAGAAAAACTAACAGGTCTGTGAGAGCCGGAATTCTTACTGGTTGGTAGGTGATCAAATACTTATGTCATGCAATAAAATGCAAATTAATTATTTAAAAATCATACAATGTGATTTTCTGGATTTTTGTTTTAGATTCCGTCTATCACAGTTGAAGTGTACCTATGATAAAAATTACAGACCTCTACATGCTTTGTAAGTAGGAAAACCTGCAAAATCGGCAGTGTATCAAATACTTGTTCTTCCCACTGTACTATGCAATGTCTTTCTATAGCTTTTTTTGCACTCCAGATATCTTGTATTTCTATACTTTTTCATACTGCCGCTCTATGTATCATGTACCGTGTATCTGTCTTTTGTGTATTTTCGTTGTGGCATTTTGCACCTGCCCTGTGTTTTGTTGTAGCTGCTTGACAATGAAATTTCCCCCCCGGGGATCAATAAAGTATCTATCTATATATAACTATAAAATCACACCTCACATGGAGGTCTGGAGGATGTTGTATTGTAAAAACAGTTTGAATGGTCCCTTGGCTACCAGCGGCAAGATTTCGATTGGATGTTACCTTTACTAGAACCCTCCCCCCACATGCCTGTTGATGCTAGTTATTTAACAGAAAATTTAAGAATATGGAGGGAAAAACCTTATTCTGTTTTGCCAGAAGTGTACTGATTTGTGCGTTTATGCATTTGATTCATTTGAAGGAGTCACTGATTAACATCCCGGCTTCACCCCTATTTACTTCCACAGGCTTACCCGTTTTAGGCTAGGGTTAGGCTGGGTTAAGAACGTTGTAGGGTTAGGGCCTCTTCAGAAGCCTATAAACCAGATGAGGTGAATATGGGGTGTCTGTAGAAACCACAGAGAAACCTCAGAAAGCAGAAGCAGCTTCATCTTCCTGTAATCTCCTATAAGTTTTCAGAGCACTTCAGGCAGTTTTCCATCACTCATCCTAAACCTCTGGGACACTTTAGTTCTCACACACCAAAGATACTTTGTTACACAAAGTATAACACCGAGCCGACCCATATATTGCTTCAAATTCATGAGAAATGGAGCAACAGTTAAATAGAAAACTATTATCCAAACACTACCCCTAATGTTGATACAACACCTATCATACTACTCTGTATAAACCCTCTAAAACAACACCTATCATACTACTATGACTGACCCTCTCTAACAACACCTATCATAATACTCTGTCTGACTCTCTTAAACAACACCTATCATAATACTCTGTCTGACTCTCTAAAACAACACCTATCATACTACTCTGTCTGACTCTCTTAAACAACACCTATCATAATACTCTGTATAAACCCTCTAAAACAACACCTATCATACTACTCTGTCTGACCGTCTAAAACAACACCTATCATACTACTCTGTCTGACTCTCTAAAACAACACCTATCATACTACTCTGTCTGACTCTCTTAAACAACACCTATCATAATACTCTGTATAAACCCTCTAAAACAACACCTATCATACTACTCTGTCTGACCGTCTAAAACAACACCTATCATACTACTCTGTCTGACTCTCTAAAACAACACCTATCATACTACTCTGTCTGACTCTCTAAAACAACACCTATCATACTACTCTGTCTGACTCTCTAAAACAACACCTATCATACTACTCTGTCTGACTCTCTAAAACAACACCTATCATAATACTCTGTCTGACTCTCTAAAACAACACCTATCATACTACTCTGTCTGACCGTCTAAAACAACACCTATTTCTGGTTATAACCTTTTTTGGCAAGACAGATCTTTTAAAGGTGAGGAGTGGCATTCTTTACCAAGGATCACCTTCAGTGCTCGGTTGTCTCCATCAGTCTGTTCCCAAACAATTTGATTTACTGGTTTTAAGTATTAAACTTTTAAATATCTAATTAGCTAACTACCTCTCTCGAAGAGTGCAGTGTATAAAGTCAGAACATCTGCTGTCTCAGCCAATGCCTGTCACCAAGGGTGTACCCCAAGGCTCGATCCTAGGCCCCACTCTTCTCAACTTACATAAACAACATACAGTAGCTCAGGCATTAAGAAGCTCTCTCATCCATTTATATGCAGATGATACAGTCTTATACTCAGCTGGCCCCTCCCCGGATTTTGTGTTAAATGCTCTACGCTGACTCAGGGAGAGAACTGAGACGCTGAGGTCTTTCCTAATGGCTGGCCTAACTCAGGGAGAGAACTGAGACGCTGAGGTCTTTTCAACTGGCTGGCCTAACTCAGGGAGAGAACTGAGACGCTGAGGTCTTTCCTAATGGCTGGCCTAACTCAGGGAGAGAACTGAGACGCTGAGGTCTTTCCTAATGGCTGGCCTAACTCAGGGAGAGAACTGAGACGCTGAGGTCGCTGGTATTGTACGGCACCAAACAGTTGTAAGAAGCCATCTGTGGTGACACATTGTTCTGAAATTATTTTAATTGCATCTTCCAGCTCTTCAGGAGTGACCTGGTAACTGGGCTACAGGGTTAGTCCTAGCAGAAGGCTTTGAAGCTAATACCCTCTCCTCTCCTCTCCTCTCCTCTCCTCTCCTCTCCTCTCCTCTCCTCTCCTCTCCTCTCCTCTCCTCTCCTCTCCCATCCCCTTCCCTGTCATCTCCCCCCCCATCACCACACTGTGTGCCCTTGAATTGCTAATTGTTTTAAATATGCATAATAAGCACAGAGGCAACATTTTGAGCTCTTTGTCTCCCTCAGTCAGCCCTTAGCACAACTTAATGAGTTAAGATTGCTCTATTGAATTACAAACCATTATTTGACTTACTGCTGCATGCATAACGAGGCGAGGGGAGATGGAGAGTGAGGAGTGGTAGTAACCCGCAACACTCATCCAAACGTAGAAATCTCACAGAACAAATTAAACACATTGCACAGAATAAATCTTACTGTGCAACATCGCAATTTTCCTCCCATTTCATAGTGCTTATCCCTAGAAGAACCAACAGGGTGCTTTCAAAACCATGTTTTTATCCTTCTGAAATGTTCTGACTTCGCCAAGCAACTAGTTACTAACACAACACCATATCTATACCAAGTCGGGATTCATCTTTTAGATGAATACAAATGGAACTGAGCTGATAGCCCATAGTGTTCCAAAGTTAGAGCTAAAAGTCTGATGGTACGGCGCCCATATCGCCCATATCGCCCATATCGCCCAAATCGCCCATATCGCCCATATCGCCCAAATCGCCCATATCACCCATATCGCCCATATCGCCCAAATCGCCCATATCGCCCATATCGCCCATATCGCCCATATCGCCCAAATCGCCCATATCGCCCATATCACCCATATCGCCCATATCGCCCATATCGCCCATATCGCCCATATCGCCCATATCGCCCATATCGCCCATATCGCCCAAATCGCCCATATCACCCATATCGACCATTTCACCCATATCGCCCATATCGCCCATATCGGTGGCCATTTTAGGTCGAACCGATATGTCATTAGCTTAGGCCTAGATTCAATCAGATCAGAAAGCCGACACCTGTATAGCTGGTATTTTTGCGGTGTCGGAGGTGTTACTGCTTTAAAGTACTACTTAAGTAGTTTTTTTGAGTATGGGGTCATTCCTGTGATGCAGCAACATTTCTGTCCCCATTAATTATTTCCTAATATTTTTTGTAAAATGTATCACATATTTACAACCATTGCCTTAAATTACAGCTTTAGGACTTTTTTTTATCAAATACAAACTGAATAATATACATTAAAAACACTTTTTTGTATTTGACTCATTTTTATCTGGTACATGTGTTCCATCTTACCATGTCCTCAGTGCAAAGTAATCAACTTCCACAAGAACTATAAGGCATCAAATGATAAAATGCTCAAAATATTATTTAATTATTTTATAGACCATGTTAAACTCTCTCTAATCATTCATATATACCGGTGGAAACTATAGTTATTTTTTAACATTTTCATCATTGTGTGTCCTTTCATCATACCGTGTGTCCCTAAAGTTATCTTCCACCCTGTTAGGTTGTAGTTTTTGCCTCTGACATCATTATTTGGGCGGGAATTCAAAGGAGCAAAGTGAGGTAAGCATAAACTTTCGCTCACTTTTTCCAATTTTAATGATTTTAAACTGCTTAAGAGTGTGTAGTTTAATGATGTTAAACTGTTTAAGAGTGTGTAGTTTAATGATGTTAAACTGTTTAAGAGTGTGTAGTTTAATGATGTTAAACTGTTTAAGAGTGTGTAGTTTAATGATTTTAAACTGCTTAAGAGTGTGTAGTTTAATGATGTTAAACTGTTTAAGAGTGTGTAGTTTAATGATGTTAAACTGTTTAAGAGTGTGTAGTTTAATGATTTTAAACGTGTAGTTTAATGATGTTAAACTGTTTAAGAGTGTGTAGTTTAATGATGTTAAACGTGTAGTTTAATGATGTTAAACTGCTTAAGAGTGTGTAGTTTAATGATGTTAAACTGTTTAAGAGTGTGTAGTTTAATGATGTTAAACTGTTTAAGAGTGTGTAGTTTAATGATGTTAAACTGTTTAAGAGTGTGTAGTTTAATGATTTTAAACTGTTTAAGAGTGTGTAGTTTAATGATTTTAAACTGCTTAAGAGTGTGTAGTTTAATGATGTTAAACTGTTTAAGAGTGTGTAGTTTAATGATGTTAAACTGTTTAAGAGTGTGTAGTTTAATGATGTTAAACTGCTTAAGAGTGTGTAGTTTAATGATGTTAAACGTGTAGTTTAATGATGTTAAACTGTTTAAGAGTGTGTAGTTTAATGATTTTAAACTGCTTAAGAGTGTGTAGTTTAATGATGTTAAACTGTTTAAGAGTGTGTAGTTTAATGATGTTAAACTGTTTAAGAGTGTGTAGTTTAATGATTTTAAACTGTTTAAGAGTGTGTAGTTTAATGATGTTAAACTGTTTAAGAGTGTGTAGTTTAATGATGTTAAACTGCTTAAGAGTGTGTAGTTTAATGATGTTAAACGTGTAGTTTAATGATGTTAAACTGTTTAAGAGTGTGTAGTTTAATGATGTTAAACTGTTTAAGAGTGTGTAGTTTAATGATTTTAAACTGTTTAAGAGTGTGTAGTTTAATGATGTTAAACTGTTTAAGAGTGTGTAGTTTAATGATTTTAAACGTGTAGTTTAATGATTTTAAACTGTTTAAGAGTGTGTAGTTTAATGATTTTAAACTGTTTAAGAGTGTGTAGTTTAATGATTTTAAACGTGTAGTTTAATGATTTTAAACTGCTTAAGAGTGTGTAGTTTAATGATGTTAAACTGTTTAAGAGTGTGTAGTTTAATGATTTTAAACTGTTTAAGAGTGTGTAGTTTAATGATGTTAAACTGTTTAAGAGTGTGTAGTTTAATGATGTTAAACTACTTAAGAGTGTGTAGTTTAATGATGTTAAACTGTTTAAGAGTGTGTAGTTTAATGATGTTAAACTGCTTAAGAGTGTGTAGTTTAATGATTTTAAACTGTTTAAGAGTGTGTAGTTTAATGATTTTAAACTGTTTAAGAGTGTGTAGTTTAATGATGTTAAACGTGTAGTGTAATGATGTTAAACTGCTTAAGAGTGTGTAGTTTAATGATGTTAAACTGCTTAAGAGTGTGTAGTTTAATGATTTTAAACTGTTTAAGAGTGTGTAGTTTAATGATTTTAAACTGTTTAAGAGTGTGTAGTTTAATGATGTTAAACTGTTTAAGAGTGTGTAGTTTAATGATGTTAAATTGCTTAAGAGTGTGTAGTTTAATGATTTTAAACTGTTTAAGAGTGTGTAGTTTAATGATTTTAAACTGCTTAAGAGTGTGTAGTTTAATGATTTTAAACTGTTTAAGAGTGTGTAGTTTAATGATGTTAAACGTGTAGTTTAATGACGTTAAACTGTTTAAGAGTGTGTAGTTTAATGATGTTAAACTGCTTAAGAGTGTGTAGTTTAATGATTTTAAACGTGTAGTTTAATGATTTTAAACTGCTTAAGAGTGTGTAGTTTAATGATGTTAAACTGTTTAAGAGTGTGTAGTTTAATGATTTTAAACTGTTTAAGAGTGTGTAGTTTAATGATTTTAAACTGTTTAAGAGTGTGTAGTTTAATGATGTTAAACTGTTTAAGAGTGTGTAGTTTAATGATTTTAAACGTGTAGTTTAATGATTTTAAACTGTTTAAGAGTGTGTAGTTTAATGATTTTAAACTGTTTAAGAGTGTGTAGTTTAATGATTTTAAACGTGTAGTTTAATGATTTTAAACTGCTTAAGAGTGTGTAGTTTAATGATGTTAAACTGTTTAAGAGTGTGTAGTTTAATGATGTTAAACTGTTTAAGAGTGTGTAGTTTAATGATGTTAAACTACTTAAGAGTGTGTAGTTTAATGATGTTAAACTGTTTAAGAGTGTGTAGTTTAATGATGTTAAACTGCTTAAGAGTGTGTAGTTTAATGATTTTAAACTGTTTAAGAGTGTGTAGTTTAATGATTTTAAACTGCTTAAGAGTGTGTAGTTTAATGATGTTAAACTGTTTAAGAGTGTGTAGTTTAATGATGTTAAACTGCTTAAGAGTGTGTAGTTTAATGATTTTAAACTGTTTAAGAGTGTGTAGTTTAATGATGTTAAACTTTCTCTACACCCATTCAGCATTGTTCACACCCTCTTAATCCTTAGCCCCACCCATCTCCTTTGTCTCCACCCATTCAGCATTGTTCACACCCTCTTAAGCCTTAGCCCCACCCATTTCTTTAAGGATTCACATGTGAGGTCATGTGCTAAACAGTGAGTATTGTAGTAAGTCAGTTAGGGCTAGTAGCCACCAGATCAGATAAAGCAGGGATGTTCTCTTGATAACTGTGTGAATTGGACAATTTTACTTTTGGGTGTAAGCGAAAATGTATGGAGTAAAAAGTACATTATTTTCTTTAGGAATGTAGTGAAGTAAAAAGTTGCCAAATATATAAATAGCAAAGTAAAGTAAATATAGGCCTACCTCAAAAAAATACTTAAGTTGTAAAGTATTTTTAGTTAAGTACTTTTAACCACTGCCCAAATGCCTTCACACCTGTACATTAGCATACGTTATATACTGTTACATACACACTTATCACATAGTATTCCATAAGTTAAGGCCATGCAACTTGAATGAGGTTGCGGTTATGGAACCCTGACCTGTTCATTGGACGTGCCACCTTGTCCCAGACCTGCTGTTTTCATATCGCTCTCTCTACCGCACCTGCACTCTATTGCACTGAATTATTATTTGACCCTGCTGGTCATCTATGAACATTTGAACATCTTGGAGAAAGAACTGGCCTTAATGGCCATGAATTGTTATAATCTCCACCCGGCACAGCCAGAAGAGGACTGGCCACCCCTCAGAGCCTGGTTCCTTTCTAGGTTTCTTCCTAGGTTTTGCCTTTCTAGGGAGTTTTTCCTAGCCACCGTGCTTCTACATCTGCATTGCTTGGTGTTTGGGGTTTTAGGCTGGGTTTCTGTATAGTACTTTGTGACATCGGCTGATGTAAAAAGGGCTTTATGAATACATTTGATTTGATTTGATGAGGAGCACATCTACAGTACATAAACAGATGCATGCACCATATATTTATGTGGTGGACACTTGATACGGTCACATGATATTGTTGTGTTATGTCACAGAATCATGTTACGACAAAACATAATATACATTGTATATATCCACTGTGTGGAATACTCCAGCGTCCCTTCAACCTTAGCCTGAGCCTAGAAAGGGTCCCTGTGCTGTAGAAAACATCCTGCCTCGTCCCAGTGCCCAAGAAGGCACACCCCACTGTCCTGAATGACTTCAGACCTGTAGCGCTAACATCCCACATCATGAAGACCCTGGAAAGGTTAGTCCTCGCTCACCTCAGACCCCTGGTGTGTTCATCACTGGACCCCCTGCAGTTTGCATACCAGCGCAACATCGGGGTGGATGATGCAATCATCTACCTTCTGCAGAGGGCCTACTCTCACCTGGACAACGCAGGCTGCACTGTGAGGGTTATGTTTTTTGACTTTTCCAGTGCCTTCAATACCATTCAGCCCCTGCTACTGGGTGAGAAGATGAGGAGGATGAAAGTGGAAGCACCCTTAGTCTCCTGGGCCACGGACTACCTGACGGGTAGGCCACAATATGTGCGACTACAGAGCTGTGTGTCAGAACGGTCCTGTCCCCCTTCCTGTTCACCCTCTACACCTCGGACTTCAGATATAACTCTGAAACATGCCACCTACAGAAGTTCTCGGATGACTCTGCTATTGTAGGGTGCATCAGGGGTGGGCAGGAGGAGGAGTACAGGAGCACAATCAGTGACTTTGTGTTGTGGTGTGAGCAGAACCACCTTCAGCTCAACATCAGCAAAACTAAGGAGATGGTGGTGGACTTCAGGAGAACCAAGGCACAATTGACTGCAGTCCCTATACAGGGGATGGATGTGGAAATGGTTGGGTCATACAAGTTCCTGGGAGTCCATATGGACAACAGGCTGGAATGGGCTGGTAACACCGGGGCCCTGTACAAAAAGGGCCAGAGCTGACTCTACTTTCTGAGGAGGCTCAGGTCCCTCAACGTGTGCAGTAAACTACTGCATACCTTCTACCAGTCTGTGGTGGCCAGTGCCATCTTTTTTGCAGTGGTGTGCTGGGGAGCAAAAATCAAAGCCGGTGATGCTTCTCTGGTAAATAAGCTGATCAGGAAGGCTAGCTCTGTCCTGGGGATGAGCCTTGACACTCTAGAGGAGGTGGCGGAGAGACGGATCCTGGCCAAACTGCTGGCCATCATGGACAACGTCACCCACCCTCTGCACGCTATGGTTATGACGCAGAGGAGCACTTTCAGTCACAGACTGATCCCACCACGGTGTGCCAGAGAGCGCTACAGGAGGTCCTTCCTGCCGGCGGCTATTAGACTATATAATGCCTCACCGGGGTGCTGTGCCGTTGGCAACATAGATCTGGAACTGTTGGGGTGCTAGGACCTAGTTTAACAATTTTGCATCCATCCGTGAGTAACTCTTGTCCGTCAGCACTCATTCACTCAGTACCTATTTATTCATGCAGGACTGTATATACATACTCATGTACAGTTGTTATATCATATCACGTGCAATATTGCTAGTAATTCTTGGACCTAACTTACGTAGGCATTCACTCAGGAATGCATATTAGTATCCTGTCAATTCCACCTTTTCTCATTGCTTTTAGTATATCGAATGTGCAATACGTGCATTTATCTGTAATTAAACCCTGCACACTAAGGACTGTATTTTAAGGGAATTACTATTATTACCCCAAATTATATCATACACACATTTAGCTATTTAAGTATCTCTTCCTGTCATTTACCTGTACAGTTTCTGTAACCATGCAAATATTCACTTATCTGTAAATGTAACTGTATATTTACCTGTACAGCTAATTTAACCATGCAAAATATTCACTTTCCTGTTCATTTACCCAGTCTGTCTATTAAGTAAACTATTATTACCCTCGCTCATATCATACGCATTTTTAGCTACTGAAGTATTTCTCTGCCATCGACCTGTATAGTATAGTTAACCATCCAACATCCACCAATGTATAGTGTACATATTCAGCCAACCACTCATACTATGCTATGTCTTTTTATAGCTTTTATTTTTTTGCACTCCAGATATCTTGTATTTCTATACTTTTTCATACTGCCGCTCTATGTATCATGTACCGTGTATCTGTCTTTTGTGTACTTTCGTTGTGGCATTTTGCACCTGCCCTGTGTTTTGTTGCTTGACAAAGAAATTTCCCCCTCGGGGATCAATAAAGTACCTACCTACCTACCTACCTACCTACCTACCTACCTACCTACCTACCTACCTACCTACCTACCTACCTACCTACCTACCTACCTACCTACCTACCTACCTACCTACCTACCTACCTACCTACCTACCTACCTACCTACCTACCTACCTACCTACCTACCTACCTACCTACCTACCTACCTACCCAGCCACCCACCCACCCATCTATCTATCTATCTATCTATCTATCTATCTATCTATCTATCTATCTATCTATCTATCTATCTATCTATCTATCTATCTATCTATCTATCTATCTATCTATCTATCTATCTATCTATCTATCTATCTATCTATCTATCTATCTATCTATCTATCTATCTATCTATCTATCTATCTATCTATCTATCTATCTATCTATCTATCTATCTATCTATCTATCTATCTATCTATCTATCTATCTATCTATCTATCTATCTATCTATCTATCTATCAATACTTTGCTAAGTCTTGCTAAGTGGATGTGTCTCTACAGAAAGTGTAAACAGTACAGCCAAATGGTTACCTGCATAGTAGCAATATCAGAACTAGATAGTGTCAATATAAATCATATACAGTATGTACAAGAACAATATCAATAACTATATCAGTGATAGATGAGGTAGTTATATTCATACTAGTGTCTGAGCAGCAGGATACAACATAAATACAATAGTAGCAGCAGTGTATGGTGTGTGTGTTAGGAGAGAGTCATGTGAATAGAGGCACTGCAGACAGTGTTGGTGACCGGTCCGTCTGAACCACGCATCAACAAGGGAATTCTGTCCTGCCCTTGCCTTCGGTGCAGGTCATGTGATGACCATAGCCTCTTCATCGGAAAACTCCCTGATCCTCTCAAAAAGATAAGTTTGTCTAGCTGTGTCCAGTCCAGGTGGTGCTTCTACAGGCAGACCATCTATGGGAGGAAGGATGTCAGCGTTGTACAGCAGCTGAAACCTGGTCCTGACGGTCCGAACGCTCCCTTTACAAGTTCCAAAACAACCGCTGTGCGTGTGTCGGCTACTGTGGATTTGATAGCATTAACTCCGGCTAGTGTGGATTTGATAGCATTAACTCCGGCTAGTGTGGATTTGATAGCATTAACTCCGGCTAGTGTGGATTTGATAGCATTAACTCCGGCTAGTGTGGATTTGATAGCATTAACTCCGGCTAGTGTGGATTTGATAGCATTAACTCCGGCTAGTGTGGATTTGATAGCATTAACTCCGGCTAGTGTGGATTTGATAGCATTAACTCCGGCTAGTGTGGATTTGATAGAATCTAGACCTAATTCGATTTCTGAGCCTCTGACAGAAACACAACACCTTTAATGAATATCAGACAAATGTTCATAACAAGTGTAAATGTATCAACATATATATTACAAAAATATAAACTCAACGTGCAACAATTTCAAATATTTTACTGAGCTACAGTTGTCGTGTCTTGACTTTCATTAAAAGTGAATACTGCTATATTATCAAATCGATTCTCTAATTTTAATGATTATGTGATTTAAACGAACCACCTAAACATTCATTAACTAGGAAGTCGGGGCACCACTGGAATCTGTCCTTTACAGAGTTACCAATTCCAGACAATAACTCTTCGGATATTTTATATATATTTTGATAACAGTCCTTTATTAATTAATTTTATCTTATCTCGATCAGTCTCATTCTGAAAGTCATAAAATCCTAGTTTGCACAAACCCAGTTTTACTTATGAATCAATTATTTATTTACTAGCTAATTAAATAATGACATAATATACAAATACAATACATAATAACATGATACTGTCAACACCGTCCCTAGTGGACTAAACAATCAGTTTGGTTATAACACGGTAGATTCAGAGAGGGAAGGGGGGAGGGAAGGAAGACCAAGGAATGGTCTCTATCAGACATGGGCTCTTTTCACGGAAATTCATATGCCACTAACGATCGCCGTTCAGATAAAATAATGTAATCAGTATTTACGTGAAGCTGGCTCGTTGAGTTCATGGTTTGTCCAGTCGATATCGCCATCGGTCCTTTGTAGAATCTTCTGGGTCGTCGTGTAAGAGGTTCATATGGTCTCAGAGGTTAATCTCACTCTGGAGATGCGTATGCGTTGGTCAGTGTTCTCGTACTAGATTTGCGCATATGTTCAGCTACAGCCTTACATATGCTATAATCGAGGACTCACTACTTCTTTAGTGAGATAGTTCAGAGTTCATACCATCTCACGTGGGGAGCAAACTGGCCTGTAGAGTTGAAATTAGCCCTTTTTAACGCGGGGACAAGTCCTCCGGTTATTTGGAACATAATGTGACTTTCCGTCACGAGGGCTTTTGTACTTGGAAGAGATGGGGCATGTTTCATCCTTCTAACCCAATGTCTGTTCACTTGGGCGTGGCCACTGCCTGGACACAAGTTACCATTAAACAAACACTTTTCATTTTAGAAGGCTTAAATCATATTGTAATCGTTTCAAAAGTATTCTTATACTCAGTTATATAATTTATCCAACATTCAGATGCAAGCCTCATAATTGAGGAACCTTTATACACAGAGTTAAAGTGGCTGCATTGTCTTTCCTGAATGACACAAGAATGAAACAAGGTGAATAGATTGTATCTGGCTTCTTCCCAACCGTTAACACATTCTCTAAATGAGAACTATTGTTTCATTCTCCAATAGTAGAGGTAGGAGTATCTGGAGGAGAGTCTCTTTGTCCAGTTCTGAGATTCTCTCTCCCCCATACTTGCATTGCCAGGGATTTATGAGGTGCTTGGAGTCATAAAACTGCCCCCCCCCCTCCTCTCATCTCTGCTAGGGCTAGCGTCATGACACAGTTCATTTGAAGAAATCAGTCAATTAAAATAAATAAATTAGGCTCACTATGGATTTAACATGACTGGGATACAGATGTGCATCTGTTGGTAATAGATACCTTAAAAAATGGACCTCAGGAACTCGTAACTGTATTTCTGTGCATTCAAATTGCTATGGATAAAATGCTATTGTGTTTGTTGTCTGTAGCTTATGCCTGCCCATACCATAACCGACCCCCACCATGGGGCACTCTGTTCACAATGTTGACATCAGCAAACCGCTCTCCCACACAACACCATACTTGTGGTCTGCGGTTGTTAGGCCGATTGGACGCACTGCCAAATTCTCTCAAACAATGTTGGAGGTGGATTATGGAACAGTAACTGATAAATGAACATTAAAACAGCTCTGGTGGAAATTCCTGCAGTCAGCATGCCAATTGCACGCTCCCTTGAGACATCTGTAGAATTGTGTTGTGTGGCAGAACTGCACATTTTAGAGTGGCCTTTTTATTGTCCCCAGCACAAGGTGCACCTGAGTAATGATTATGCTGTTTAATCAGCTTCTTAATGTGCCACACCTGTCAGGTGGATTTTATTATCTTGGCAAAGGAGAAAAGCTCACTAGCAGGGATGGAAACAAACTTGTGCACAACATTTGAGAGAAATAAGCTTTTTGTGCGTCTGGATTGTTTTTTATTTTAGCTCCTGGAACATGGGACCAACACTCAGGGTGGAAAAAGTACTCAATTGTCATACTTGAGTAAAAAGTAAAGATACCTTAATAGAAAATGACTCTATTAAAAGTAAAAGTCACCCAATAAAATTCTACTTGAGTAAAAGTCTAAAAGTTTTTGGTTTTAAATATACAAAAGTAAAAGTGCGAATAATGAAAAGTTCCTTATATTAAGCAAACATACGGAACAATAAAAAACACTCCAACATTCAGACATCATTTACACTCCAACACTCAGACATCATTTACACTCCAACACTCAGACATCATTTACACTCCAACACTCAGACATCATTTACACTCCAACACTCAGACATCATTTACACTCCAACACTCAGACATCATTTACACTCCAACACTCAGACATCATTTACACTCCAACACTCAGACATCATTTACACTCCAACACTCAGACATCATTTACACTCCAACACTCAGACATCATTTATACTCCAACACTCAGACATCATTTACACTCCAACACTCAGACATCATTTACACTCCAACACTCAGACATCATTTACACTCCAACACTCAGACATCATTTACACTCCAACACTCAGACATCATCTACAAACACAGCATGTGTGTTTAGTGAGTCACCAGATCAGAGGCAGTAGAGGACCAGTAGAGGACCAGTAGAGGACCAGTAGAGGACCAGGACGTTCTAATGTCCTGCTAATCATTCATAAAAACTACATTATTGTCTTCAGGAATGTAGTGAAGTAAAAGTCCAAGTTGTCAATAATATAAATAGTCAAGTAAAGTACAGATTCCCAAAAAATACTTAAGTAGTACTTTAAAGTACTTTACAACACTGCCATCACTAAACATTTATATTTGTGTTCGGTGTGAGCATTTTCAAATATGTACTTATTTTGGTGAAAGAGTGCTACTGTTTGACAGAAAGTGTCATTTCGCAATTATTTCCAATTTGGAGTAAAAACAATGTACCCCTGTTGGTGCTTTAGGGGTCAAAACGTAGGCCTGTTGGGGCTTTAGGGGTCAAAACGTAGGCCTGTTGGGGCTTTAGGGGTCAAAACGTAGGCCTGTTGGGGCTTTAGGGGTCAAAACGTAGGCCTGTTGGTGCTTTAGGGGTCAAAACGTAGGCCTGTTGGGGCTTTAGGGGTCAAAACGTAGGCCTGTTGGTGCTTTAGGGGTCAAAACGTAGGCCTGTTGGGGCTTTAGGGGTCAAAACGTAGGCCTGTTGGTGCTTTAGGGGTCAAAACGTAGGCCTGTTGGGGCTTTAGGGGTCAAAACGTAGGCCTGTTGGGGCTTTAGGGGTCAAAACGTAGGCCTGTTGGGGCTTTAGGGGTCAAAACGTAGGCCTGTTGGGGCTTTAGGGGTCAAAACGTAGGCCTGTTGGGGCTTTAGGGGTCAAAACGTAGGCCTGTTAGGTCTTTTAAGGTTAAGGCTTCTCTGTGAATCTGCTCAGTAATGTTCCTCAGTGATCAGGCTCCTCAGTGAACAGGCTCCTCAGTTATCAGGCTCCTCAGTGATCAGGCTCCTCAGTGAACAGGCTCCTCAGTGATCAGGCTCCTCAGTGATCAGGCTCCTCAGTGATCAGGCTCCTCAGTGATCAGGCTCCTCAGTTATCAGGCTCCTCAGTGATCAGACTCCTCAGTTATCAGGCTCCAAATTGAAGCTCCTCAGTGATCAGGCTCCTCAGTGATCAGGCTCCTCAGTGATCAGACTCCTCAGTTATCAGGCTCCAAATTGAAGCTCCTCAGTTATCAGGCTCCTCAGTGATCAGGCTCCTCAGTGAACAGGCTCCTCA
Organism: Thymallus thymallus; assembly: GCA_023634145.1. NCBI lineage: Eukaryota > Metazoa > Chordata > Actinopteri > Salmoniformes > Salmonidae > Thymallus > Thymallus thymallus. The sequence continues at coordinate 38,453,453 of CM042415.1, read as the reverse complement.
GTGAACAGGCTCCTCAGTTAACAGGCTCCTCAGTTATCAGGCTCCTCAGTTATCAGGCTCCTCAGTTAACAGGCTCCTCAGTTATCAGGCTCCTCAGTTATCAGGCTCCACAGTTATCAGGCTCCACAGTTATCAGGCTCCTCAGTTATCAGTCTCCTCAGTGATCAGACTCCTCAGTTATCAGGCTCCAAATTGAAGCTCCTCAGTTATCAGGCTCCTCAGTGATCAGGCTCCTCAGTGAACAGGCTCCTCAGTGAACAGGCTCCTCAGTTATCAGGCTCCTCAGTTATCAGGCTCCACAGTTAACAGGCTCCTCAGTTATCAGGCTCCTCAGTTATCAGGCTCCTCAGTTATCAGGCTCCTCAGTTATCAGGCTCCTCAGTTATCAGGCTCCACAGTTATCAGGCTCCACAGTTATCAGGCTCCACATTGACTATTTAGCTGTGTGTTTTGGTTCCCCCCTCTCCGTTATAGTTTCTTTGTGTATTGCTGCTTCTCATTAAATATTTCCTTTTCGCTAATTACCTTTTTGACTCTTTCGCCTCCTATCTCACATTCACACCTCGCAATATCACATGATCAGTATCCTCAGTTATCAGGCTCCTCAGTGATCAGTATCCTCAGTTATCAGGCTCCTCAGTGATCAGGCTCCTCAGTGATCAGGCTCCTCAGTTATCAGGCTCCTCAGTGATCAGGCTCCTCAGTGATCAGGCTCCTCAGTGATCAGGCTCCTCAGTGATCAGGCTCCTCAGTTATCAGGCTCCTCAGTGATCAGGCTCCTCAGTGATCAGGCTCCTCAGTGATCAGACTCCTCAGTGATCAGACTCCTCAGTTATCAGGCTCCAAATTGAAGCTCCTCAGTGATCAGGCTCCTCAGTGATCAGGCTCCTCAGTGATCAGACTCCTCAGTTATCAGGCTCCAAATTGAAGCTCCTCGGTGATCAGGCTCCTCAGTGATCAGGATCCTCAGTGATCAGGCTCCTCAGTTATCAGGCTCCAAATTGAAGCTCCTCAGTGATCAGGCTCCTCAGTGATCAGGCTCCTCAGTTATCAGGCTCCACATTGAAGCTCCTCAGTGATCAGGCTCCTCAGTGATCAGGCTCCTCAGTTGTTTAGCTGATAGTAGTGGAACCCGGCGTGGTCGTCTGCTGCAATAGTCCATCCATGACAAGGATCAATGAGTTGTAAGTTCAGAGATGCTGTTCTGTTCACCACTGTTGTACTGTGCCGTTATCTGTCTGTTTGTGGCCGCCTGTTAACTTACACCATTCTGTCCGTTCTCCTTCAACTTCTCTCATTTTTATTTAACCTTTATTTAACTAAGCAGTTAAGAACAAATTCTTATTGACAATGACTGCCTACACCGGCCAAACTCGGACGACACTGGGACAATTGTGGGCGGCCATATGGGACTCCCAATCACGGCCGGTTTTGATACAGCCTTGAAACAAACCAGGTTGTCTATAGTGACGCCTCTAGTACTGAGATGTAGTGTCTTTGATCACTGCGCCACTCAGGAGCCATCAACAAGCTGTTTACTCCCACAGGACTGTCTCTGACCGGATGTTTGTCCCACCATCCTCTGTAAACCCTAAACAGTGTCATACGAGAAAAGCCCAGGAGGGCGGAGGTTTCTGAGATACTGGATCCGGCGTGACTGGAACCGACGATCATACCAGGCTCAAAGCCACTTAGGTCACTGGTTTTGCCCGTTCTAACGTTCAATCGAACAGTAACTGAATTCCTGGATAACTGCCTGCCAAGTGACTCACTGTCTGTGGGAGGTATCCATTTTGGTGAACGGGATGCTGTACCTAATAAGCTGTGTGGAGTGTACAGTATATTGCACCATGAACTGCACATCTTCTATTAAAAGCTGTCAAAGATTGTTGAAAATTGTGTGGAAGCTTGCTACAACCATAGAAACATTATAAATTCACTCACCTCTGACCTCCATCAGAATTGTGTCAGAGCTAGCCTCATGTTTCCTGTTCTTAGTACATAGCAGTGTTACCCAGCACACTGCCCAGTAATAGACAGAGTGTTACCCAGCACACTGCCCAGTAATAGACAGAGTGTTACCCAGCACACTGCCCAGTAATAGACAGTGTTACCCAGCACACTGCCCAGTAATAGACAGTGTTACCCAGCACACTGCCCAGTAATAGACAGTGTTACCCAGCACACTGCCCAGTAATGGAGTGTTACCCAGCACACTGCCCAGTAATAGACAGAGTTACCCAGCACACTGCCCAGTAATAGACAGTGTTACCCAGCACACTGCCCAGTAATAGACTTTGTCCTATCCTAATGTCAAGTCCCTGTTTCCTCCTCCAGTCTTTTTCCTTCTTCCTGGTTTCCGTCCAAGCTGAGCAGAAATAAGAGATGACAGTTGTTACAGATATGCTGCTTTAATGACTTGTCGGCTTACTGCCGGTATCTCGGCTGGCCAATGCTGAAGCTTAACTTTTTCTAGTAGCTTAAAGCATGACCAGCCTCCAGTGCTTCAGTATTTAACCATAAAACCCAGGAAATCTGAAAGATAAAAACATGAACAGCTTTTCTAATTTGCTGGGGAAGAAGAGTGGGCAGTTTGCTGGCGGTGAAGGAATTGGCTTGGTCCTTCTGTTCCCTCCATGAGATAGAAGATGGAAGGACAGAAAGAGACTGTTGTGGAGAATTAAATTACACCACATGAAGGCTGCATTGCTGTAAAATAAGCCTTTCTTATAGATGATGTGCTTCTGTCGACACTTTTAAGTCCATTTGTAAATTGCTAGATATTCTGCAGTCTTCTCTCTGGTGGAGTGTCTGTCCTGTTACTCAGATCCAGTTAGGGCTATTCAGCAAAACACCACTGACTCACCACTGCTTATTCTGCAAGCTGCAGGCTTTAGTCACACTAACCTAAGCAGGTGTACTGTAAGACTGGATACTGGTGCAATACAGCAGCTCAAGGCTAATATCATTTGAGGATGTATTTTGGGGATTTTGGAGGATTTCATGTTTTTGGTTCCCTGCCCCCTAGAATTATCTGTCATAGCTTTTTAAACAATGTGGATCATCTGTTATACATTTGTCATGTGCAGTAACTGAATCCCTAGTTCAAACTGTCTTATGTCTATATAATGTAGGAACAGAAACAATGAAACCTCCAATAGAATTGTCTACTCTAAAGGAGATGCCACTGTGTCACTGTGTCACACTCTTCATGTCCCGAGCCCTACTGGAAATCCTGCTCACCGCTAGTCTCCTCATTTCTACCATCATCAGTGTTTCTACCTTTCCTCCTCTGCTTTCATCAGGCAGGAAGATGAACAGGCAGGAGAACAGGAAGGAGAACAGGAAGGAGAACAGGAAGGAGAACAGGCAGGAGAACAGGAAGGAGAACAGGAAGGAGAACAGGAAGGAGAACAGGCAGGAGAACAGGAAGGAGACCAGGAAGGAGAACAGGAAGGAGAACAGGAAGGAGAACAGGAAGGAGAACAGGCAGGAGAACAGGAAGGAGACCAGGAAGGAGAACAGGAAGGAGAACAGGAAGGAGAACAGGAAGGAGAACAGGAAGGAGAACAGGCAGGAGAACAGGAAGGAGAACAGGAAGGAGAACAGGAAGGAGAACAGGAAGGAGAACAGGAAGGAGAACAGGCAGGAGAACAGGAAGGAGAACAGGCAGGAGAACAGGAATGAGAACAGGCAGGAGAACAGGAAGGAGAACAAGAAGGAGAACAGGCAGGAGAGCAGGAAGGAGAACAGGAAGCAGAACAGGAAGGAGAACAGGCAGGAGAACAGGAAGGAGAACAGGCAGGAGAACAGGAAGGAGAACAGAAAGGAGAGCAGGAAGGAGAACAGGAAGCAGAACAGGAAGGAGAACAGAAAGGAGAACAGGAAGGAGAACAGGCAGAATAACAGGAAGGAGAACAGGAAGGAGAACAGGAAGGAGAACAGGAAGGAGAATGCTTGTAAAGCGCATGCAGGATTATCCTTCCTGGTTAATTAGCTCAGTGATAATGGAATATATATAGGTTCACATGTTTTATGGCTCAGAATGAGATTGGAATGTGGGAACAATGACATACATTTGATGTGGATGTTTGTATGAAGGGCAGTAATTGTATTATGCATTAAAACGGCAGCGAGGTGTTTGGTTAATTTTGGGAACAGCGTGCGTTTCCAGTCCCACACAACAGCAGGGATGGAGGGATGGAGGGAGGGAGGGAGGGAGGGAGGGAGGGAGAGAGGGAGGGAGAGAGAGAGAGAGG
>CM042415.1:38431694-38444194 GCA_023634145.1 Thymallus thymallus | reverse complement strand
GGGGGGTTAATAGGGAGGGAAAACTAGTCCTTTGGGGGCGGCTCTGGCTCCGGCGAAGTGGACAGTTTTCTCCCATGCCCCTTCTTTATAACCGGGCCCGGGCTTGGTACCAGTGGGGTAAACGGCTCCGGCCATGGAGCGGGGACGGCTGGACCCGGAATGGGTACCGGTGGAGCGGACTGCTCTGGCACTGGGGCGGAGCAGACGGCTGGACCCGGAATGGGTACCGGTGGAGCGGACTGCTCTGGCACTGGGGCAGAGCAGACGGCTGGACCCGGAATGGGTACCGGTGGAGCGGACTGCTCTGGCACTGGAGCGGAGCAGACGGCTGGTCCCGGATTGGGTATCGGTGGAGCAGACTGCTCTGGCACTGAGGCGGAGCAGACGGCTGGACCCGGAATGGGCACCGGAGGAGCGGAATGCTCTGGCACTGGGGCGGAGCAGACGGCTGAACCCGGAATGGGCACCGGTGGAGCGGACTACTCTGACTTTGGAGCGGAGCAGACGGCTGAACCCAGAATGGGTACCGGTGGAGCGGACTGCTCTGGCACTGGGGCGGAGCAGACGGCTGGACCCGGAATAGGTACCGGTGGAGCGGACTGCTCTGGCACTGGGGCGGAGCAGACGGCTGGACCCGGAATTGGTACCAGCGGAGGTTCCGGGCGGCGGACCTTCGCTGGAGGTTCAGGGCGGCTGACCTTCGCTGGAGGTTCAGGGCAGCTGACCTTCGCTGGAGGTTGCGGGCTGCGGACCTTCGCTGGAGGTTGCGGGTTGCGGACCTTCGCTGGAGGTTCCGGGCTGCGGATGGCCGGCACAGGACGTACCGGACTGGGGAGGCGCACTGGATGTCGGGTGCGTGGAGCTGGCACAGGAAGCACCTGGCTAGGCGCACGCACTGGAGGTCGGGTGCGGGGAGCCGGCACGGGTCGTACCGGACTGGGGAGGCGCACCGGAGGTCGGATGCGTGGAGCCGGCACTGGAACCACCTGGCTGGGCGCACGCACCGGAGGTCGGGTGCGGGGAGTAGAGCAGAGGTCCGGACCCGGACTGGACATCGGTGAAGCGGACTGCTCTGGCATGGGAGGTACCGGACTGGGAAGGCGGACCGGAGGTCAGGTGCGTGGAGCCGGCACTGGAAGCACCTGGCTGGGCACACTCATGGGAGGTCGGATGCGAGGAGTAGAGTAGAGGTCCGGACCCAGACAGGGCAACGGTGGAGCGGACTGCTCTGGCATGGGAGTGGAGTAGATGACCGGACCCGGATTGGACCCCTCCGCCATCTCCCTCTCGACCTCTATCTCTATCTCCCTCAATTCCTCCAGAACTCCTCCATAATACACCTCTAAATAATCCTCCTGCTCCTTGCTCTGAGCCCCCCATTGGTACCTCGGCCTCTCCATGCTCCACATGGGGGGTGGTATTGGCACCTCCTGCCTATAGCCAGACCACCCCCATAGCTCCCCCAAAAAATTACCTTGGGGTTGTTTGCGGGCGTTTCCCCGTCTCGCGCGTCGCGCATAACGCGGCGGCACCTACTCTCTCTCGTCTCTCCCCAGTTACGCTGCTTGGTCTGGTAGTGGTGGGTCGTTCTGTCACGGTTGGGTGGAAGGAGAGACCAAGGCGCAGCGCAGGTATAGTTCGACATTTATTGATACTATGTATAACACGTACAAATGAACAAACTATAAAACTCCCAAAAACAAACACTCGATTGACAAACGTCACGTTTACTAAAACACACAAAATGAAACGGACGTAACAAAAGAGCACACTTACTTTAACTGTGACTGCGACATATAATGATACATATATTATGACCCACCCCAGAGTGAAGGACAGACTCAACATATATGGGATCCCTAATTAGAGACAATGCGGTGCAGCTGCCTCTAATTAGGGATCCAACCCAAACCCCACACAGAAACAGAAAAGAACGACACTGTCAGACTCTGACCATAACTACATAGAAAAGCCAATGCTTCTCTATGGCCAGAGCCTGACACCACTTGTGGAGAGCTTCAAAAAGACCTGCAATTAGCAGGTACTGTTGTCTCAAAGAAAACAGTAAGTAATGCAAATTTACCGAGACATTCTTGACAAAAATCTGTTGCCATCTACCAGGACGATGAAGATGAAACGAGGGTGGACATTTCAGCAAGACAATGATCCCAAACACACAGCCAAGGAAACTCTCAATTGGTTTCAAAGAAAGAAAATAAAGCTGCTAGAATGGCCCAGCCAATCACCTGACTTAAATCCCATTGAAAATCTATGGAAAGAACTGAAGATCAAGATTCATAGAAGAGGCCCACGGAACCTTCAAGATTTGAAGACTGTTTGTGTGGAAGAATGGGCCAAAATCACACCAGAGCAATGCATGCGACTAGTTTCTCCATACAGGAGGCGTCTTGAAGCTGTCATTACCAACAAAGGCTTTTGTACAAAGTATTAAATAAATATCAGTAAGTGTGTTCAATACTTTTTCCCTGTGTCATTTCACATTATTACACATAACTTAATTTCTGAACTTATTTGTTTTGGTTTCTTTGTATGTATGGATTACCTGGGTTGTTACCAACATCTGGTGAAAATGTCATGTCAATAGCACCTTTGGAAATATATTTACTGAGAAAAATGGTGACGTGTTCAATACTTATTTCACCCGCTGTATATTTTGATATATATGTTCCATTATTACTTTCTAACCCTTCCATCCCTTCCCTAAGTGGAGTAAACTAATGATCAACACTTAAACCAATGCCATAGAATCCCTTCCCTAAGTGGAGTAAACTAATGAACAACACTTAAACCAATGCCATAGAATCCCTTCCCTAAGTGGAGTAAACTAATGAACAACACTTAAACCAATGCCATAGAATCCCTTCCCTAAGTGGAGTAAACTAATGAACAACACTTACACCAATGCCATAGAATCCCTTCCCTAAGTGGAGTAAACTAATGAACAACACTTAAACCAATGCCATAGAATCCCTTCCCTAAGTGGAGTAAACTAATGAACAACACTTAAACCAATGCCATAGAATCCCTTCCCTAAGTGGAGTAAACTAATGAACAACACTTACACCAATGCCATAGAATCCCTTCCCTAAGTGGAGTAAACTAATGAACAACACTTAAACCAATGCCATAGAATCCCTTCCCTAAGTGGAGTAAACTAATGAACAACACTTAAACCAATGCCATAGAATCCCTTCCCTAAGTGGAGTAAACTAATGAACAACACTTAAACCAATGCCATAGAATCCCTTCCCTAAGTGGAGTAAACTAATGATCAACACTTAAACCAATGCCATAGAATCCCTTCCCTAAGTGGAGTAAACTAATGAACAACACTTAAACCAATGCCATAGAATCCCTTCCCTAAGTGGAGTAAACTAATGAACAACACTTAAACCAATGCCATAGAATCCCTTCCCTAAGTGGAGTAAACTAATGATCAACACTTAAACCAATGCCATAGAATCCCTTCCCTAAGTGGAGTAAACTAATGAACAACACTTAAACCAATGCCATAGAATCCCTTCCCTAAGTGGAGTAAACTAATGAACAACACTTACACCAATGCCATAGAATCCCTTCCCTAAGTGGAGTAAACTAATGAACAACACTTAAACCAATGCCATAGAATCCCTTCCCTAAGTGGAGTAAACTAATGAACAACACTTAAACCAATGCCATAGAATCCCTTCCCTAAGTGGAGTAAACTAATGAACAACACTTACACCAATGCCATAGAATCCCTTCCCTAAGTGGAGTAAACTAATGAACAACACTTAAACCAATGCCATAGAATCCCTTCCCTAAGTGGAGTAAACTAATGAACAACACTTAAACCAATGCCATAGAATCCCTTCCCTAAGTGGAGTAAACTAATGAACAACACTTAAACCAATGCCATAGAATCCCTTCCCTAAGTGGAGTAAACTAATGATCAACACTTAAACCAATGCCATAGAATCCCTTCCCTAAGTGGAGTAAACTAATGAACAACACTTAAACCAATGCCATAGAATCCCTTCCCTAAGTGGAGTAAACTAATGAACAACACTTAAACCAATGCCATAGAATCCCTTCCCTAAGTGGAGTAAACTAATGAACAACACTTAAACCAATGCCATAGAATCCCTTCCCTAAGTGGAGTAAACTAATGAACAACACTTAAACCAATGCCATAGAATCCCTTCCCTAAGTGGAGTAAACTAATGAACAACACTTAAACCAATGCCATAGAATCCCTTCCCTAAGTGGAGTAAACTAATGAACAACACTTAAACCAATGCCATAGAATCCCTTCCCTAAGTGGAGTAAACTAATGAACAACACTTAAACCAATGCCATAGAATCCCTTCACTAAGTGGAGTAAACTAATGAACAACACTTAAACCAATGCCATAGAATCCCTTCCCTAAGTGGAGTAAACTAATGATCAACACTTAAACCAATGCCATAGAATCCCTTCCCTAAGTGGAGTAAACTAATGAACAACACTTAAACCAATGCCATAGAATCCCTTCCCTAAGTGGAGTAAACTAATGAACAACACTTACACCAATGCCATAGAATCCCTTCCCTAAGTGGAGTAAACTAATGAACAACACTTAAACCAATGCCATAGAATCCCTTCCCTAAGTGGAGTAAACTAATGAACAACACTTAAACCAATGCCATAGAATCCCTTCCCTAAGTGGAGTAAACTAATGAACAACACTTAAACCAATGCCATAGAATCCCTTCCCTAAGTGGAGTAAACTAATGATCAACACTTAAACCAATGCCATAGAATCCCTTCCCTAAGTGGAGTAAACTAATGAACAACACTTAAACCAATGCCATAGAATCGGTACGTCAGCCATTCCTGACCAAAAACAAGCTACATATGGACAGAACCAAAATAAATCTGTCTCTTCACAGCAACATTGTATCTCCATATACATATAAAACATTCTACTGGTTGCATTTTGTATAATAATTCAAGAATACGCTGTCGTTTTCTGTATCAGTTCATAAACCAATGCCATAGAATCGGTACGTCAGAAAACTCTACAGCTGTCAACGTTTTAGTCCTTGAATTAAACGGGTTAACTTTTTTATTTATCACAATGTTGGTCTTTAATGCAGAGTTGACAGACAAGCTCTTCATTCCTCCTCCTCCTCCTCCTCCTCCTCCACCTTCCTCTTCCATGTTAGTAGTAATGTTGTAGTTGGTTGGTTGTATTCTGGGTAGAGAAGACATTTCCATATGTACATAACTTGGGGTCAGTAATGGATGAAAAGAAGACTGCCATTAGTTCTTGTCAAGCCTGGTTTTACATTGCTCTCCTCTGACAGCAGTGGTGAGACCGGATTAAGGAAGAGGTCATCGGTGGATACAGGTCTTTATATTGTAGACGTTTGGGCGTCACTGGAAATGAACTGAACTGCTGAACTAGTCTCAGAAACACTTGCCCATATTTAGATCTATAATGTCATGAAGAAACATCCGTTGTTTTGCTTTATCACTCCTGTTCAATATATTTAATTCACATTACATTAAAATAAATGTTGTTCTGAATATATTCATCAGATAGAGGAGCTTCAACAGCACTGTATTACTGGGTTATTATCCAATGTCCAAGTGATTATCTTGCGTCAGTGAACACTAAGGTGTTTTATCAGTAATAACATTGCATGCCTCACCAATGGCACCCTATTCCCTACATAGTGCACTACTTTAGACCAGGACCCATAAGGTGTAGTGCACTATATAGGGAATAGGGTTCCATTTGGGACTTATTTATTTTATTGCCTCCATCTGGATGGGTTTTAACACAGCTCATAAAGCAACACAGTCTGTGTTCCTCCAATCAGAACAATAGAGACCAGATGACTGGTGTATTTACAAGGACACATCATTCCACAGTGGCAGATCTTATCATACTGTTATCACAGTTAATAAACTCAGTCACTGATGCATACTGATGGGAAAATGAAGACTAGGGCAGCCTCCCAAATCATACATAGTGCACTTCTTTCGACCACAGCACTATGGACCTTGGTCAAAAGTAGTGCACTAGAGAATCGGGTGTCATTTGGGATACAGCCTAAATGAGCTGGAGGTCAGGAGAGAAACACCTTTTAAAACACCTAATGTGCTGTGGCTGATGTCCACAGCTTGTACAGTACTGTCCCACTGCTGCGAACCCTCATTATAGGCTATTTTTGCTAAACTCTACACACTAACCACAATACAGTAAACACAAACCAGCATTTGAATAAGCACACGAAGCACCAACTACGCACTGATAGTATAAATGCTTTGGGTGGCAGGTAGCCCAGTGGTTAGAGTGTTGGGCCTGTAACGGAAAGGTTGCTGGATCGAATCCCCGAGCTGACAAGGTAAAAATCTGTCAGCAGTTAACCCACTGTTCCCCAGTAGGCCGTCATTGAAAATAAGAATTTGTTCTTAACTGACTTGCCTAGTAAAATAAAGGTAAAAATAAATAAATGATAAACACTTGTGTCTTCTGCTTTTTCTGTGTGCAGGGCATAGCAGTTTGCAATAAGGTTTTGTCAGACATGTAGTAAACACACATAAACACAGGTAATGTGTAAAGTATGGATGTGTTTTCAGAACATAACACATCAATACTGTCAATACTAATAACAGGAACAAGTGATTTGTTTTCTCTAAATGTTCCAACTCTCCTCAAACAACATGCGATGTCGTCTTGAGCTAGGCAGCGTGGAAAGTATCGCGCCTGGAGTGCCGTATCCAGGCCTGGCATGACCCCTGATCGATGTCTCTGTAGAAGGGGTATGCAGAGAAGAATTCTTCAATAGGATTCAAGAACGGAGAGTATCGGGGGAGATGGAGTGCGATGAAAAGTGGGAGACCTGTGAACCAATTGCGGACCACAGCAGCCCGGTGGAAACTAACATTGTCCCAGATGATAACGTACCTGGGCTGCTCTGGCCCCTGGTCATTAGGGATTAGTCTGTTGTGGAGGGGGTCCAGAAATGTGATAATGTGTGCAGTGTTGTATGGGCCTAGGATTGCATGATGGTGAAGGACGCACACATTGTTATGTTGCCAGCACGTTGTCCCGGGACGGTGATGATGGCTCGGTGTCCGGCCCTTTGTTTTTACAAGGTTGAAACCTGCCTCGTCCACGTTTATTAGCTCATGATGCACTGCATCTGTTTCTAGCTCCATGACTCTCTGAAAGAGACAAGACAAAACAATGTATAACAATATGAAAAGACAGGATTAGTCAGTATGATGTAGCAGCATCCACTTCCAGATCCAGTACCAATGATAGGACAGTATATCTTACCTGCACATATTCATATCTCAGTAGTTTTACACGGTCTGAGGTTCTTTCTAAAGAGCCTCTGTTCAGCTGCTTCATCCTAATTCTACTGTGTTTCAGTAGACGAGTCAGTCCTGTAAAACAAAGACCTGTTTTCAATCTTCAGTGTCCTGTAAAACAAATGTACCAATATGACAGGAATATGGTCTATGAGAGAAACACGTCCAGGAAATACAGACTGTTCAGATTTCAGAGAGTGTGTTTAGTGAGGGCCTAGCACGGATAACCTCTTAATATCCTTCCAAGCTACGATGGTCCCTCTATTACTTCTAACAATTCTATCTGTGTTTGATTGATCTGAAGCTCTCGGAGGGAAATTAAGTCACCATGAACTCATGGCCTGAAGACCGAAACACCATGACAACGTTCAGAACAGATCTACCTTCTGAAACACCATGACAACGTTCAGAACAGATCCACCTTCTGAAACACCATGACAACGTTCAGAACAGATCCACCTTCTGAAACACCATGACAACGTTCAGAACAGATCTACCTTCTGAAACACCATGACAACGTTCAGAACAGATCCACCTTCTGAAACACCATGACAACGTTCAGAACAGATCTACCTTCTGAAACACCATGACAACGTTCAGAACAGATCCACCTTCTGAAACACCATGACAACGTTCAGAACAGATCCACCTTCTGAAACACCATGACAACGTTCAGAACAGATCCACCTTCTGAAACACCATGACAACGTTCAGAACAGATCTACCTTCTGAAACACCATGACAACGTTCAGAACAGATCCATCTTCTGAAACACCATGACAACGTTCAGAACAGATCCACCTTCTGAAACACCATGACAACGTTCAGAACAGATCCACCTTCTGAAACACCATGACAACGTTCAGAACAGATCCACCTTCTGAAACACCATGACAACGTTCAGAACAGATCCACCTTCTGAAACACCATGACAACGTTCAGAACAGATCCACCTTCTGAAACACCATGACAACGTTCAGAACAGATCTACCTTCTGAAACACCATGACAACGTTCAGAACAGATCCACCTTCTGAAACACCATGACAACGTTCAGAACAGATCCACCTTCTGAAACACCATGACAACGTTCAGAACAGATCTACCTTCTGAAACACCATGACAACGTTCAGAACAGATCCACCTTCTGAAACACCATGACAACGTTCAGAACAGATCCACCTTCTGAAACACCATGACAACGTTCAGAACAGATCTACCTTCTGAAACACCATGACAACGTTCAGAACAGATCTACCTTCTGAAACACCATGACAACGTTCAGAACAGATCTACCTTCTGAAACACCATGACAATGTTCAGCTCTCCCTTCTTACCATGTCACTGTTCATACGGCTTTACCTTTTAACCACAACACTGTTTATAACAGCCTTTGAGTTCTAAAGACACTGGGAACCTTTGTAAAGGAAGTGAACACTGGTTATTAGGATTAGTGTTAGACAGGGAATAACAACTAGACCAGCGTAGAATCAGAGTATGAATCTACAGTATATAGCTGATACAGTATTTGATAGGGTTTGGGGAAACTGCTGACTGTTACCTTTTTGAAATCTATCTTTCAGTATGTTGTATCATATCTCATATTGATTCTACTTCAGTTATGTGAGTTGGCATTGATCAGGTATATCACAGTTAGTGTTTGTATTCAGTTATGTGAGTTGGCATTGGTCAGGTATATCACAGTTAGTGTTTGTATTCAGTTATGTGAGTTGGCATTGGTCAGGTATAACACAGTTAAGTGTTTGTATTCAGTTATGTGAGTTGGCATTGGTCAGGTATATCACAGTTAGTGTTTGTATTCAGTTATGTGAGTTGGCATTGATCAGGTATAACACAGTTAGTGTTTGTATTCAGTTATGTGAGTTGGCATTGGTCAGGTATAACACAGTTAAGTGTTTGTATTCAGTTATGTGAGTTGGCATTGGTCAGGTATAACACAGTTTGTATTAAACCCAGTGACTGGAGAGTTGTTGTTTTAACTGTGATAACTTAGTCCCTTCAAGTTAGGTGGCTTTAGTTATATCTCTAGTCAGCCCTCTGCCTCTATTTAGTTATATCTCTAGTCAGCCCTCTGCCTCTATTTAGTTATATCTCTAGTCAGCCCTCTGCCTCTATTTAGTTATATCTCTAGTCAGCCCTCTGCCTCTATTTAGTTATATCTCTAGTCAGCCCTCTGCCTCTATTTAGTTATATCTCTAGTCAGCCCTCTGCCTCTATTTAGTTATATCTCTAGTCAGCCCTCTGCCTCTATTTAGTTATATCTCTAGTCAGCCCTCTGCCTCTATTTAGTTATATCTCTAGTCAGCCCTCTGCCTCTATTTAGTTATATATCTAGTCAGCCCTCTGCCTCTATTTAGTTATATCTCTAGTCAGCCCTCTGCCTCTATTTAGTTATATCTCTAGTCTGCCCTCTGCCTCTATTTAGTTATATCTCTAGTCAGCCCTCTGACTCTATTTAGTTATATCTCTAGTCAGCCCTCTGCCTCTATTTAGTTATATCTCTAGTCAGCCCTCTGCCTCTATTTAGCTATATCTCTAGTCAGCCCTCTGCCTCTATTTAGTAATATCTCTAGTCAGCCCTCTGCCTCTATTTAGTTATATCTCTATTCAGCCCTCTGCCTCTATTTAGTTATATCTCTAGTCAGCCCTCTGCCTCTATTTAGTTATATCTCTAGTCTGCCCTCTGCCTCTATTTAGTTATATCTCTAGTCAGCCCTGTACCTCTATTTAGTTATATCTCTAGTCAGCCCTCTGCCTCTATTTAGTTATATCTCTAGTCAGCCCTCTGCCTCTATTTAGTTATATCTCTAGTCAGCCCTCTGCCTCTATTTAGTTATATCTCTAGTCAGCCCTCTGCCTCTATTTAGTTATATCTCTAGTCAGCCCTCTGCCTCTATTTAGTTATATCTCTAGTCAGCCCTCTGCCTCTATTTAGTTATATCTCTAGTCAGCCCTCTGCCTCTATTTAGTTATATCTCTAGTCAGCCCTCTGCCTCTATTTAGTTATATCCCTAGTCAGCCCTCTGCCTCTATTTAGTTATATCTCTAGTCAGCCCTGTACCTCTATTTAGTTATATCTCTAGTCAGCCCTCTGTCTCTATTTAGTTATATCTCTAGTCAGCCCTCTGCCTCTATTTAGTTATATCTCTAGTCAGCCCTCTGCCTCTATTTAGTTATATCTCTAGTCAGCCCTCTGCCTCTATTTAGTTATATCTCTAGTCAGCCCTCTGCCTCTATTTAGTTATATCTCTAGTCTGCCCTCTGCCTCTATTTAGTTACATCTCTAGTCAGCCCTCTGCCTCTATTTAGTTACATCTCTAGTCAGCCCTCTGCCTCTATTTAGTTATATCTCTAGTCTGCCCTCTGCCTCTATTTAGTTATATCTCTAGTCAGCCCTCTGCCTCTATTTAGTTATATCTCTAGTCAGCCCTCTGCCTCTATTTAGTTATATCTCTAGTCAGCCCTCTGCCTCTATTTAGTTATATCTCTAGTCAGCCCTCTGCCTCTATTTAGTTATATCTCTAGTCAGCCCTCTGCCTCTATTTAGTTATATCTCTAGTCTGCCCTCTGCCTCTATTTAGTTATATCTCTAGTCAGCCCTCTGCCTCTATTTAGTTATATCTCTAGTCAGCCCTCTGCCTCTATTTAGTTATATCTCTAGTCTGCCCTCTGCCTCTATTTAGTTATATCTCTAGTCAGCCCTCTGCCTCTATTTAGTTATATCTCTAGTCAGCCCTCTGCCTCTATTTAGTTATATCTCTAGTCAGCCCTCTGCCTCTATTTAGTTATATCTCTAGTCAGCCCTCTGCCTCTATTTAGTTATATCTCTAGTCAGCCCTGTACCTTCAGAGTCTCTGACTCAGCTACCAGTTTACTCAACATTGCTTTATGAAATCAAACTCAGTCAGAGAATGTTCTACTGTCATAAGGTTTTGAGCTGAAGAAACAGATGCTTTGAGAGGAAAGAAGGGAACATTGTTCAATTATATGTGTTTGTATCAAACTGATCTTATTCTGCAGCACAAACAATCTGAAGTCTGTTTGTTGGGAAACACTCCCCAGTTCACTGAACTCCTAACCAGACTAGTCCTTCATCATGATTAGATATGATCCACACTAGCGGAACAAGAGTAATAATGTTCTGGAATTACACCAAAGATATTTTAATAATTTAGTGATCATGTTGACATTGTAAAGTTTGTGAGTTAGGAAACATTGGCTGGGACAAATCAATAACTCTGCTCCATGGTGCTCCTGTCCTTAACGTTGACAGATGGTAATGTAATTATAACATGTGGTATGTAGTAAGTATACAGACGTGATGTGTGTGTGTGTTCTGGCAGTGTGTCAGGCCGGCCCGCCTGCAGGAGGACCATGATTCCAGATGAGTTGAGGGCAGGTCTGTGTCAGGAGGCTGTGGAACATATCTGTCTCTGTCAGAGGACCATGGAACAGCTTATCTCTGGTTTCATCCCAAATGGCCCCCAATTCCCTATTTAGTGCAATATGTTTGACCAGGGCCCATAGAGCACAGTAGTGTTACTACATAGAGAATAGAGTGCCATTTTGGACGCATTATTGCCTGTCTCTTAGTCGTGATGAATGAAAGGACTCCAGTGGCGTCTCTTTACTCAGACCTCTTGTTACTGACACTTTTCAACAGAAGCACCATTGAAGTGTCTGCTATTAAAAACAACCCAACCTGACAATGATCAGTCCACTGGGCTTTCATTGTGAAAGGCATACTGATGTGGAGGGAGGAGAGGATTGAGGGATGAGGGAGGAGAGGAGGAGAGGTCAAGGCCTGTTCTGGACCAGCATCGAGCGCAACGGACTGTGGAAGTGTTTCATCTACATTAGGAGTATATGAAGGATTTACCTGGCTCAAACTGTGGAAGGAGGGAGAGAGAGAGAAAGAGAGAGAGAGAGAGAGAGAGAGAGAGAGGGAGAGAGGGAGAGAGAGAGAGAGAGAGAGAGAGAGAGAGAGACAGAGAGAGGGAGAGAGGGAGAGAGAGAGAGAGAGAGAGAGAGAGAGAGAGAGAGACAGAGAGGGAGAGAAAGAGACGGAGAGGAAGAGATAGAGAGAGAGAAAGAGAGAGAGAGAGAGAGAG
>CM042415.1:38399194-38429194 GCA_023634145.1 Thymallus thymallus | reverse complement strand
ATAGACACACGTCCTCCTCACTGTGGTGGGGTCCATATAGACACACGTCCTCCTCACTGTGGTGGGGTCCATATAGACACACGTCCTCCTCACTGTGGTGGGGTCCATATAGACACACGTCCTCCTCACTGTGGTGGGGTCCATATAGACACACGTCCTCCTCACTGTGGTGGGGTCCATATAGACACACGTCCTCCTCACTGTGGTGGGGTCAATATAGACACAAGTCCTCCTCACTGTGGTGGGGTCCATATAGACACACGTCCTCCTCACTGTGGTGGGGTCCATATAGACACACAGTACAGTGTGTATATGTGTGTGCACAGTACAGGACATATATGGGGTCCATATATGTCCCTCCAACAAACGACTCATCTACTGATCTATGTCCCTCCAACAAACGACTCATCTACTGATCTATGTCCCTCCAACAAACGACTCATCTACTGATCTATGTCCCTCCAACAAACGACTCATCTACTGATCTATGTCCCTCCAACAAACGACTCATCTACTGATCTATGTCCCTCCAACAAACGACTCATCTACTGATCTATGTCCCTCCAACAAACGACTCATCTACTGATCTATGTCCCTCCAACAAACGACTCATCTACTGATCTATGTCCCTCCAACAAACGACTCATCTACTGATCTATGTCCCTCCAACAAACGACTCATCTACTGATCTATGTCCCTCCAACAAACGACTCATCTACTGATCTATGTCCCTCCAACAAACGACTCATCTACTGATCTATGTCCCTCCAACAAACGACTCATCTATTGATCTTTGTCCCTCCAACAAACGACTCATCTACTGATCTATGTCCCTCCAACAAACGACTCATCTACTGATCTATGTCCCTCCAACAAACGACTCATCTACTGATCTATGTCCCTCCAACAAACGACTCATCTACTGATCTATGTCCCTCCAACAAACGACTCATCTGCTGATCTATGTCCCTCCAACAAACGACTCATCTGCTGATCTATGTCCCTCCAACAAACGACTCATCTGCTGATCTATGTCCCTCCAACAAACGACTCATCTGCTGATCTATGTCCCTCCAACAAACGACTCATCTGCTGATCTATGTCCCTCCAACAAACGACTCATCTGCTGATCTATGTCCCTCCAACAAACGACTCATCTACTGATCTATGTCCCTCCAACAAACGACTCATCTGCTGATCTATGTCCCTCCAACAAACGACTCATCTACTGATCTATGTCCCTCCAACAAACGACTCATCTACTGATCTATGTCCCTCCAACAAACGACTCATCTACTGATCTATGTCCCTCCAACAAACGACTCATCTACTGATCTATGTCCCTCCAACAAACGACTCATCTACTAATCTATGTCCCTCCAACAAACGACTCATCTACTGATCTATGTCCCTCCAACAAACGACTCATCTACTGATCTATGTCCCTCCAACAAACGACTCATCTACTGATCTATGTCCCTCCAACAAACGACTCATCTACTGTAGCTAAAGTGAAGGGTGATTCAGTTTGGTTTGTTTTCCTAATGTTTCTACATAGGAACTGGCAGGTGTGATTCACATTTAAGGACTGTAGTAGATGTGTGTGAAGGAGTGGGTTGAATAGGATTTGATGCAATACCTGGTGGATGTTAGCACGTTGGCGCAGAGATGTATTTCACAGAGTGGGTATGTTGACAAGTGCCGTTTTCTAGCAAAACAACCAATGAGCTACAGTGTATGGAGGATTTACAGAGAAATGTGAATGACACATTTACAGCAGATCCTTTTCCCCTGAATCCGTTTAACACAGAGACGGAGCTCACTGCCAGTTTGATTAATTCCAAATCCTATTAATGGAAAGAATAGAGGTGATAATAAGAGTGTATTTTGTCAAATGTGATCAAATGAAACTGGAAGCAGAATGATTGTGTGTTTGTCTGCTGGTTATTCAGAAGAGGTGTCCTGGATTTAAATCCCCGGGTCTCAAGTGGGAACATCACAAAGCCAACACAGTTTGGCATCAAGCTGGCAGTCGCTGTTCATATGAGGCCCAGAATTTAATGAGCATGAATAATGAATAATGTTCTCCATGCTGGAGAATGATGAGGCTGCCTGTTATTAGAGGCCAGGGCTGTTTAGCAGGAAGGCTCTTGGTCCACACTGTTTCTGACACCATGGAAACACCTTTTAAAGCAAATAAACACCAGCTGTAATTTCTGGTTTGTCTATAAATACAATGAGTAATTTATCCTTGTTGCTGTAAATAAAACATCCAACAGACCAACACACAGACAAACAGACAGACACCAGTTAAACTGAAACACCAGTTAAAATGAAACACCAGTTAAACTGAAACACCAGTTAATAAAGTGAAACACCAGTTAAACTGAAACACCAGTTAAACTGAAACACCAGTTAAACTGAAACACCAGTTAAAATGAAACAACAGATAAACTGAAACACCAGTTAAAGTGAAACACCAGTTAATAAAGTGAAACACCAGTTAAACTGAAACACCAGTTAATAAAGTGAAACACCAGTTAAAGTGAAACACCAGTTAAACTGAAACACCAGTTAAACTGAAACACCAGTTAATAAAGTGAAACACCAGTTAATAAACTGAAACACCAGTTAAAATGAAACACCAGTTAAACTGAAACACCAGTTAAAATGAAACACCAGTTAAACTGAAACACCAGTTAAAGTGAAACACCAGTTAATAAACTGAAACACCAGTTAATAAAGTGAAACACCAGTTAATAAACTGAAAAACCAGTTAATAAAGTGAAACACCAGTTAATAAAGTGAAACACCAGTTAATAAAGTGAAACACCAGTTAATAAACTGAAACACCAGTTAATAAAGTGAAACACCAGTTAATAAACTGAAACACCAGTTAATAAAGTGAAACACCAGTTAATAAAGTGAAACACCAGTTAAACTGAAACACCAGTTAAACTGAAACACCAGTTAATAAAGTGAAACACCAGTTAAAGTGAAACACCAGTTAATAAAGTGAAACACCAGTTAAACTGAAACACCAGTTAAACTGAAACACCAGTTAAACTGAAACACCAGTTAAACTGAAACACCAGTTAAAGTGAAACACCAGTTAAACTGAAACACCAGTTAATAAAGTGAAACACCAGTTAAACTGAAACACCAGTTAAACTGAAACACCAGTTAAACTGAAACACCAGTTAATAAAGTGAAACACCAGTTAAAGTGAAACACCAGTTAAACTGAAACACCATTTAAAATGAAACACCAGTTAAACTGAAACACCAGTTAAAGTGAAACACCAGTTAAACTGAAACACCAGTTAAAGTGAAACACCAGTTAATAAAGTGAAACACCAGTTAATAAACTGAAACACCAGTTAAAATGAAACACCAGTTAAACTGAAACACCAGTTAAAATGAAACACCAGTTAATAAAGTGAAACACCAGTTAAACTGAAACACCAGTTAATAAAGTGAAACACCAGTTAATAAACTGAAACACCAGTTAAAATGAAACACCAGTTAAACTGAAACACCAGTTAAACTGAAACACCAGTTAATAAAGTGAAACACCAGTTAAAGTGAAACACCAGTTAATAAAGTGAAACACCAGTTAATAAAGTGAAACACCAGTTAAACTGAAACACCAGTTAAACTGAAACACCAGTTAAAATGAAACACCAGTTAAACTGAAACACCAGTTAAACTGAAACACCAGTTAATAAAGTGAAACACCAGTTAATAAAGTGAAACACCAGTTAAACTGAAACACCAGTTAATAAAGTGAAACACCAGTTAAACTGAAACACCAGTTAATAAAGTGAAACACCAGTTAATAAACTGAAACACCAGTTAAAATGAAACACCAGTTAAACTGAAACACCAGTTAAAGTGAAACACCAGTTAATAAAGTGAAACACCAGTTAAACTGAAACACCAGTTAATAAAGTGAAACACCAGTTAAACTGAAACACCAGTTAAACTGAAACACCAGTTAATAAAGTGAAACACCAGTTAAAGTGAAACACCAGTTAATAAAGTGAAACACCAGTTAATAAAGTGAAACACCAGTTAAACTGAAACACCAGTTAAACTGAAACACCAGTTAAAATGAAACACCAGTTAAACTGAAACACCAGTTAAACTGAAACACCAGTTAATAAAGTGAAACACCAGTTAATAAAGTGAAACACCAGTTAAACTGAAACACCAGTTAATAAAGTGAAACACCAGTTAAACTGAAACACCAGTTAAACTGAAACACCAGTTAATAAAGTGAAACACCAGTTAATAAAGTGAAACACCAGTTAAACTGAAACACCAGTTAAACTGAAACACCAGTTAATAAAGTGAAACACCAGTTAAAGTGAAACACCAGTTAATAAAGTGAAACACCAGTTAAACTGAAACACCAGTTAAACTGAAACACCAGTTAAACTGAAACACCAGTTAAAATGAAACACCAGTTAAACTGAAACACCAGTTAAACTGAAACACCAGTTAATAAAGTGAAACACCAGTTAATAAAGTGAAACACCAGTTAAAGTGAAACACCAGTTAATAAAGTGAAACACCAGTTAATAAAGTGAAACACCAGTTAAACTGAAACATCAGTTAATAAAGTGAAACACCAGTTAAAGTGAAACACCAGTTAAAGTGAAACACCAGTTAATAAACTGAAACACCAGTTAAACTGAAACACCAGTTAATAAAGTGAAACACCAGTTAAACTGAAACACCAGTTAAACTGAAACACCAGTTAAACTGAAACACCAGTTAATAAAGTGAAACACCAGTTAAAGTGAAACACCAGTTAATAAAGTGAAACACCAGTTAATAAAGTGAAACACCAGTTAAACTGAAACACCAGTTAAACTGAAACACCAGTTAATAAAGTGAAACACAAGTTAATAAACTGAAACACCAGTTAAAATGAAACACCAGTTAAACTGAAACACCAGTTAAAGTGAAACACCAGTTAATAAAGTGAAACACCAGTTAATAAACTGAAACACCAGTTAATAAAGTGAAACACCAGTTAATAAACTGAAACACCAGTTAATAAAGTGAAACACCAGTTAATAAACTGAAACACCAGTTAATAAAGTGAAACACCAGTTAAACTGAAACGCCAGTTAATAAAGTGAATCACCAGTTAAACTGAAACACCAGTTAAACTGAAACACCAGTTAAACTGAAACACCAGTTAATAAAGTGAAACACCAGTTAAACTGAAACACCAGTTAAACTGAAACACCAGTTAATAAAGTGAAACACCAGTTAAAGTGAAACACCAGTTAATAAAGTGAAACACCAGTTAATAAACTGAAACACCAGTTAAAATGAAACACCAGTTAAACTGAAACACCAGTTAAAATGAAACACCAGTTAATAAAGTGAAACACCAGTTAAACTGAAACACCAGTTAATAAAGTGAAACACCAGTTAAACTGAAACACCAGTTAATAAAGTGAAACACCAGTTAATAAACTGAAACACCAGTTAAAATGAAACACCAGTTAAACTGAAACACCAGTTAAAGTGAAACACCAGTTAATAAAGTGAAACACCAGTTAAACTGAAACACCAGTTAATAAAGTGAAACACCAGTTAAACTGAAACACCAGTTAAACTGAAACACCAGTTAATAAAGTGAAACACCAGTTAAAGTGAAACACCAGTTAATAAAGTGAAACACCAGTTAATAAAGTGAAACACCAGTTAAACTGAAACACCAGTTAAACTGAAACACCAGTTAAAATGAAACACCAGTTAAACTGAAACACCAGTTAAACTGAAACACCAGTTAATAAAGTGAAACACCAGTTAATAAAGTGAAACACCAGTTAAACTGAAACACCAGTTAATAAAGTGAAACACCAGTTAAACTGAAACACCAGTTAAACTGAAACACCAGTTAATAAAGTGAAACACCAGTTAATAAAGTGAAACACCAGTTAAACTGAAACACCAGTTAAACTGAAACACCAGTTAATAAAGTGAAACACCAGTTAAAGTGAAACACCAGTTAATAAAGTGAAACACCAGTTAAACTGAAACACCAGTTAAACTGAAACACCAGTTAAACTGAAACACCAGTTAAAATGAAACACCAGTTAAACTGAAACACCAGTTAAACTGAAACACCAGTTAATAAAGTGAAACACCAGTTAATAAAGTGAAACACCAGTTAAAGTGAAACACCAGTTAATAAAGTGAAACACCAGTTAATAAAGTGAAACACCAGTTAAACTGAAACATCAGTTAATAAAGTGAAACACCAGTTAAAGTGAAACACCAGTTAAAGTGAAACACCAGTTAATAAAGTGAAACACCAGTTAAACTGAAACACCAGTTAAAATGAAACACCAGTTAAACTGAAACACCAGTTAAACTGAAACACCAGTTAAACTGAAACACCAGTTAATAAAGTGAAACACCAGTTAATAAAGTGAAACACCAGTTAAAGTGAAACACCAGTTAATAAAGTGAAACACCAGTTAATAAAGTGAAACACCAGTTAAACTGAAAGATCAGTTAATAAAGTGAAACACCAGTTAAAGTGAAACACCAGTTAACGTGAAACACCAGTTAATAAACTGAAACACCAGTTAAACTGAAACACCAGTTAATAAAGTGAAACACCAGTTAAACTGAAACACCAGTTAAACTGAAACACCAGTTAAACTGAAACACCAGTTAATAAAGTGAAACACCAGTTAAAGTGAAACACCAGTTAATAAAGTGAAACACCAGTTAATAAAGTGAAACACCAGTTAAACTGAAACACCAGTTAAACTGAAACACCAGTTAATAAAGTGAAACACAAGTTAATAAACTGAAACACCAGTTAAAATGAAACACCAGTTAAACTGAAACACCAGTTAAAGTGAAACACCAGTTAATAAAGTGAAACACCAGTTAATAAACTGAAACACCAGTTAATAAAGTGAAACACCAGTTAATAAACTGAAACACCAGTTAATAAAGTGAAACACCAGTTAATAAACTGAAACACCAGTTAATAAAGTGAAACACCAGTTAAACTGAAACGCCAGTTAATAAAGTGAATCACCAGTTAAACTGAAACACCAGTTAAACTGAAACACCAGTTAAACTGAAACACCAGTTAATAAAGTGAAACACCAGTTAAACTGAAACACCAGTTAAACTGAAACACCAGTTAATAAAGTGAAACACCAGTTAAAGTGAAACACCAGTTAATAAAGTGAAACACCAGTTAAACTGAAAAACCAGTTAATAAAGTGAAACACCAGTTAAACTGAAACACCAGTTAATAAAGTGAAACACCAGTTAAACTGAAACACCAGTTAAACTGAAACACCAGTTAATAAAGTGAAACACCAGTTAAAGTGAAACACCAGTTAAAGTGAAACACCAGTTAAAGTGAAACACCAGTTAAACTGAAACACCAGTTAAACTGAAACACCAGTTAAAATGAAACACCAGTTAAACTGAAACACCAGTTAAACTGAAACACCAGTTAATAAACTGAAACACCAGTTAAAATGAAACACCAGTTAAACTGAAACACCAGTTAAACTGAAACACCAGTTAATAAAGTGAAACACCAGTTAAAATGAAACACCAGTTAAACTGAAACACCAGTTAAACTGAAACACCAGTTAAACTGAAACATCAGTGAGGTATAGTGGAGGAGTGTAGATGCAGTCCAGACTGACTCTCCCTCAGTGAGGTATAGTGGAGGAGAGTAGATGCAGTCCAGACTGACTCTCCCTCAGTGAGGTATAGTGGAGGAGAGTAGATGCAGTCCAGACTGACTCTCCCTCAGTGAGGTATAGTGGAGGAGAGTAGATGCAGTCCAGACTGACTCTCCCTCAGTGAGGTATAGTGGAGGAGAGTAGATGCAGTCCAGACTGACTCTCCCTCAGTGAGGTATAGTGGAGGAGAGTAGATGCAGTCCAGACTGACTCTCCCTCAGTGAGGTATAGTGGAGGAGAGTAGATGCAGTCCAGACTGACTCTCCCTCAGTGAGGTATAGTGGAGGAGAGTAGATGCAGTCCAGACTGACTCTCCCTCAGTGAGGTATAGTGGAGGAGAGTAGATGCAGTCCAGACTGACTCTCCCTCAGTGAGGTATAGTGGAGGAGAGTAGATGCAGTCCAGACTGACTCTCCCTCAGTGAGGTATAGTGGAGGAGAGTAGATGCAGTCCAGACTGACTCTCCCTCAGTGAGGTATAGTGGAGGAGAGTAGATGCAGTCCAGACTGACTCTCCCTCAGTGAGGTATAGTGGAGGAGAGTAGATGCAGTCCAGACTGACTCTCCCTCAGTGAGGTATAGTGGAGGAGATTAGATGCAGTCCAGACTGACTCTCCCTCAGTGAGGTATAGTGGAGGAGAGTAGATGCAGTCCAGACTGACTCTCCCTCAGTGAGGTATAGTGGAGGAGTGTAGATGCAGTCCAGACTGACTCTCCCTCAGTGAGGTATAGTGGAGGAGAGTAGATGCAGTCCAGACTGACTCTCCCTCAGTGAGGTATAGTGGAGGAGAGTAGATGCAGTCCAGACTGACTCTCCCTCAGTGAGGTATAGTGGAGGAGAGTAGATGCAGTCCAGACTGACTCTCCCTCAGTGAGGTATAGTGGAGGAGAGTAGATGCAGTCCAGACTGACTCTCCCTCAGTGAGGTATAGTGGAGGAGAGTAGATGCAGTCCAGACTGACTCTCCCTCAGTGAGGTATAGTGGAGGAGAGTAGATGCAGTCCAGACTGACTCTCCCTCAGTGAGGTATAGTGGAGGAGAGTAGATGCAGTCCAGACTGACTCTACCTCAGTGAGGTATAGTGGAGGAGAGTAGATGCAGTCCAGACTGACTCTCCCTCAGTGAGGTATAGTGGAGGAGAGTAGATGCAGTCCAGACTGACTCTCCCTCAGTGAGGTATAGTGGAGGAGAGTTGATGCAGTCCAGACTGACTCTCCCTCTGTGAGGTATAGTGGAGGAGAGTAGATGCAGTCCAGACTGACTCTCCCTCAGTGAGGTATAGTGGAGGAGAGTAGATGCAGTCCAGACTGACTCTCCATCAGTGAGGTATAGTGGAGGAGAGTAGATGCAGTCCAGACTGACTCTCCCTCAGTGAGGTATAGTGGAGGAGAGTAGATGCAGTCCAGACTGACTCTCCCTCAGTGAGGTATAGTGGAGGAGAGTAGATGCAGTCCAGACTGACTCTCCCTCAGTGAGGTATAGTGGAGGAGAGTAGATGCAGTCCAGACTGACTCTCCCTCAGTGAGGTATAGTGGAGGAGAGTTGATGCAGTCCAGACTGACTCTCCCTCAGTGAGGTATAGTGGAGGAGAGTAGATGCAGTCCAGACTGACTCTCCCTCAGTGAGGTATAGTGGAGGAGAGTAGATGCAGTCCAGACTGACTCTCCCTCAGTGAGGTATAGTGGAGGAGAGTAGATGCAGTCCAGACTGACTCTCCCTCAGTGAGGTATATTGGAGGAGAGTAGATGCAGTCCAGACTGACTCTCCCTCAGTGAGGTATAGTGGAGGAGAGTAGATGCAGTCCAGACTGACTCTCCCTCAGTGAGGTATAGTGGAGGAGAGTAGATGCAGTCCAGACTGACTCTCCCTCAGTGAGGTATAGTGGAGGAGAGTAGATGCAGTCCAGACTGACTCTCCCTCAGTGAGGTATAGTGGAGGAGAGTAGATGCAGTCCAGACTGACTCTCCCTCAGTGAGGTATAGTGGAGGAGAGTAGATGCAGTCCAGACTGACTCTCCCTCAGTGAGGTATATTGGAGGAGAGTAGATGCAGTCCAGACTGACTCTCCCTCAGTGAGGTATAGTGGAGGAGAGTAGATGCAGTCCAGACTGACTCTCCCTCAGTGAGGTATAGTGGAGGAGAGTAGATGCAGTCCAGACTGACTCTCCCTCAGTGAGGTATAGTGGAGGAGAGTAGATGCAGTCCAGACTGACTCTCCCTCAGTGAGGTATAGTGGAGGAGAGTAGATGCAGTCCAGACTGACTCTCCCTCAGTGAGGTATAGTGGAGGAGAGTAGATGCAGTCCAGACTGACTCTCCCTCAGTGAGGTATAGTTGAGGAGAGTTGATGCAGTCCAGACTGAGGGACGTTGGTATCACGTAGTTGCTACAGATTGGACAGTTGTACATTGATGCGGCAAACAACCCATTCCATCTCATCCCAATGATCATCTGGGCACTGCGTAGTCTGGGCACTGCGTAGTCTGGGCACTGCGTAGTCTGGGCACTGCGTAGGCCCCTCAAGTAAACTGAACTCTATGTAATGTCCCTGACAATGTTTTTCCCCTCCTCATTGTCCAGTGTTGGTGACCGTGTGACGACTGGAGATGCTTCTTCTTGTGTTTAGCTGATAGTAGTGGAACCCGGCGTGGTCGTCTGCTGCAATAGTCCATCCATTACAAGGATCAATGAGTTGTAAGTTCAGAGATGCTGTTCTGTTCACCACTGTTGTACTGTGCCGTTATCTGTCTGTTTGTGGCCGCCTCTTAACTTACACCATTCTGTCCGTTCTCATCAACCAGCTGTTTTCACCCACAGGACTGCTGCTGACTGGATGGTTTTTATTTGACACACCAGTCTCTGTAAACCCTAGACTGCGTGAAAAGCCTGACACCGACGATCAAACCACACTCAAAGTCGCTTAGGTCACCATGTTGGTGAATGGACTGGTGAACCCAATAACCTGTCTGCTGGGTGTAAATATCCTCCATGTCCAAGCCTGCTCACAGCACCATTACACCACCATGTCCAAGCCTGCTCACAACACCATTACACCACCATGTCCAGGCCTGCTCACAACACCATTACACCACCATGTCCACCTGCTCACAACACCATTACACCACCATGTCCACCTGCTCACAACACCATTACACCACCATGTCCAAGCCTGCTCACAACACCATTACACCACCATGTCCACCTGCTCACAACACCATTACACCACCATGTCCACATGCTCACAACACCATTACACCACCATGTCCACCTGCTCACAACACCATTACACCACCATGTCCAAGCCTGCTCACAACACCATTACACCACCATGTCCAAGCCTGCTCATTGTCAAAACGTCCAAGCCTGCTCAGTGTCAAAACGTCCAAGGTGGTGATGGCTTTCAGGAAACATGCACACATACCAGCCATAACATTTTCCACGCTGAAATGGTACAGTTTTTCAGTGAGTGAGCAGAGAGAGGCAGAGAACTGTGGATCTGTTGCTGAGCTGATTTGTTAGTGGTCAGATGCATGTTGTCAGGTACTTCATAAAAAAGTCATCAGTTTTCCTGCCTGTCAGCATACATCATGTCACCAACACCGTCGCTCTTGAGCCCTGCAGGATGTCCTCTCCACCAGGTAGCAGCCCCTTCTTGTCCACCGCCATATGTTGCTGCTCTTTGTGTCAGAAGAATCCCATGTACACCACCGCTGCTTCTTGTTTACAGAAGTTGAACTCCTCTGATACGCGGTTGCCTGTGTTGTATGCTTTTAGCCCATAGATAATACATGAGCTGGTTGGTTTTAAAAGATGCTGACATATGCATGAAAGCATCAACTCAGAACAAAACTGACAGCGCCATCTGCCAAACACTGTTAATGTAAAAAAAAAAAAAAAGCCCTCCTCCACAACCACATCCCAACTCAGACTAACTAGATGTTGCTTCACAACCCCCTCACAACTCAGACTAACTAGATGTTGCTTCACAACCCCCTCCCAACTCAGACTAACTAGATGTTGCTTCACAACCCCCTCCCAACTCAGACTAACTAGATGTTCCTTCACAACCCCCTCCCACCACAAACTAACTAGATGTTGCTCCAGAACTCCCTCCAACCACAGACTAAATAGATGTTGCTCCAGAACTCCCTCCAACCACAGACTAACTAGATGTTGCTCCAGAACTCCATCACACCACAGACTAACTAGATGTTGCTTCACAACCCCCTCCCAACTCAGACTAACTAGATGTTCCTTCACAACCCCCTCCCACCACAAACTAACTAGATGTTGCTCCAGAACTCCCTCCAACCACAGACTAAATAGATGTTGCTCCAGAACTCCCTCCAACCACAGACTAACTAGATGTTGCTCCAGAACTCCCTCCAACCACAGACTAACTAGATGTTCCTTCATAACCCCCTCCCACCACAAACTAACTAGATGTTGCTTCACAACCCCCTCCCAACTCAGACTAACTAGATGTTGCTTCACAACCCCCTCCCAACTCAGCCTAACTAGATGTTGCTTCACAACCCCCTCCCAACTCAGACTAACTAGATGTTCCTTCACAACCCCCTCCCACCACAAACTAACTAGATGTTGCTCCATAACTCCCTCCAACCACAGACTAACTAGATGTTGCTCCAGAACTCCCTCCAACCACAGACTAACTAGATGTTGCTCCAGAACTCCCTCCAACCACAGACTAACTAGATGTTGCTCCAGAACTCTCTCCAACCACAGACCAACTAGATGTTCCTTCATAATCCCCTCCCACCACAAACTAACTAGATGTTGCTCCAGAACTACCTCCAACCACAGATTAACTAGATGTTGCTCCAGAACTCCCTCCAACCACATACTAACTAGATTTTGCACCAGAACTCCCTCCAACCACAGACTAACTAGATGTTGCTTCACTACCCCCTCACACCACAGACTAACTAGATGTTCCTTCACAACCCCCTCCCACCACAAACTAACTAGATGTTGCTCCAGAACTCCCTCCAACCACAGACTAACTAGATGTTCCTTCACAACCCCCTCCCAACTCAGACTAACTAGATGTTGCTTTACAACCCCCTCCCACCACAGACTAACTAGATGTTGCTTCACAACCCCCTCCCAACTCAGACTAACTAGATGTTGCTTCACAACCCCCTCCCAACTCAGACTAACTATCTACAGTGTCCAGTATATCAGTTCCTCTACAGTGTCCAGTCTATCAGTCCATCTACAGTGTCCAGTCTATCAGTTCATCTACAGTGTCCAGTCTATCAGTTCCTCTACAGTGTCCAGTCTATCAGTTCCTCTACAGTGTCCAGTCTATCAGTTCCTCTACATTGTCCAGTCTATCAGTTCCTCTACAGTGTCCAGTCTATCAGTTCCTCTACAGTGTCCAGTCTATCAGTTCATCTATTCTTCACATCTCCACAGTGGTTTGCAGGGCCATTGATTGAGCTAACTGACTCGTAGACCTGACATATATTTTTCGGCAGGCTAATCCAGTAGACAAATCATCTGGCGGCAGCTTTTAATTGTAACTCTCTTGCAGAATGTTGTTTTAATTTCCTGTCTAGATGTTGATGTAATACACTTACTAGCAGGCAGGCCTCAGCAAGAATCAATTAAGCACAGGATTCTCCTTTTATTCAAAGCCAATCTTGTTTTAATGATGCATGAAGAAATAGTCAAACATTGACATTTTACTGTCAGGTTTTCTTAGAAAAATCAATTAAGATAATAGAGCTTTGACCCAGTTCTCCAGTTAATGCTTATTATGAATGTAATATGATTTAGTGTCAGTCCTCTAATTGTCTGCATCTCATCCCATTAGCTGGTGCTGTTTCAGAGAGCAGGGAGCAGGGAGCTGCTGCCTGGCTGCCAGACAATAACACACCACTGTCACTTCTAGGAAGGGAGGGGGAGTTCTAATGACATTGATTGGTATTGGTGGGCAGGTTAAACACAGGCTCCAGGGCTTCAAGGCAGAGCACTACTCTTCTCTGTTCTGTTGTTCTAGCAGTCATTATCATCAGCCATTATCATTAGTCATAATCATGGGCATCCTCATTGTCATGGATACTGTCATTCTTATAATTATTATATATATTTTTTTATTTAATGTTCATTGAACTAGGCAAGTCTGTAAAGTCTTCCTGTCTTCCAGGGACATTTATATAAAATACCCCAGTGGTCCCTGGGAAGAATTTTGATTCTGCATATCCATATAGAGTCAGTACTAATTGTGGTGTATTAATGTTGAGTCAGTACTAATTGTGGTGTATTAATGTGGAGTCAGTACTAATTGTGGTGTATTAATGTGGAGTCAGTACTAATTGTGGTGTAGTAATGTGGAGTCAGTACTAATTGTGGTGTATTAATGTGGAGTCAGTACTAATTGTGGTGTATTAATGTGGAGTCAGTACTAATTGTGGTGTATTAATGTAGAGTCAGTACTAATTGTGGTGTATTAATGTGGAGTCAGTACTAATTGTGGTGTATTAATGTGGAGTCAGTACTAATTGTGGTGTATTAATGTAGAGTCAGTACTAATTGTGGTGTATTAATGTGGAGTCAGTACTAATTGTGGTGTATTAATGTGGAGTCAGTACTAATTGTGGTGTATTAATGTGGAGTCAGTACTAATTGTGGTGTATTAATGTGGAGTCAGTACTAATTGTGGTGTATTAATGTGGAGTCAGTACTAATTGTGGTGTATTAATGTGGAGTCAGTACTAATTGTGGTGTATTAATGTAGAGTCAGTACTAATTGTGGTGTATTAATGTAGAGTCAGTACTAATTGTGGTGTATTAATGTGGAGTCAGTACTAATTGTGGTGTAGTAATTTCACCCACGGCTGCATGGCCAGGAACGACTCCAACACCATCATCAAGTTTGCCGTTGACACAACATTGGTAGGTCTACAATGATGAGACCTGGCCGTGTGGTGCCATGACAACAACCAATTTTATTTGATGTGTTTATAGTGGAGCTGTTCATAGTGGAGCTGTTCATAGTGGAGCTGTTCATAGTGGAGCTGTTCATAGTGGAGCTGTTCATAGTGGAGCTGTTCATAGTGAAAGTGTTCATAGTGGAGCTGTTCATAGTGGAGCTGTTCATAGTGGAGCTGTTCATAGTGAAAGTGTTCATAGTGGAGTTGTTCATAGTGGAGCTGTTCATAGTGAAAGTGTTCATAGTGGAGCTGTTCATAGTGAAGTTGTTCATAGTGAAAGTGTTCATAGTGAAAGTGTTCATAGTGAAAGTGTTCATAGTGGAGATGTTCATAGTGGAGCTGTTCATAGTGAAAGTGTTCATAGTGGAGATGTTCATAGTGGAGTTGTTCATAGTGAAAGTGTTCATAGTGGAGCTGTTCATAGTGGAGCTGTTCATAGTGAAAGTGTTCATAGTGGAGTTGTTCATAGTGGAGCTGTTCATAGTGAAAGTGTTCATAGTGAAAATGTTCATAGTGAAAGTGTTCATAGTGAAAGTGTTCATAGTGGAGATGTTCATAGTGGAGCTGTTCATAGTGAAAGTGTTCATAGTGGAGCTGTTCTTAGTGAAAGTGTTCATAGTGAAAGTGTTCATAGTGGAGATGTTCATAGTGGAGCTGTTCATAGTGAAAGTGTTCATAGTGGAGCTGTTCATAGTGGAGCTGTTCATAGTGGAGCTGTTCATAGTGAAAGTGTTCATAGTGGAGTTGTTCATAGTGGAGCTGTTCATAGTGGAGCTGTTCATAGTGGAGCTGTTCATAGTGAAAGTGTTCATAGTGGAGTTGTTCATAGTGGAGCTGTTCATAGTGAAAGTGTTCATAGTGGAGCTGTTCATAGTGAAAGTGTTCATAGTGAAAGTGTTCATAGTGGAGATGTTCATAGTGGAGCTGTTCATAGTGA
Source organism: Thymallus thymallus (assembly GCA_023634145.1). NCBI lineage: Eukaryota > Metazoa > Chordata > Actinopteri > Salmoniformes > Salmonidae > Thymallus > Thymallus thymallus. The sequence goes on along the minus strand of CM042415.1, from coordinate 38,413,557 downwards.
AAGTGTTCATAGTGGAGATGTTCATGGTGGAGTTGTTCATAGTGAAAGTGTTCATAGTGGAGCTGTTCATAGTGGAGCTGTTCATAGTGAAAGTGTTCATAGTGGAGTTGTTCATAGTGGAGCTGTTCATAGTGAAAGTGTTCATAGTGAAAGTGTTCATAGTGAAAGTGTTCATGGTGAAAGTGTTCATAGTGGAGATGTTCATAGTGGAGCTATTCATAGTGAAAGTGTTCATAGTGGAGCTGTTCATAGTGAAAGTGTTCATAGTGAAAGTGTTCATAGTGGAGATGTTCATAGTGGAGCTGTTCATAGTGAAAGTGTTCATAGTGGAGCTGTTCATAGTGAAAGTGTTCATAGTGAAAGTGTTCATAGTGAAAGTGTTCATAGTGAAAGTGTTCGTAGTGAAAGTGTTCATAGTGAAAGTGTTCATGGTGAAAGTGTTCATAGTGGAGATGTTCATAGTGGAGCTGTTCATAGTGAAAGTGTTCATAGTGGAGCTGTTCATAGTGAAAGTGTTCATAGTGAAAGTGTTCATAGTGAAAGTGTTCATAGTGAAGGTGTTCATAGTGAAAGTGTTCATAGTGGAGATGTTCATAGTGGAGCTGTTCATAGTGAAAGTGTTCATAGTGGAGCTGTTCATAGTGAAAGTGTTCATAGTGAAAGTGTTCATAGTGAAAGTGTTCATAGTGGACTCACACTCTAATTAGATCCCATGTAGATTTGTCCAAACTCCCATGGATCCAACTCCTCCAGAGTCAGTACAAACCTGCCCTAAAGAACACAGTGGAGATTCCTCCCTATTCCCAAAGCACAGAGTATGCACACAACATATTGCTATTTGGTTTCTTAAAAGCCTGGACATTGTTCATTGTTGCTGAATGTATCACTAGAGCTCTGAAATACAGTGAAGATCAGAACACTTGTCATGGAATATAGTTGTTATAATTTCTAATTAAACCATTTACACAATAGAACTTCTCTAGACCTCAATGCTGATCAGTTTTCTCCATGTTGATTTATTAAGAAACATCGCTATGAATGACATAGAGATGGCTAAAAGATATAGCCTTAACCAGGTGTATTTATAGTAACATGGAATGCAGGTGTCAGGCTCTGGCTCCTCTATTTACACACCCAGTCCTGACAGCAGGAAAATGTGTATTTCTAATCAATGTTTTTTTTTAAGGACATCATTTACTTCCATTATGGTATTGTCTAGGCTGCACCAAATACAAAAATATTTCCATTTTGAACATTACTGTAAATAATATCCAATTTAAAACTAATTTGCAAAGGAAAACATTTTTTTCTGACCTCAATGAGAAATGTTCTACAACCATAGTTTTATTTAAAATATAGTAACATACATTTAGTCTCATACAGCAGGCAGGTGTCAGGCAGGTATTCATTCTATAACACATAAGTACAATGTTGAGTGGCTTGCAGGAAGTGCACTGTGACACACACATGGCAGCAACATTAGCATTGGTCATTACTGTTAGACAGACAGACAGACAGGCAGGCAGAGTGGTATGGTTGGTGTACAGGCTCATACTGGCCCTGTGTGGTTAGCTACTGTTAGACAGACAGACAAACAGACAGACAGGCAGAGTGGTATGGTTGGTGTACAGGCTCATACTGGCCCTGTGTGGTTAGCTACTGTTAGACAGACAGACAGGCAGAGTGGTATGGTTGGTGTACAGGCTCATACTGGCCCTGTGTGGTTAGCTACTGTTAGACAGACAGACAGACAGACAGACAGACAGACAGACAGACAGACAGACAGACAGACAGACAGACAGACAGACAGACAGACAGACAGACAGACAGACAGACAGACAGACAGACAGACAGAGTGGTATGGTTGGTGTACAGGCTCATACTGGCCCTGTGTGGTTAGCTACTGTTAGACAGACAGACAGACAGACAGACAGACAGACAGACAGACAGACAGACAGACAGACAGACAGACAGACAGACAGACAGACAGACAGGCAGGCAGGCAGAGTGGTATGGTTGGTGTACAGGCTCATACTGGCCCTGTGTGGTTAGCTACTGTTAGACAGACAGACAGGCAGAGTGGTATGGTTGGTGTACAGGCTCATACTGGCCCTGTGTGGTTAGCTACTGTTAGACAGACAGACAGGCAGAGTGGTATGGTTGGTGTACAGGCTCATACTGGCCCTGTGTGGTTAGCTACTGTTAGACAGACAGACAGACAGACAGACAGACAGACAGACAGACAGACAGACAGACAGACAGACAGACAGACAGACAGACAGGCAGAGTGGTATGGTTGGTGTACAGGCTCATACTGGCCCTGTGTGGTTAGCTACTGTTAGACAGACAGACAGGCAGAGTGGTATGGTTGGTGTACAGGCTCATACTGGCCCTGTGTGGTTAGCTACTGTTAGACAGACAGACAGAGTGGTATGGTTGGTGTACAGGCTCATACTGGCCCTGTGTGGTTAGCTACCTGTGACAGGAGAAACAGCTGTCTTGGCCTGTGAGCTTTACTAATTAGGCCTGTCATCTCTCTGGTTCCCCTTCAGCCGTGCTCCTCAGCCCCACACCAGGCCCGCTCCACTAAATGCTAATATTTAGCTTTCATTGTCACATTCACCTTGACACGGATATTGCCTGGGAGCATAACTGGATGAGATGCCTGTGAATGTGCATTGTTACATCTAATAAACCTGCTTCCTGTGTAGCTGGGGGCTCCAGCAGCCATCAGATAACTACCCCTCTAGTGTCATCAATCACCTGCTCTGACAGACGGCCTTCCACTTCCTTTTTTACATCCAGGAACAGGCTTAATTATTTGTACTGTAATTAGTTGGTAAAATGTCAGGAAGGGCTCTGCTTGAAAGCTGCAATGACTGAAGTGTCATTAGTGTCACATAACAAGACAGGATTCAGCTGGGGAGAGGAGAGGAGAGACAGGGCTTCTTACAACCTAATCACTGTGGGCTACAGGCTGGTTATGTTAGAGGCTGGTTTTAGAGACAGCTTCAGTGTTACAGGCTGGTTATGTTAGAGGCTGGTTTTAGAGACAGCTTCAGTGTTACAGACTGGTTCAGTGATAGAGGCTCGTTTTAGAGACAGCTTCAGTTGTCAGAGGCTGGTTTTAGATGATGGTTAAGTGTTACAGGCTGGTTATATAGGCTAGTTCAGTTGTGGGTTGTTATAGAGGCTAGTTCAGTTGTGGGTTGTTATAGAGGCTAGTTCAGTTGTGGGTTGTTATAGAGGCTAGTTCAGTTGTGGGTTGTTATAGAGGCTAGTTCAGTTGTGGGTTGTTAAAGAGGCTAGTTCAGTTGCTGGCTGGTTTAGATAAAGCCTGGTATTAGAGTTTGGCTATAGAGGATGGTTATAGAAGCTGGTTATAGAGGCTGGTTTTAGAAGCTGTTTTAGTGTTACAGCTTGATTTAGTTTCAGGCTGGTTTAATGTTATAGGCTGGTTCACTTTACAGGCTGGTTCTAGAGGCTGGTTGTAGAAGATGCTGTTAGATAGCATGATGACTATCTTAATAACAGTATAATAATTGATATACATGTCTTGCATTATTCTACGTGTCTTGTTTCCTCTTCTTTCCTCCCAGCAGCATTATTCTACATGTCTTGTTCCTCAGTCCATGTCCTCCTTATATCACCACCACTAAATCATTATTTTTACCCACTAGTGGACATGTTTATAGATAGCCTTCCAAACATATTGTATCACCACTAATTGTTGCATTCAGCTGTTAGCTACTGTGAAATACATATTCTTGTGTTTATTTGTTTACTGCCAATCCTTTTACAGGACAGACAGGAAGCCTGAATTTACATCCAACACCAAGATCATTTTCAATTGTTTGAATAAATCCTGTAGGAATATATTTTGTTTGGGAGAAAATCTTTGGCATTATCAGCTCTCTGGAGGGTTCACTGGTCATTTTTCTTCCAAGGGAAGACTGTGTGGGAGCAAGGGGGAGGGAGGGGGAGGGAGGGGGACACTGGCATAGCACCGCCCCCCCCAGATAACTTTTACCCCCAGATAGAAAACAAACAAGTAATAAGCCATGAAATAAATGTTTAGAATTACATGAAATTAACTCTAAAACAGAAACTGAGCTAGGGATGGGGAGGATGAAAGGTCAGGGGAACAGGAGAAATTGGGGGTAGCAGACCCCCTGGCCCACCGACAGACACCCCTGGTGGTCATCCAACAACTCCTTAATTAGCCAGCAATCTGGCAGAGAACACGTTGCTGTGATGTGGCAGGCCTGTTTAAATATGATGCCAGATGCAGAGCCACCTTCAGCATGTCATTCCATTGTCTAGCAGGGGACACAGAGCCTCCTCCACCAGGCAGGGGACAGAGGAACTGGTCAAGGAGGGAACAGGAGCGCCAGGCTGGTTCTCCATGACTGCTCCAGCTGAGACAGGACAGTAGAGGCGGCCCCTAGTGACCTTGACATTCAGAGAGCAGACTAGATGGATTAACCTCCACCGTTATAGCCTCTACAGTAGCATTCTTAGTGATAGTGACTCTACTGGAAGGATCAATCAGTGGAACACTGTTTTTACTGACAATCATGATCATTCATAAAATGGGTTATTTAAGTGCTCCAGTGAAAAGCATACATTGGAATGTTTTTTTTCTTGACCATACATCTCAATACAGTATGTTTAATCCTAAATTAATACTGTATGTTTAATCCTGATTAATACAGTATGTTTAATCCTAATTAATACAGTATGTTTAATCCTAATTAACACAGTATGTTTAATCCTAATTAACACAGTATGTTTAATCCTAATTAATACAGTATTGCTAATCCTAATTAATACAGTATGTTTAATCCTAATTAATACTGTATGTTTAATCCTAATTAATACTGTATGTTTAATCCTAATTAATACAGTATGTTTAATCCTAATTAATACAGTATGTTTAATCCTAATTAATACAGTATGTTTAATCCTAATTAATACAGTATGTTTAATCCTAATTAATACGGTATGTTTAATCCTAATTAATACAGTATGTTTAATCCTAATTAATACAGTATGTTTAATCCTAATTAATACTGTATGTTTAATCCTAATTAATACTGTATGTTTAATCCTAATTAATACTGTATGTTTAATCCTAATCATTGAAGTATTTCTGTATTGAGATGATCAGTCTTCTTCTAGTGGCTCTATGGGTTATTTAGACATCCATAAATCCACAGGATAGAAGTATGTACACTATCCACAAGAAGCACATTAAATATATAGAATAGGTCTCAGACCATCTCATGGTGCTCAAGCAATATCTGTTAGGATAACAGTTCTGAATTGGGAACCAATAATTGATAGGACTAAGTTTGGTGAGGATTCATAAAGACATATCCTATGATTTTGAGTTCATCTGTGGTTTAATATGAAGTGCAAGGAGCTGCAATATCAGAGACTGTTTAAACATTTCCCAGAGTCTTCAAAGATTCCTGACTTATAATTGTTTTATTTCCATAGATATAAATACCTTCTGTAAAGTTGTAGCCTCTTTGTATTTCTCCAGTATTAGTATTGTGACAGCAGCTCAACGTAATGTTAATATTAGTATTGTGAAAGCAGCCCAACATTATGTTAATATTAGTATTGTGACAGCAGCCCAATGTTATGTTAATATTAGTACTGTGCCAGCAGCCCAATGTTATGTTAATATTAGTACTGTGACAGCAGCCCAACGTTGTGTTAATATTAGTACTGTAACAGCAGCCCAACGTTGTATTAATATTAGTACTGTAACAGCAGCCCAACGTTGTGTTAATATTAGTATTGTGACAGCAGCCCAACATTATGTTAATATTAGTACTGTGACAGCAGCCAAACGTTGTGTTAATATTAGTATTGTGACAGCAGCCCAACATTATGTTAATATTAGTATTGAAACAGCAGCCCAATGTTATGTTAATATTAGTACTGTGACAGCAGCCCAATGTTATGTTAATATTAGTATTGTGACAGCAGCCCAACGTTATGTTAATATTAGTATTGTAACAGCAGCCCAATGTTATGTTAATATTAGTACTGTGACAGCAGCCCAATGTTATGTTAATATTAGTATTGTGACAGCAGCCCAATGTTATGTTAATATTAGTACTGTGACAGCAGCCAAACGTTGTGTTAATATTAGTATTGTGACAGCAGCCCAACATTATGTTAATATTAGTATTGAAACAGCAGCCCAATGTTATGTTAATATTAGTACTGTAACAGCAGCCCAACGTTGTGTTAATATTAGTATTGTGACAGCAGCCCAACATTATGTTAATATTAGTATTGAAACAGCAGCCCAATGTTATGTTAATATTAGTACTGTGACAGCAGCCCAACGTTGTGTTAATATTAGTACTGTGACAGCAGCCCAACGTTGTGTTAATATTAGTACTGTGACAGCAGCCCAACGTTGTGTTAATATCAGTACTGTGACAGCAGACCAACGTTGTGTTAATATTAGTACTGTGACATTAGCCCAACGTTATGTTAATATTAGTACTGTAACAGCAGGCCAATGTTATGTTAATATTAGTACTGTGACAGCAGCCCAACGTTGTGTTAATATTAGTATTGTGACAGCAGCCCAATGTTATGTTAATATTAGTATTGTGACAGCAGCCCAATGTTATGCTAATATTAGTACTGTAACAGCAGCCCAATGTTATGTTAATATTAGTACTGTGACAGCAGCCCAACGTTGTGTTAGTATTAGTACTGTGACAGCAGCCCAATGTTATGTTAATATTAGTACTGTGACAGCAGCCCAACGTTATGTTAATATTAGTATTGTGACAGCAGCCCAACGTTATGTTAATATTAGTATTGTCACAGCAGCCCAATGTTATGTTAATATTAGTACTGTGACAGCAGCCCAACGTTATGTTAATATTAGTATTGAAACAGCAGCCCAATGTTATGTTAATATTAGTACTGTGACAGCAGCCCAACGTTATGTTAATATTATTATTGTGACAGCAGCCCAACGTTATGTTAATATTAGTATTGTAACAGCAGCCCAATGTTATGTTAATATTAGTACTGTGACAGCAGCCCAACGTTGTGTTAATATTAGTACTGTGACAGCAGCCCAACGTTAGATAGATAGATAGATAGATAGATAGATAGATAGATAGATAGATAGATAGATAGATAGATAGATAGATAGATAGATAGATAGATAGATAGATAGATAGATAGATAGATAGATAGATAGATAGATAGATAGATAGATAGATAGATAGATAGATAGATAGATAGATAGATAGATAGATAGATAGATAGATAGATAGATAGATAGATAGATAGATAGATAGATAGATAGATAGGTACTTTATTGATCCCCCGGGGGGGAAATTTCATTGTCAAGCAGCTACAACAAAAACACAGGGCAGGTGCAAAATGCCACAACGAAAGTACACAAAAGACAGATACACGGTACATGATACATAGAGCGGCAGTATGAAAAAGTATAGAAATACAAGATATCTGGAGTGCAAAAAAAAGCTATAAAAGGACATTGCATAGTATGAGTGGTTGGCTGAATATGTACACTATACATTGGTGGATGTTGGATGGTTAACTATACTATACAGGTCGATCGATGGCAGAGAAATACTTCAGTAGCTAAAAATGCGTATGACATGAGCGAGGGTAATAATAGTTTACTTAATAGACAGACTGGGTAAATGAACAGGTAAGTGAAAATTTTGCATGGTTAAATTAACTGTACAGTTAGGTATACAGTTATATTTACAGATAAGTGAATACTTGCATGTTTACACAAACTGTACAGGTAAATGACAGGAAGAGATACTTTAATAGCTAAATGTGTGTATGATATCATTTGGGGTAATAATAGTAATTCCCTTAAAATACAGTCCTTAGTGCGCAGGGTTTAATTACAGACAACTGCACTTATTGCACATTCGATATACTAAAAGCAATGAGAAAAGGTGCAACTGGCAGGATACTAATATGCATTCCTGAGTGAATGCCTACGTCCAATAATTACTTACAATATTGCATGTGATATAATATAACAACTGTACATGAGTATGTATATACAGACCTGTATGAATAAATAGGTCCTGAGTGGATGAGTGCTGACGGACCAGAGTTACTCACGGATGGATGCATAATTGTTAAACTAGGTCCTAGCACCCCAACAGTTCCAGATCTATGTTGCCAACGGCACGGCACCCCGGTGAGGCATTATATAGTCTCATAGCCGCCGGCAGGAAGGACCTCCTGTAGCGCTCTCTGGCACACCGTGGTGGGATCAGTCTGTGACTGAAAGTGCTCCTCTGCGTCATAACCATAGCGTGCAGAGGGTGGGTGACGTTGTCCATGATGGCCAGCAGTTTGGCCAGGATCCGTCTCTCCGCCACCTCCTCTAGAGTGTCAAGGCTCATCCCCAGGACAGAGCTAGCCTTCCTGATCAGCTTATTTACCCGAGAAGCATCACCGGCTTTGATGTTTGCTCCCCAGCACACCACTGCAAAAAAGATGGCACTGGCCACCACAGACTGGTAGAAGGTATGCAGTAGTTTACTGCACACGTTGAAGGACCTGAGCCTCCTCAGAAAGTAGAGTCGGCTCTGGCCCTTTTTGTACAGGGCCCCGGTGTTACCAGCCCATTCAAGTCTGTTGTCCATATGGACACCCAGGAACTTGTATGACTCAACCATTTCCACATCCATCCCCTTTATAGGGACTGCAGTCAGTTGTGCCTTGGTTCTCCTGAAGTCCACCACCATCTCCTTAGTTTTGCTGATGTTGAGCTGAAGGTGGTTCTGCTCACACCACAACACAAAGTCACTGATTGTGCTCCTGTACTCCTCCTCCTGCCCACCCCTGATGCACCCTACAATAGCAGAGTCATCCGAGAACTTCTGTAGGTGGCATGTTTCAGAGTTATATCTGAAGTCTGAGGTGTAGAGGGTGAACAGGAAGGGGGACAGGACCGTACCCTGGGGGGCCCCTGTGTTGCTAACTGCCCGTTCTGACACACAGCTCTGTAGTCGCACAAATTGTGGCCTAACGGTCAGGTAGTCCGTGACCCAGGAGACTAAGGGTGCTTCCACTTTCATCCTCCTCATCTTCTCACCCAGTAGCAGGGGCTGAATGGTATTGAAGGCACTGGAGAAGTCAAAAAACATGACCCTCACAGTGCAACCTGCATTGTCCAGGTGAGAGTAGGCCCTCTGCAGAAGGTAGATGATTGCATCATCCACCCCGATGTTGCGCTGGTATGCAAACTGCAGGGGGTCCATTGATGAACACACCAGGGGTCTGAGGTGAGCGAGGACTAACCTTTCCAGGGTCTTCATGATGTGGGATGTTAGCGCTACAGGTCTGAAGTCATTCAGGACAGTGGGGTGTGCCTTCTTGGGCACTGGGACGAGGCAGGATGTTTTCCACAGCACAGGGACCCTTTCTAGGCTCAGGCTAAGGTTGAAAAGACGCTGGAGTATTCCACACAGTTGGTCAGCACAGACCCTCAGCACCCTTGGGCTGATGCCATCAGGGCCCGCCGCTTTCCACTGGTGTAGTCTCTCCAGCTCTCTCTTCACTTGGTTGGTGGTGAAAGCCAGTCCAGGTGGGGAGGTGGGGGGAAGGGGGGTGTTGAGGATCAGTCCAGGGGGAGCAGGGGCGGAGGTGGGGTCACTGATTGTCTCAGCAGAGGTGCTGTGAGCAAAGTGGGGGTGGGATATCCGTGAGGGTGTGTGGTCTGGGGAGCTGGAGGGGAGGTGGACAGAGCCAGTATCGAACCTGTTAAAAAATTGGTTCAGCTCATTGGCTCTGTCCTGGGTCCCCTCCGTCTGCCCACTGTTTGACTTTTTGAAGCCAGTGATATTTCTCATACCCTTCCACACCTCTCTCACCTGGCTCTGCCTCAGCTTGTCCTCCATCTTCTCCTTATACACTCTCTTCCCCTCAGCAATCCGCAACTTCAGCTTCCTCTGGACGCATTTCAATTTGTCCTTGTCCTTCTCCTTGAAGGCCCTCTTCTTCTCATTCAGCAGGGCCTTCAGGTCGCTGGTGACCCAGGGTTTATTGTTTGGGAAACAGCGTACCTTCCTGGTGGGTACAGTGTTGTCTACACAAAAATTAATATAGTCTGTTATGCAGTCAGTGAGTCCATCGATGTCCTCCCCATGAGCCTCACAGAGCACATCCCAGTCTGTTGTTTCATAGCAGTCCTGTAGGGCCTCATTCGCCTCCGGGGACCATCTCCTAATGGTCCTGGTGGTTGCAGGCTGCTGTTGGACCATAGGCCTGTAGAGTGGGGTGAGGTGGACAAGGTTGTGATCCGATCTACCGAGGGGAGGGAGTGCAGTGGAGTTGTATGCATCCTTCACATTAGCATATAACAAGTACAGAGTTTTATTATTCCTGGTTGGGCACTTCACGAACTGTTTGAACGTGGGCAGCGTTGAAGACAGAGATGCATGGTTAAAATCCCCCGAAATGGCAAAGAAAGCACTGGGATGCGCTGTCTGTAACCTCGCGATAACAGAGTGGATGACGTCACACGCTGCGTTTGCGTCAGCAGAGGGCGGGATGTAAACAATAACAGCAATGGCCGCCGTGAATTCCCTCGGCAAATAGTAGGGTCTCAGGCTAACGGCTAGCAGTTCAATGTCCGGGCTACAAAACTGTTCCTTAAGAGTAATATGGTTCGGATGACACCATCTGTTGTTAACTAATAAAGCCAGCCCACCACCCTTACTCTTACCGGAAGAGACGCGATCCCTGTCCGCTCTGATGGTCTGGAAACCGTCGATAGTGACGTTCTGTATGGGGATGTTATCGTTCAGCCAAGTCTCAGTAAAACACATTAGGCTCGTTTCCCGATAAATCCTTTTGTGTTGTGTTAATATTAGTATTGTGACAGCAGCCCAATGTTATGTTAATATTAGTATTGTGACAGCAGCCCAACGTTGTGTTAATATTAGTATTGTGACAGCAGCCCAATGTTATGTTAATATTAGTACTGTGACAGCAGCCCAACGTTATGTTAATATTAGTACTGTGACAGCAGCCCAACGTTATGTTAATATTAGTATTGTGACAGCAGCCCAACGTTGTGTTAGTATTAGTATTGTAACAGCAGCCCAACGTTGTGTTAATATTAGTACTGTGACAGCAGCCCAACATTATGTTAATATTAGTATTGTGACAGCAGCCCAACGTTATGTTAATATTAGTACTGTGACAGCAGCCCAACATTATGTTAAAATTAGTATTGTGACAGCAGCCCAATGTTATGTTAGTATTAGTATTGTGACAGCAGCCCAATGTTATGTTAATATTAGTATTGTGACAGCAGCCCAACGTTATGTTAATATTAGTATTGTGACAGCAGCCCAACGTTATGTTAGTATTAGTATTGTGACAGCAGCCCAATGTTATGTTAATATTAGTATTGTAACAGCAGCCCAATGTTATGTTAATATTAGTACTGTGACAGCAGCCCAACGTTATGTTAATATTAGTATTGAAACAGCAGCCCAATGTTATGTTAATATTAGTACTGTGACAGCAGCCCAACGTTGTGTTAATATTAGTATTGTGACAGCAGCCCAATGTTATGTTAATATTAGTATTGTGACAGCAGCCCAACGTTATGTTAATATTAGTACTGTGACAGCAGCCCAATGTTATGTTAATATTAGTATTGTGACAGCGGGACAACGTTATGTTAATATTAGTACTGTGAGCACCTCCCGAGTGGCGCATCGGTCTACTGACCCGGGTTAGATCCTGGGCTTTGTAGCAGCCAGCCGCAACCCATTAGGCAGCGCACAATTGGCCCAGAGTAGTCCAGGTTAGTGGATGGTTTGGTCAGCCGGGATGTCCTTGTCCCATCGCGCTCTAGTGACTCCTTTTCGCATGCCAGTAATGCACGCTGACTCATGTCGCCAGTTTTACAATGTTTCCTCCAACACATTGGTGCGGCTGGCTTCCGAGTTAAGCGAGCAGTGTTTCCAGAAGCAATGCGGCTTGGCAGGGTCGTGTTTCGGAGGAGGCATGGCTCTCTACTTTCGCCTCTCCCAAGTCCATAGGGGAGTTCAAGAGATGAGACTGGAACAATATAATAAAACATGTATATTTATTAGTAGTGTGACAGGAGTAATATAATAATATTATAATGATGCTGGGGGAGTTTAGAGGACTGAGTGGTGTGTTATAATGATGCTGGGGGAGTTTAGAGGACTGAGTGGTGTGTTATAATGATGCTGGGGGAGTTTAGAGGACTGAGTGGTGTGTTATAATGATGCTGGGGGAGTTTAGAGGTCTGAGTGGTGTGTTATAATGATGCTGGGGGAGTTTAGAGGTCTGAGTGGTGTGTTATAATGATGCTGGGGGAGTTTAGAGGTCTGAGTGGTGTGTTATAATGATGCTGGGGGAGTTTAGAGGTCTGAGTGGTGTGTTATAATGATGCTGGGGGAGTTTAGAGGACTGAGGTCTGAGTGGTGTGTTATAATGATGCTGGGGGAGTTTAGAGGTCTGAGTGGTGTGTTATAATGATGCTGGGGGAGTTTAGAGGTCTGAGTGGTGTGTTATAATGATGCTGGGGGAGTTTAGAGGTCTGAGTGGTGTGTTATAATGATGCTGGGGGAGTTTAGAGGTCTGAGTGGTGTGTTATAATGATGCTGGGTAGTTTAGAGGACTGAGGTCTGAGTGGTGTGTTATAATGATGCTGGGGGAGTTTAGAGGTCTGAGTGGTGTGTTATAATGATGCTGGGGGAGTTTAGAGGTCTGAGTGGTGTGTTATAATGATGCTGGGGGAGTTTAGAGGTCTGAGTGGTGTGTTATAATGATGCTGGGGGAGTTTAGAGGACTGAGGTCTGAGTGGTGTGTTATAATGATGCTGGGGGAGTTTAGAGGTCTGAGTGGTGTGTTATAATGATGCTGGGGGAGTTTAGAGGTCTGAGTGGTGTGTTATAATGATGCTGGGGGAGTTTAGAGGTCTGAGTGGTGTGTTATAATGATGCTGGGGGAGTTTAGAGAACTGAGGTCTGAGTGGTGTGTTATAATGATGCTGGGGGAGTTTAGAGGTCTGGGTGTTGTGTTATAATGATGCTGGGGGAGTTTAGAGGACTGAGTGTTGTGTTATAATGATGCTGGGGGAGTTTAGAGGTCTGAGTGGTGTGTTATAATGATGCTGGGTGAGTTTAGAGGTCTGAGTGGTGTGTTGGTGTGTATGTATAACTTCAGTAAAGCCTTCACTTCCCGAGTGGGTTTAGTGTATAATATATACAGTGGGGCAAAAAAGTATTTAGTCAGCCACCAATTGTGCAAGTTCTCCCACTTAAAAAGATGAGAGAGGCCTGTAATTTTCATCATAGGTACACTTCAACTATGAGAGAATTTATTTGCACATTATGGTGGAAAATAAGTATTTGGTCAATAACAAAAGTTTATCTCAATACTTTGTTATATACCCTTTGTTGGCAATGACAGAGGTCAAATGTTTTCTGTAAGTCTTCACAAGGTTTTCACACACTGTTGCTGGTAATTTGGCCCATTCCTCCATGCAGATCTCCTCTAGAGCAGTGATGTTTCGTGGCTGTCGCTGGGCAACACGGACTTTCAACTCCCACCAAAGATTTTCTATGGGGTTGAGATCTGTAGACTGGCTAGGCCACTCCAGGACCTGGAAATGGTTCTTACGAAGCCACTCCTTCGTTGCCCGGGCGGTGTGTTTGGGATCATTGCCATGCTGAAAGACCCAGCCACGTTTCATCTTCAATGCCCTTGCTGATGGAAGGAGGTTTTCACACAAAATCTCACGATACATGGCACCATTCATTCTTTCCTTTACACAGATCAGTCGTCCTGGTCCCTTTGCAGAAAAACAGCCCCAAAGCATGATGTTTCCACCCCCATGCTTCACAGTAGGTATGGTGTTCTTTGGATGCAACTCAGCATTCTTTCTCCTCCAAACACGACGAGTTGAGTTTTTACCAAAATGTTATATTTTGGTTTCATCTGACCATATAACGTTCTCCCAATCCTCTTCTGGATCATCCAAATGCTCTCTAGCAAACTTCAGATGGGCCTGGACATGTACTGGATTAAGCAGGGGGACACGTCTGGCACTGCAGGATTTGAGTCCCTGGCGGCGTAGTGTGTTACTGATGGTAGCCTTTGTTACTTGGGTCCCAGCTCTCTGCAGGTCATTCACTAGGTCCCCCCGTGTGGTTCTGGGATTTTTGCTCACCGTTCTTGTGATCATTTTGACCCCACGGGGTGAGATCTTGCGTGGAGCCCCAGATCGAGGGAGATTATCAGTGGTCTTGTATGTCTTCCATTTCCTAATAATT
>CM042415.1:38261694-38366694 GCA_023634145.1 Thymallus thymallus | reverse complement strand
TGTTTATTGACTGTGCTGTGTGAAGTGTGGCAGGCATGAAAATGTGCCATTAAAAGCGGAATCCTTCATAGTCACCTCATTAATAAAACCTGGGTGGAATGCACATTTAGGAACCATGATGAGAACACATTTTAACTGGCTAGTCATGTGATGTTTAAAACAGGAAGTTAGGACAGATTTAATTTAGTCATGGGATGTTTAAAACAGGAAGTTAGGACAGATTTAATTTAGTCATGGGATGTTTAAAACAGGAAGTTAGGACAGATTTAATTTAGTCATGGGATGTTTAAAACAGGAAGTTAGGACAGATTTAATTTAGTCATGGGATGTTTAAAACAGGAAGTTAGGACAGATTTAAATGAGTCATGGGATGCCTTGTTCACAGTTTAAGATGTTTAAAACAGGAAGTTAGGACAGATGTATTTTCCATTACAGTAGCTGGATACATGTTAGTGGGGAACATTGGACATATAAAAACAATGCAGTTAAATGAGTTATTTTGAAATATGTCCCATATTGTAGATCAGTCCTATTTTCTATTAAACTGTCAACATATATGACTTCCACACAGGCTGTCTATTCTGGTTAATAACAGATACAGTGGTGTGTTCTGGGTATGTGTGTTGGGGTGTAAATATGTGCTACATATTTAGTCAGAAACATTGTGGTTATGAGTATTTTCTGCGAAGCTGTCAGCCTGTCAGACAGTCAGGACATTGTTTAGTGTGTTAGTCAGCCTGTCAGACAGTCAGGACATTGTGGTGTGTGTTAGTCAGTCAGTCAGACAGTCAGGACATTGTTTAGTGTGTTAGTCAGCCTGTCAGACAGTCAGGACATTGTTTAGTGTGTCAGTCAGCCTGTCAGACAGTCAGGACATTGTTTAGTGTGTTAGTCAGCCTGTCAGACAGTCAGGACATTGTTTAGTGTGTTAGTCAGCCTGTCAGACAGTCAGGACATTGTTTAGTGTGTTAGTCAGCCTGTCAGACAGTCAGGACATTGTTTAGTGTGTTAGTCAGCCTGTCAGACAGTCAGGACATTGTGGTGTGTGTTAGTCAGTCAGTCAGACAGTCAGGACATTGTTTAGTGTGTTAGTCAGCCTGTCAGACAGTCAGGACATAGTTTAGTGTGTTAGTCAGCCTGTCAGACAGTCAGGACATTGTGGTGTGTGGTAGTCAGCCTGTCAGACAGTCAGGACATAGTTTAGTGTGTTAGTCAGCCTGCCAGACAGTCAGGACATTGTTTAGTGTGTTAGTCAGCCTGTCAGACAGTCAGGACATTGTGGTGTGTGTTAGTCAGTCAGTCAGACAGTCAGGACATTGTTTAGTGTGTTAGTCAGCCTGCCAGACAGTCAGGACATTGTTTAGTGTGTTAGTCAGCCAGTCAGACAGTCAGGACATTGTGGTGTGTGTTAGTCAGTCAGTCAGACAGTCAGGACATTGTGGTGTGTGTTAGTCAGCCAGTCAGACAGTCAGGACATTGTTTAGTGTGTTAGTCAGCCTGCCAGACAGTCAGGACATTGTTTAGAGTGTTAGTCAGCCTGTCAGACAGTCAGGACATTGTGGTGTGTGTTAGTCAGCCTGTCAGACAGTCAGGACATTGTGGTAAGTATTAGTCAGCCAGTCAGACAGTCAGGACATTGTGGTGTGTGTTAGTCAGTCAGTCAGACAGTCAGGACATTGTGGTGTGTGTTAGTCAGCCTGTCAGACAGTCAGGACATTGTGGTGTGTGTTAGTCAGCCTGCCAGACAGTCAGGACATTGTGGTGTGTGTTGGTCAGTCAGTCAGACAGTCAGGACATTGTTTAGTGTGTTAGTCAGCCTGCCAGACAGTCAGGACATTGTGGTGTGTGTTAGTCAGTCAGTCAGGACATTGTGGTGTGTGTTAGTCAGCCTGTCAGACAGTCAGGACATTGTGGTGTGTGTTAGTCAGCCTGTCAGACAGTCAGGACATTGTTTAGTGTGTTAGTCAGCCTGTCAGACAGTCAGGACATTGTGGTGTGTGTTAGTCAGCCTGTCAGACAGTCAGGACATTGTGGTGTGTGTTAGTCAGCCTGTCAGACAGTCAGGACATTGTTTAGTGTGTTAGTCAGCCTGTCAGACAGTCAGGACATTGTGGTGTGTGTTAGTCAGCCTGTCAGACAGTCAGGACATTGTGGTGTGTGTTAGTCAGCCTGTCAGACAGTCAGGACATTGTTTAGTGTGTTAGTCAGCCTGTCAGACAGTCAGGACATTGTGGTGTGTGTTAGTTAGCCTGTCAGACAGTCAGGACATTGTGGTGTGTGTTAGTCAGCCTGTCAGACAGTCAGGACATTGTGGTGTGTGTTAGTCAGCCTGTCAGACAGTCAGGACATTGTGGTGTGTGTTAGTTAGCCTGTCAGACAGTCAGGACATTGTGGTGTGTGTTAGTTAGCCTGTCAGACAGTCAGGACATTGTGGTGTGTGTTAGTCAGCCTGTCAGACAGTCAGGACATTGTGGTGTGTGTTAGTCAGACTGTCAGACAGTCAGGACATTGTGGTGTGTGTTAGGACATTGTGGTGTGTGTTAGGACATTGTGGTGTGTGTTAGGACATTGTGGTGTGTGTTAGGACATTGTGGTGTGTGTTAGGACATTGTGGTGTGTGTCCTCAGCACATACTGTAGTTGGCTGTCCTGCAATTCTTATTTTCAATGACGGCCTAGGAACAGTGGGTTAACTGCCTTGTTCAGGTGCAGAACGACAGATTTTTACCTTGTCAGCTCGGGGATTCGATCCAGAAACCTTTCGGTTATGGGCCCAACACTCTAACCACTGGGCTACCTGCCGCCCCATATAGTGAATACACTGGCTGGCGGCAGTGCCCACACCCTCAGCCGACAGCCACTACTACACCCCTCATTTTCTGGCTGGAACCACAGTTTGAATAAATGTCTGTTTTTTCTGACTTATAACACAATGAGTCAGAGTACAGCTGTACGTCACACTAATCCTCTGCAATTACAGGGAACCAGACTAGATGAAGGATGGAATCCCTTATATACAATAGATCATTTTACTGAATGCACTTAGAAAACAGCAGATATTAAATACCACGCCTTCATGTTTATCATTCAAATTGCACACAAGATACTTATTTGGGTTTTGAGGAACAGCTGATTTCTAGAATTTGAAGGTGTTTTTGAAGAAAGGCAGTAAACTGAACCTGATGATAGTGTTTGTGTAATAACTGGGTATTCAGGGGTGTTTTGGACTCATTATTGTAACAATGATGTCTGGAAGAGAAGGACTAGATCATTATCTTTGTCTTGTTGAGAATGACAAAACAAAGACCAACCATCCCAGTACTGTTCCCACAACATATAGATATATAGAGCTGTCCTGTACTGTGTTCCCACAACATATAGATATATAGAGGTGTCCTGTACTGTGTTCCCACAACATATAGATATATAGAGGTGTCCAGTACTGTGTTCCCACAACATATAGATAGATAGAGGGTCCAGTACTGTGTTCCCACAACATATAGATAGATAGAGGGTCCAGTACTGTGTTCCCACAACATATAGATAGATAGAGGGTCCAGTACTGTGTTCCCACAACATATAGATAGATAGAGGGTCCAGTACTGTGTTCCCACAACATATAGATAGATAGAGGTGTTCAGTACTGTGTTCCCACAACATATAGATAGATAGAGGGTCCAGTACTGTGTTCCCACAACATATAGATAGATAGAGGTGTTCAGTACTGTGTCCCCACAACATATAGATAGATAGAGGTGTTCAGTACTGTGTTCCCACAACATATAGATAGATAGAGGGTCCAGTACTGTGTTCCCACAACATATAGATAGATAGAGGTGTTCAGTACTGTGTTCCCACAACATATAGATAGATAGAGGTGTCCAGTACTGTGTTCCCACAACATATAGATAGATAGAGGTATTCAGTACTGTGTTCCCACAACATATAGATAGATAGAGGTGTCCAGTACTGTGTTCCCACAACATATAGAAAGATAGAGCTGTCCTGTACCGTGTTCCCACATCATATAGATAGATAGAGGTGTCCAGTACTTTGTTTCCAAAACATATAGATAGATAGAGCTGTCCCGTACTGTGTTCCAACATCATATAGATAGATAGAGGTGTCCAGTACTGTGTTCACACAACATATATATTGAGTTGACCAGTACTGTGTTCCCACAACATATATATAGAGGTGTCCAGTACTGTTTTCCCACAAAATGTTGATAGATAGAGGGTACAGTACTGTGTTCCCACAACATATAGATAGATAGAGGTGTCCAGTACTGTGTTCCCACAACATATAGAAAGATAGAGCTGTCCTGTACCGTGTTCCCACATCATATAGATAGATAGAGGTGTCCAGTACTTTGTTTCCAAAACATATAGATAGATAGAGCTGTCCCGTACTGTGTTCCAACATCATATAGATAGATAGAGGTGTCCAGTACTGTGTTAACACAACATATATATTGAGTTGACCAGTACTGTGTTCCCACAACATATATATAGAGGTGTCCAGTACTGTTTTCCCACAAAATGTTGATAGATAGAGGGTACAGTACTGTGTTCCCACAACATATAGATAGATAGAGGTGTCCAGTACTGTTTTTCCACAACATATAGATAGATAGAGGTGTACAGTATTGTGTTCACACAACATATAGATAGATAGAGGTGTCCAGTAATGTGTTGCCACAACAAATAGATAGATAGAGGTGTCCTTTACTGTGTTCCCACAAAATAAAGATAGATAGAGCTGTCCACTACTGTGTTCCCACAACATATAAATAGATTGAGGTGTCCAGTACTGTGTTCCCACAACATATAGATAGATAGAGTTGTCCAGTACTGTGTTCCCACAACATATACATAGATAGAGCTGTCAAGTACTGTGTTCCAACATCATATACATAGATAGAGCTGTCAAGTACTGTGTTCCAACATCATGTAGATAGATAGAGTTGTCCGGTACAATGTTCCCACAACATATAGATAGAGTTGTCCAGTACTGTGTTCACACAACATATAGATTGAGTTGTCCAGTACTGTGTTCCCACAACATATAGATAGACAGAGGTGTGCAGTACTGTGTTCCCACAACATATAGATAGATAGAGGTGTCCAGTACTGTGTTCCCACAACATTTTGATAGATAGAGGTGTCCAGTACTGTGTTCCCACAACATATCAATAGATAGAGGTTTCCAGTTCTGTGTTCCCTCAACATATTGATAGATATATAGAGTTGACCCGTTATGTGTTCCCACAACATATAGATAGAGGTGTCCAGTACTGTGTTCCTACAACATGTATATAGATAGAGGTGTCCAGTACTGTGTTCTGTGTTCCCACAACATATAGTTAGATAGAGGTGTCCAGTACTGTGTTCCCACAACATATAAATAGATAGAGTTGTCTAGTACTGTGTTCCCACAACATATAGGTATATAGAGGTGTCCAGTACTGTGTTCCCACAACATATAGATATATATAGGTGTACAGTATTGTGTTCCCACAAAATATAGATAGAAAGAGTTGTCCAGTACTGTGTTCCCACAACATATAGATAGATAGAGGTGTCCAGTGTTGTCTTCCCACAACATATAGATAGATAGAGGTGTCCAGTACTGTGTTCCCACAACAAATAGATAGATAGAGGTGTTCAGTACTGTGTTCCCATAACATATAGATAGATAGAGTTGTCCAGTACTGTGTTCCCACAACATACAGATATATAGAGTTGTCAAGGACTGTGATCCCACAAAATATATATAGATAGAGGTGTCAAATACTGTGTTCTCACAACATATAGATAGATAGAGGTGTCCAATGCTTTGTTCCCACAACATATAGATAGACAGAGGTGTACAGTACTGTGTTCCCAGAACACATAGATAGTGTTGTACAGTACTTTCTTTCCACATCAAATAGATAGAGGTATTCAGTACTGTGTTATCACAACATAAATATCTAGATAGAGCTTCCCAGTATCGTGCTCCCACAACATATAGTTAGATAGAGTTGTCCAGTACTGTGTTCCCACAACAGATAGATAGAGGTGTCCATTATTGTGTTCCCAAAACATATATATATATAGAGTTGTCCAGTACTGTGTACCCACAAAATATTGATAGATAGAGGTGTCCAGTGCTGTGTTCCCACAACAGATAGATATAGGTGTCCATTATTGTGTTCCCAAAACATATATATATATAGAGTTGTCCAGTACTGTGTACCCACAAAATATTGATAGATAGAGGTGTCCAGTGCTGTGTTCCCACAACAGATAGATAGAGGTATCCAGTACTGTGTTCCCACAACATATAGATAGAGGTGTCTTGTACTGTGTTCCCACAACATGTTGATAGAGGTGTCAAGTACTGTGTTCCCACAACATATAGATATATATTGTTGTCCAGTACTGTGTTCCCATGACATATAGATGAATAGAGTTGTCCAGTACTGTGTTCCAACAACATATAGATAGAGTTGTCCAGTACTGTGATCCCACAACCGATAGATAGAGCTGTCCAGTACTTTGTTCCTACAACAGATAGATAGAATTGTCCAGTACTGTGTTTCCACAACAGATGGATAGGAGTGTCCAGGTCTGTGTTCCCACAACATCTAGATAGATATAGTTTTCCATCACTGTGTTCCCCAAACATATAGATAGAGTTGTCCAGTACTGTGTTCCCACAACATATAGATAGAGTTGTCCAGTACTGTGTTCCCACAACATATAGATAGAGTTGTCCAGTACTGTGTTCCCACAACATATAGATAGAGTTGTCCAGTACTGTGTTCCCACAACATATAGATAGAGTTGTCCAGTACTGTGTTCCCACAACATATAGATAGAGTTGTCCAGTACTGTGTTCCCACAACATATAGATAGAGTTGTCCAGTACTGTGTTCCCACAACATATAGATAGAGTTGTCCAGTACTGTGTTCCCACAACATATAGATAGAGTTGTCCAGTACTGTGTTCCCACAACATATAGATAGAGTTGTCCAGTACTGTGTTCCCACAACATATAGATAGAGTTGTCCAGTACTGTGTTCCCACAACATATAGATAGAGTTGTCCAGTACTGTGTTCCCACAACATATAGATAGAGTTGTCCAGTACTGTGTTCCCACAACATATAGATAGAGGTGTTTAGTACTTTGTTCCCACAGCAGATAGATAGTTGTTCAGAACTTCCACTCCATCCTCTCCATCCTCTCCTAGTCTCTCTGTCCCCCCTTCCTCTCAAGCCTATCCATTCTCCCTAGTCTCTCATTCCTCTCCATCCTTCCCAGTCTCTGCTTCCCCCCTTCCTCTTAAGCCTCTCCATCCTCCCCAGTCTCTCCTTCCTCTCCATCCTCCCCAGTCTCTCCTTCCTCTCCATCCTCCCCAGCCTCTCCTTTCTCCCCCAGCCTCTCCTTTTGTCCCCCAGCCTCTCATTTTCTATGCCAGCTTCCTCCCCCATCCTCCCCCATCCTGCTCCTTTCCTCCCTTAATCTCTTCTTTTGTCTCCCAGCCTCCTCCTGTCTCCCCCAGTCTTCTTCCGCCTCCCCCAGTCCCCTCTGTCTCCCCCTCCTCCCCAGTTCAGTAATTAGTGTGCTATGGCAGCACCTCATGTGGCTCAGGCTGAGAGAAACACTTGACACGGCAGACATCAGAGAGCAGACTCTCGCAGCGCCCCAACAGTCTCTTAATTATCCACTTAGGTATCCCTGCTCTCCACCCGTTCTCCTTGCGCTCGTTCCCTTGCGCCGCTACGTGCCGTACGCTCCACATGGTCGGGGCTGTCGGCCCATCTAAACACCGGGGAAGCTTTGCTATCAAAAGATGTTGTAAATGAAGGCTTGTGTAAATTATTTTTAATGGTTCCCTCCTGGCTGCTCATTATCTTTGTAGTTCCAGTCAGGCACTTGTGAGATGCCTCTGCCTGGCGAAGGTCAGCAGCAGGACCAGTGGAATGAGCCTGAGTCTGTAAATGCTGGTTTAATTAGCGATGTGGTTTTACATAGCTTGCAGCTCTGATGTATGGAGCTGGAATTGGAATTGTGTGGGATCGAAAATGATAATCCATCTCCGGGCTACTTATGCAAATTGCAATATTAGAAAATCATTACCTACCCAAACACCGTGCCACTGTGTGAATTACAGTGATAATAATTATGATAATTGCGATTTCATTTCTTCTCTCTGGATTTTAGTAAATAATTTGGCTATTTTGAGTGCTATTAATTCTTAATTAGTTAGAGTTGAATGGATTCTTTAATTGAGTTCTGTGCGAGTTCTGATGGTTGAGGGATCATGGCTTTGTGGAACAGGACTTGTTGCTCTGTTTCTGAGGATAGGACGGAGTTCTTTTAAAGAGCAAACTGAGCCATGAAGTTACTGTCTTAAAGGGTTATGGTCTGCTCTATGAAGGCACTGGCTCTGGATCAGTTAAATAGTTGTACCTTAAAGGGTTATGGTCTGCTCTATGAAGGCACTGGCTCTGGATCAGTTAAATAGTTGTCCCTTAAAGGGTTATGGTCTGCTCTATGAAGGCACTGGCTCTGGATCAGTTAAATAGTTGTCCCTTAAAGGGTTATGGTCTGCTCTATGAAGGCACTGGCTCTGGATCAGTTAAATAGTTGTCCCTTAAAGGGTTATGGTCTGCTCTATGAAGGCACTGGCTCTGGATCAGGTAAATAGTTGTACCTTAAAGGGTTATGGTCTGCTCTAAGAAGGCACTGGCTCTGGATCAGTGAAATAGTGGTCTCTTAAAGGGTTATGGTCTGCTCTATGAATGGGTAATAGGAAGCTCTGCCTTAACAAATGGCAGGTCTACCAGGTCTACCAGGAAGCTGGTGGCATGGAGTTCCCGCCATACGGAAAAATAATATATTGGGATATATTTCAATAAAATGGAATTTTAACCTAATTGTATAAATAAATACAATTAGGTTAAGATTAGATTTCCAAAGTGGTTTTTAGCATGCAAAAGTTTGATAATTTTGAAAAGTTGTAGTTGAAAATACATTGTGCAGCTATTGAGGTATAGTCTACCTGCCACGTATATAAAATAATCAAAATAAATGAGAAGTTTATTTCGACGAGACATTTGAACATAGAACATATCTGTAAATATATATAAAAAAATATTAACAAATATATTTTTCCCGAGCTGTCAATCACAATTTAAATGTTTATGAGACCTGCCTCCAGCTGACAGAAGGAGAAATGCAGATGTCACCGTCAAAAGCTTTCTCGTGGATAAAGGCATTTTATTTGATTATACATTCATAACATTACATTAAATATGTTTTTTAACCTGGTGGGTGACAGAGGAAGAAGATAATATCTTCATCTGCAAGCAAGATTTTTCATCGAGCTTGCTAACACAGCTAATGTTAGCTACATAGATAGCTCCTTCTGTAGCTTGCCAGGAAGATGCAGTGTGACTGACCAAGGTAAAAGTTGTTTAGAAAATGCAAGTTGACTAGAGTTCAGTAGAGTTAACCATGTATGTATTAGATATAATTTAATTGCCAACCCTATTGCTAAATGTGCTAGCTAGCTAGCTAACCTCACTATCTTTATTGAGGGTTGGTTGTCTCTGATAGAACTGGCTAGCTAGCTAACTTCACTATCTTTATTGAGGGTTGGTTGTCTCTGATAGAACTGGCTAGCTAGCTAACTTCACTATCTTTATTGAGGGTTGGTTGTCTCTGATAGAACTGGCTAGCTAGCTAGATTATTTACAGAAAAAAAATAATGTTATATCCAGCAGTGGATCCTTCTGGTCAGGAGCTCCATCTGCCTATGTACAGATAGCTGGTCAGGAGCTCCATCTGCCTATGTACAGATAGCTGTGCAGCGATGCTCCCCGTGTCAATCTTGTAGCGTCATACCCAAGAAGACTCAAGGATGTAATCGCTGCCAATGGTGCTTCAACAAAGTACTGAGTAAAGGGTCTGAATACTTATGTACAGCGGGTGAAATAAGTATTGAACACGTCACCATTTTTCTCAGTAAATATATTTCCAAAGGTGCTATTGACATGAATTTTTCACCAGATGTTGGTTACATCCCAAGTAATCCATACATACAAAGAAACCAAAACAAATAAGTTCAGAAATTAAGATGTGTAATAATGTGAAATGACACAGGGAAAAAGTATGGAACACACTTACTGATATTTATTTAATACTTTGTACAAAAGCCTTTGTTGGTAATGACAGCTTCAAGACGCCTCCTGTATGGAGAAACTAGTCGCATGCATTGCTCTGGTGTGATTTTGGCCCATTCTTCCACACAAACAGTCTTCAAATCTTGAAGGTTCCGTGGGCCTCTTCTATGAATCTTGATCTTCAGTTCTTTCCATAGATTTTCAATGGGATTTAAGTCAGGTGATTGGCTGGGCCATTCTAGCAGCTTTATTTTCTTTCTTTGAAACCAATTGAGAGTTTCCTTGGCTGTGTGTTTGGGATCATTGTCTTGCTGAAATGTCCACCCTCGTCATCCTGGTAGATGGCAGCAGATTTTTGTCAAGAATGTCTCGGTAAATTTGCCCATTCATCCTTCCTTCAATTATGTTAAGTTTGCCAGTACCATTTGCTGAAAAGCAGCCCCACACCATGATGTTCCCACCTCCAAACTTCACTGTTGGTATGGTGTTTTTATGGGATGTGCAGTGCCATTTCTCCTCCAAACATGGTGTGTATTATGACATCCAAACAGTTCAATTTTGCTCTCATCTGACCACACTATATTCTCCCAGTATTTCACTGGCTTTTTACCAAATGTTGTGCAGCAAACTTTAAACGAGCTTCAACATGCTTTTTTTTCAGCAATGGAGTCTTGCGTGGTGAGCATGCATACAGGCCATGGCGGTGGAGTGCATTACTTACTGTTTTCTTTGAGACAACAGTACCTGCTAATTGCAGGTCTTTTTGAAGCTCTCCACAAGTGGTCATTGGCTCTTGGACAACTCTTCTGATTATTCTTTTCACTCCTCTACTGATCAACTTTCCAAGTTGGTCAGTTTTGTCCCTCTCACCGGACTGCCCTCTGCCTTCCAAGTCGCTGAGGTCCTGTTCCAGCAGGTCTTTCGGATGTATGGAGTTCCTGACGATATCGTGTCTGACCGTGGTCCCCAATTTACATCTCGGGTCTGGAGGGGTTTCCTGTCCCGTCTGGGGGTCACGGTCAACCTCACATCCGGGTACAATCCCCAGGCAAACGGGCAGGCAAACGCACCAACCAAGAGCTGGGGAGGTTCCTGCGAAGCTATTGCCAAGATAGGCCAGGTGAGTGGTCATGCTTTCTCCCCTGGGCAGAATATGCCCAGAACTCCCTTCGCCAGTGTTCCACTGGGCTGACCCCATTCCAGGCCGTTCTGGGCTGGCAACCTCCATTGTGTCCTTGGAATGGAACCAAGCCCAGTGAATTGCCAGCGGTGGAGGACTGGTTCCGGTCGGTGGAGGAGGCAGTGGCCCGTCAGAAGAGGACTTCCCCCTCCGCCTGCCCTGCCGTAAGTTAAGCCCCCTGTATGTGGGGGGGATCCGGTCCTGCTGCGGTGGAGGTGGACAGGGGTCCGGCGTACAGCGTGGAGGCGGTGCTGGATCTGGTTCAGTGCCTAGTGGACTGGGCGGGAAACGGTCCGGAGGAGCGTAGAAGGGTCCGGGCGATGGACATCTGCGATCCAACTCGGACCGGCCAGCTCCTCGACCTCCGGGTCGTCCGAGGGGCCGACGAGTGGCGGTGTAACGACTGTGCCTCCTACCTCGACGGTGCCCCACCAACGGCACAAGTATGATGGCAGCTGCGCTCACGCGCCCACACCTGATTCCACACACACACCTGATTCCACACATCTGATTCCACACACTATATGTTCCCCTCCCTGTGTTGTGTTGTGGATTATTGTTTCTGAGCTGCAGCTCTCATGTGTCAGTGGGATATTAAAGCTAATACATACACTTCCTTATTTATTGTTCTCCTTTTGGTTCTTTCCAAAAGCACTGTACATAAATACATGCACATACAATATCTATTTTTTCCACATGGGCCTGTTCAGCACTCCGCTCCAACCCAGTCCCCCTCAGCCCCTCCCCCTCACCCATCTCCCTCCCCCTCAGCCCCTCCCCCTCACCCATCTCCCTCCCTCACCCATCTCCCTCCCTCACCCCCTCTCCCATTCCCCATCCTCCTCTCAGTCCTCTGTACTCATGGTATGCTGTCAGTGCTGGAATGCAATCAGCATCTGTTAATTCCTGTCTATTAAATGTATTGTGGAGCACAGCATCATGATGTTCAGTACAGCTGAACTGACACTTATGACCCTCATCCATCATAGGACTGTCATATTTTATGTGTTGTCTGTTCAGCCCTGTATCAATCCCTGGAGCCCACACCAAGCTTAATACAAGGCTTTAAGTTGTTGGCCAGCTGCTCAGCTCTGTCCCGAGCTGAAGAGGTTCCTGTTCCTTATACTGTTACACACTCCAAGCCAAGCATAATACACACCATTTACCAGGCTTCATCCACACTGACACACACATGGATAATACATAGCATTATGAGGACTCATATCAATACTGTAAACTACTGTGTTGAGGTTTCTCCAGATGATAGAAATCACAAGGCAGATGAGGTTAAACTGTTCTGACCTCATATTCCCAGGTCATAATGTAACACCAACGGATACAAAGTTGGAAAATGATGTTCAGATCTATAATAGTAAATGTATGTAATGCAGCTGCTGCCATGTCTGGGCCATAAATACCTCATGTTCAACAATAAACATGTTGTTATTCAATCCCAATGTCATGCTTGTCATGATGAAATCCCATGCTGACCAGCAGCAACTGTCATATAGGAGCTGGTCAATACTGGAATGGGATTTACAATAGTCTTCTTCTATATTGTTATATATATAAGAAATATACTGGAATGGCAAACAATGACCAGTGTGTGGGAAGTGATGCTGCCTGTTGCAGAGTGGCCTGCTCTCTCTCTCTCTCTCTCTCTCTCTCTCTCTCTCTCTCCGTCTCTCTCTCTGTCTCTCTCCTTCTCTCTCTCACGCTCTCTGTCTCTCTCTCTCGCTCTCTCTCTCTCTCCCTCTCTCTCTCTCCGTCGCTCTCTCTCTCCATCTCTCTCTGTCTCTCTCTCTCTCTCTCTCTCTCTCTCTCTCTCTCTCCGTCTCTCTCTCTGTCTCTCTCCCTCTCTCTCTCACGCGCTCCGTCTCTCTCTCTCGCTCTCTCTCTCTCTCCCTCTCTCCATCTCTCTCTCTCTCTCTCTGTCTCTCTCCCTCTCTCTCTCTCTCTCTCTCTCTCCGTCTCTCTCTCTCTCTCTCTCTCTTTCTCTCCGTCTCTCTCTCTCTCTCTCTCCCCCTCCCTCCCTCCCTCCCTCCCTCCCTCCCTCCCTCCCTCCCTCCCTCCCTCTCTACAGTGTGCTGATAGAGACTGGCAGTATTCCTCCTTGTTAAGAGCCGTTGTATTCCTCCACCAGATAATGATCCATAGCCAGCAGACATCCAGCCCCTCAGGAAGAGAAGTGCTCACTCAACTCTGTCATTTCATTTGAACTGTCAAATCCATTACGTCCGGACACTGTTTGTTCTGTCTGATCTGATGAAGCCATTCAGACCACAGTCTGTCTGAATGACCAGGACTTTAGAGATGCAGAGTTGTAGTAACATGAACTACTACAGTATAACTACATGTCTTATCCACAGTAATGTGTGACATTACATTTACCAGGTAATGAAATGTCTCACATTGTCCCCATTATAATGTGTTTGACTCCATTTTCTGAGAAAACAAACATAGTTGATGATGTTAGTGCTTCCCTGGCTGGCCAGTCTCTAACAGCTGGTCCCTCTGGCACCTCACTCCCCTCTAGCAGGCCTTAGAGATAATAATGTCTGGCTCTGCCAACCCAGGGGCGGAGACTGTTACTGTAGGACTGCCCACTGAAGAGACAAGCTGCCAACCCAGGGGCGGAGACTGTTACTATAGGACTGCCCACTGAAGAGACAAGCTGCCAACCCAGGGGCGGAGACTGTTACTATAGGACTGCCCACTGAAGAGACAAGCTGCCAACCCAGGGGCGGAGACTGTTACTATAGGACTGCCCACTGAAGAGGCAACCTGCCAACCCAGGGGCGGAGACTGTTACTATAGGACTGCCCACTGAAGAGGCAACCTGCCAACCCAGGGGCGGAGACTGTTACTGTAGGACTGCCCACTGAAGAGGCAACCTGCCAACCCAGGGGCGGAGACTGTTACTGTAGGACTGCCCACTGAAGAGACAACCTGCCAACCCAGGGGCGGAGACTGTTACTATAGGACTGCCCACTGAAGAGACAAGCTGCCAACCCAGGGGCGGAGACTGTTACTATAGGACTGCCCACTGAAGAGACAAGCTGCCAACCCAGGGGCGGAGACTGTTACTATAGGACTGCCCACTGAAGAGACAACCTGCCAACCCAGGGGCGGAGACTGTTACTATAGGACTGCCCACTGAAGAGACAACCTGCCAACCCAGGGGCGGAGACTGTTACTATAGGACTGCCCACTGAAGAGACAAGCTGCCAACCCAGGGGCGGAGACTGTTACTATAGGACTGCCCACTGAAGAGACAACCTGCCAACCCAGGGGCGGAGACTGTTACTATAGGACTGCCCACTGAAGAGACAACCTGCCAACCCAGGGGCGGAGACTGTTACTATAGGACTGCCCACTGAAGAGACAACCTGCCAACCCAGGGGCGGAGACTGTTACTATAGGACTGCCCACTGAAGAGGCAACCTGCCAACCCAGGGGCGGAGACTGTTACTGTAGGACTGCCCACTGAAGAGACAACCTGCCAACCCAGGGGCGGAGACTGTTACTATAGGACTGCCCACTGAAGAGACAACCTGCCAACCCAGGGGCGGAGACTGTTACTATAGGACTGCCCACTGAAGAGACAAGCTGCCAACCCAGGGGCGGAGACTGTTACTATAGGACTGCCCACTGAAGAGACAAGCTGCCAACCCAGGGGCGGAGACTGTTACTATAGGACTGCCCACTGAAGAGACAAGCTGCCAACCCAGGGGCGGAGACTGTTACTGTAGGACTGCCCACTGAAGAGACAAGCTGCCAACCCAGGGGCGGAGACTGTTACTATAGGACTGCCCACTGAAGAGACAAGCAGGCACACAGAGACTCCCACAGAATGTGTAATGCAGGGTTTTGAATTGTATTAATTTAATGCAAACACAAACCTTCCAACACATTAAATTGTTGATGTTTTATGCAAATCCACTCTGGAATTGCAGATCGTCATTAACATTATTTGCATGTTAATCTGCATCTTTTTAATTAGATATTATTTATGCACATAATTTCCACCTGGTGATGCCAAGTCTCAGAGACATTAATTACAGTGCTGAGATGCCAAGCTGTTCACATTTGTATTTGTTTACATGCTGTCATAGGGATTCAGGGGAAGTTATAAAAAACAGCCTGAACTACAAAAGTAGAAAGACAAGATTAACTAAAAGCTATTTTTGTTTTCACAACGCTTTACTTTTTATACATTTTGTTCAGTTAATTAATTTGAGATGTTTTGTCACAACACAATACCCAATAATATCAAAGTGGAATTATGTTTAGACATTTTTACAGCTGAAATATCTTGAGTCAATAAGTATTCAACCCCTTTGTTATGGCAAGCCTAAATAAGTTCAGGAGTAAAAATGTGTTTAACAAGTCACATAATAAGTTGCATGGACTCTGTGTGCAATAATAGTGTTTAACATGATTTTTTAATGACTACCTCATTATCTGTAAGGTCCCTCAGTTGAGCAGTGAATTTCAAACACAGATTCAACCACAAAGACCTGGGAGGTTTTCCAATGTCTCACAAAGAAGGGCACCTATTGGTAGATCTGACATTAAATATCCCTTTGAGAATGGTGAAGTTATTAATTACACTTTGGGTGGTGTATCAATGCACCCAGTCACTAGAGAGATACAGGCTTCCTTCCTAACTCAGTTGTCGGAGAGGAAGGAAACCGCTCAGAGATTTCACCATGAGGCCAATGGTAACATTAAAACAGTAACAGTTTAACGGCTGTGAAGGAGAAAACTGAGGATGGATCAACAACCTTGTAGTTACTCCACAATACTAACCTAAATGACAGAGTGAAAAGAAGGAAGCCTGTAAAGAATAAAACCTTTCCAAAACATGCATCCTGTTTGCAACAAGGCACTTAAGTAAAACTGCAAAACAAATGTGGCAAAGCAACTGAATACAAAGTGTTATGTTTGGGGTAAATCCAACACAACATGACTGCGTACCACTCTCTATATTTTAAAGCATAATGGTGGCTGCATCATGTTATGGGTATGCTTGTCATAGATAAGGACTGGGGAATTGTTCAGTATAAAAAAGACATGGAATGGAAAACCTGGTTCAGTCTGCTTTCCACCAAACGCTGGTAGTTGAATTCACCTTTCAGCAGGACATTAGCCTGAAACACAAGGCCAAATATACACTGGAGTTGCTTACCAAGTGTGTGGCATAGTTACAGTTTCTACGTACTGCATATCGGCTTGACACCCCCCAAACCTCTCTCAGAGCCCCGCCCCCTGACACCACCCCACCTGTCTCAGAGCCCCGCCCATTCCAGTGTTCCATTCACATGAAACGGATCAGTCTGAACGTTGCACCAGTGTTCCATTGACATGAAGGATAAGTCTAAACGTTGAACCTGTGTTCCATTCACATGAAACGGATCAGTCTGAACGTTGAACCTGTGTTCCATTCACATGAAACGGATCAGTCTGAACGTTGAACCTGTGTTCCATTCACATGAAACAGATCAGTCTGAACGTTGCACCAGTGTTCCATTCACATGAAACAGATCAGTCTGAACGTTGCACCAGTGTTCCATTCACATGAAACAGATCAGTCTGAACGTTGCACCAGTGTTCCATTCACATGAAACAGATCAGTCTGAACGTTGCACCAGTGTTCCATTCACATGAAACAGATCAGTCTGAACGTTGCACCAGTGTTCCATTCACATGAAACAGATCAGTCTGAACGTTGCACCAGTGTTCCTCTTGTTGATCAGAAGGTGTTGCCTGTCTTATCTGTGAAATCAGATCATTATTGGCACATGGCATGCATTTCCATGTAGATATTTAACATGATGTAAATTTAGCAAAATCCAACACATAGTAACTCATAATCACATAACATAATGTCATCCCAGAAATGTTTCAGGATTCATGTTAAATATTGAAAAGTTGAGTTTGTTCATCTGAAGAAATAGAAGATTTATCTAAAGTTGTAATATGGATGATAATCCATGAAAAGCTTAATAGTTGTCTAAATAAAATAATCTGTCTTTAATGCTGACCACCTTTTCCATTTCAATAATGTATTTTGTTTCAACTCACTTTCAGAACATTTAACCATTCTCTCACACAAAGGAATGTAACTGACCTGTCTGTCTGTAGGTCTCTAGTGAACTCTCTCCAGTGTCCAGGCACTACAGGAATGTATAGGTATCTCTATATTGCATTCAGTCTCTTGGATCAAAGACAATGAGTAATTATTGCAGGTGATAATGTGAGGAAGTGATTCCTGGCCTGGTGGTTTAAGATGTCTGCTACAGTCATGTTGCACTCATTATGACCAGCCACATCAACAAGCATCTTTGACCTGTCTGACAGTTATCTGCTCTGTTTCATACAGTCTGCATTTCCAGTGTCAGGGGAGGAACTGAATGGGTTTTTAATCCTAAACTAACCATGCTGCACATAGCATATAGTGTTCAGGTGAAAACTTCTTTCCACTGCTCCATTATCCTGGGCCAAGTTGACGTGTAACCTGAATCAGTGAAGAATAAAGGCCTGTACTGTAAAGCTGCTCTGTAACAA
This sequence comes from Thymallus thymallus, assembly GCA_023634145.1. Taxonomy (NCBI): domain Eukaryota; kingdom Metazoa; phylum Chordata; class Actinopteri; order Salmoniformes; family Salmonidae; genus Thymallus; species Thymallus thymallus. Next base: position 38,348,768 of record CM042415.1, on the reverse strand, counting down.
TGCCTTGCTTTCTTTCTGCTAATGGTTCTGGTATTTTCCTCAGAGATCAATGGCCGTTTGTCCTGCTGGTTGGTTTCAGCTGATTGGCTGGATATGTAATAAGTTAGTGATGATGTACGCTGAACACCGCTAACCCTGGCCTAAATAAATATTATGTTGCACTTAACTCATACAGGTCTTTATCAATCTAACAGTTCTTAGCTCAAAGCTCCTAGTTTCAAGTGTTTGGTCAGTATGTGTTAGAGGAAGGTCAGGGGAGCCCTGTAATCCTTGTTTTATGCAAGGCATTTAGGACCTTTAAGACTAGATGCAGACCTGGGTGGAGACACTGACAGATAGATGTCTGCTCCACAACCCTTATACATTTGTCTTCATGCTGGATTAATCATATTAATTTTGTATATGATAGATAGATAGATAGATAGATAGATAGATAGATAGATAGATAGATAGATAGATAGATAGATAGATAGATAGATAGATAGATAGATAGATAGATAGATAGATAGATAGATAGATAGATAGATAGATAGATAGATAGATAGATAGATAGATAGATAGATAGATAGATAGATAGATAGATAGATAGATAGATAGATAGATAGATAGATAGATAGATAGATAGATAGATAGATAGATAGATAGATAGATAGATAGATAGATAGATAGATAGGTTAACTATACTATACAGGTCATGGTTAACTATACTATACAGGTCGATGGTTAACTATACTATACAGGTCGATGGTTAACTATACTATACAGGTCGATGGTTAACTATACTATACAGGTTGATGGTTAACTATACTATACAGGTCGATGGTTAACTATACTATACAGGGTTAGGGTTAGGGTTATGACAGGAAGAGATACTTAAATAGCTAAATGTGTGTATGATATAATTTGGGGTAATAATAGTAATTCCCTTAAAATACAGTCCTTAGTGTGCAGGGTTTAATTACAGACAACTGCACGTATTGCACATTCGATATACTAAAAGCAATGAGAAAAGGTGCAACTGGCAGGATACTAATATGCATTCCTGAATGAATGACTACGTAAGTTCAGTCCAAGAATGACTTACAATATTGCACGTGATATGATATAACAACTGTACATGAGTATGTATATACAGACCTGAATGAATAAATAAGTCCTGAGTGAATGAGTGATTACAGACCAGAGTTACTCATGGATGGATGCATAATGTTGTCCATGATGGCCAGCAGTTTGGCCAGGATCCTTCTCTCCGCCACCTCCACTAGTGTCAAAACATTTGTAATAATTTCTACCATAATTATCAAATATATCCTAAACAAATATGTTCATACATTCAGTAGACGTGATACTTAAATATATCACTAGAATGTACAGTATGTTCACAGGTACAGTAGACAGGATACTGAAATATATCACTAGAATATATGTTCAGACGTACAGTAGACAGGATACTGAAATATATCACTAGAATATATGTTCAGACGTACAGTAGACAGGATACTGAATATTTATCACTGACTGGAGCCATGTGACCTTTTACAACATTCAGCATATTTATGATTTCAAAAATCTAAATGATTGATTTGACAAAAATATATTGTTTGCCTCAAAAAAACAGTTTCTGCAGAATAAAAAGGATGGATAGCTAGATGTTTAATGGTATTTTTAGTTATAGAGACCTACAGTAGCCATGGACATCTCCCTCTCAAACTTTTCTCAGGGTTTTTATTTACCTCTGTAAAGTATCAATGATTTTTTCTCATTTATTTTGGGAGCGACAGAGAAGAAGACCGAGCCAAAAAGCCATTTTACCTGCATTGATACACAATGAATTATTTATACAGCCCAATTATTTGGTGTAATGTATGCAGAGAGAGTCACACCAGGCATACATAAAGCATTACGGATGTTCAAGGCATAGAGGATGGAGACTGGGAGAGAGATGGGAAGGTCACAGCTGACAGTCAAGATGCTTCCCCTTGTTAAGGATCCATCAGGTCAGAACAGAGCCATGTTGAGGAGCAGAGCTGTGTGTTACTGTGTGTGTTGTTATCTACATGTTGAGGAGCAGAGCTGTGTGTTGCTGTGTGTTACTGTGTGTTGTTATCTACATGTTGAGGAGCAGAGCTGTGTGTTGCTATCTACATGTTGAGGAGCAAAGCTGTGTGTTACTGTGTGTTACTGTGTGTTGTTATCTACATGTTGAGGAGCAGAGCTGTGTGTTACTGTGTGTTATCTATATGTTGAGGAGCAGAGCTGTGTGTTGCTGTGTGTTACTGTGTGTTGTTATCTACATGTTGAGGAGCAGAGCTGTGTGTTGCTGTGTGTTACTGTGTGTTGTTATCTACATGTTGAGGAGCAGAGCTGTGTGTTACTGTGTGTTACTGTGTGTTGTTATCTACATGTTGAGGAGTAGAGCTGTGTGTTACTGTGTGTTATCTACATGTTGAGGAGCAGAGCTGTGTGTTGCTGTGTGTTGTTATCTATATGTTGAGGAGCAGAGCTGTGTGTTACTGTGTGTTATCTACATGTTGAGGAGCAGAGCTGTGTGTTACTGTGTGTGTTGTTATCTACATGTTGAGGAGCAGAGCTGTGTGTTGCTGTGTGTTACTGTGTGTTGTTATCTACATGTTGAGGAGCAGAGCTGTGTGTTACTGTGTGTTATCTACATGTTGAGGAGCAGAGCTGTGTGTTACTGTGTGTTATCTATATGTTGAGGAGCAGAGCTGTGTGTTACTGTGTTGTTATCTACATGTTGAGGAGCAGAGCTGTGTGTTCCTGTGTGTTACTGTGTGTTATCTATATGTTGAGGAGCAGAGCTGTGTGTTACTGTGTGTGTTGTTATCTACATGTTGAGGAGCAGAGCTGTGTGTTCCTGTGTGTTACTGTGTGTTGTTATCTATATGTTGAGGAGCAGAGCTGTGTGTTACTGTGTGTTATCTACATGTTTTTTTTTACCTTTATTTTACTAGGCAAGTCAGTTAAGAACAAATTCTTATTTTCAATGACGGCCTAGGAACAGTGGGTTAACTGCCTTGTTCAGGGGCAGAACGACAGATTTTTACCTTGTCAGCTCGGGGATTCGATCCAGCAACCTTTCGGTTATGGGCCCAACACTCTAACCACTGGGCTACCTGCCGCCCCATGTTGAGGAGCAGAGCTGTGTGTTACTGTGTGTTACTGTGTGTTGTTATCTACATGTTGAGGAGCAGAGCTGTGTGTTACTGTGTGTTGTTATCTACATGTTGAGGAGCAGAGCTGTGTGTTACTGTGTGTTGTTATCTACATGTTGAGGAGCAGAGCTGTGTGTTCCTGTGTGTTACTGTGTGTTATCTACATGTTGAGGAGCAGAGCTGTGTGTTCCTGTGTGTTACTGTGTGTTATCTACATGTTGAGGAGCAGAGCTGTGTGTTCCTGTGTGTTATCTACATGTTGAGGAGCAGAGCTGTGTGTTACTGTGTGTTGTTATCTACATGTTGAGGAGCAGAGCTGTGTGTTACTGTGTGTTGTTATCTACATGTTGAGGAGCAGAGCTGTGTGTTCCTGTGTGTTACTGTGTGTTATCTACATGTTGAGGAGCAGAGCTGTGTGTTCCTGTGTGTTACTGTGTGTTATCTACATGTTGAGGAGCAGAGCTGTGTGTTCCTGTGTGTTACTGTGTGTTATCTATATGTTGAGGAGCAGAGCTGTGTGTTACTGTGTGTTACTGTGTGTGTTGTTATCTACATGTTGAGGAGCAGAGCTGTGTGTTACTGTGTGTTACTGTGTGTGTTGTTATCTATATGTTGAGGAGCAGAGCTGTGTGTTGCTGTGTGTTACTGTGTGTGTTGTTATCTACATGTTGAGGAGCAGAGCTGTGTGTTACTGTGTGTTGTTATCTACATGTTGAGGAGCAGAGCTGTGTGTTACTGTGTGTTACTGTGTGTTGTTATCTACATGTTGAGGAGCAGAGCTGTGTGTTACTGTGTGTTACTGTGTGTGTTGTTATCTACATGTTGAGGAGCAGAGCTGTGTGTTCCTGTGTGTTACTGTGTGTTGTTATCTATATGTTGAGGAGCAGAGCTGTGTGTTCCTGTGTGTTACTGTGTGTTGTTATCTACATGTTGAGGAGCAGAGCTGTGTGTTACTGTGTGTTATCTCCATGTTGAGGAGCAGAGCTGTGTGTTACTGTGTGTTACTGTGTGTGTTGTTATCTACATGTTGAGGAGCAGAGCTGTGTGTTCCTGTGTGTTACTGTGTGTGTTGTTATCTACATGTTGAGGAGCAGAGCTGTGTGTTACTGTGTGTTACTGTGTGTTGTTATCTACATTTTGAGGAGCAGAGCTGTGTGTTACTGTGTGTGTTGTTATCTACATGTTGAGGAGCAGAGCTGTGTGTTACTGTGTGTTACTGTGTGTTATCTATATGTTGAGGAGCAGAGCTGTGTGTTACTGTGTGTGTTGTTATCTACATGTTGAGGAGCAGAGCTGTGTGTTCCTGTGTGTTACTGTGTGTGTTGTTATCTACATGTTGAGGAGCAGAGCTGTGTGTTACTGTGTGTTACTGTGTGTTATCTATATGTTGAGGAGCAGAGCTGTGTGATACTGTGTGTGTTGTTATCTACATGTTGAGGAGCAGAGCTGTGTGTTACTGTGTGTTACTGTGTGTTATCTATATGTTGAGGAGCAGAGCTGTGTGTTACTGTGTGTGTTGTTATCTACATGTTGAGGAGCAGAGCTGTGTGTTACTGTGTGTTACTGTGTGTGTTGTTATCTATATGTTGAGGAGCAGAGCTGTGTGTTACTGTGTGTTACTGTGTGTGTTGTTATCTACACGTTGAGGAGCAGAGCTGTGTGTTACTGTGTGTTACTGTGTATTGTTATCTACATGTTGAGGGGCAGAGCTGTGTGTTACTGTGTGTTGTTATCTACATGTTGAGGAGCAGAGCTGTGTGTTACTGTGTGTTACTGTGTGTTGTTATCTATATGTTGAGGAGCAGAGCTGTGTGTTCCTGTGTGTTACTGTGTGTTGTTATCTACATGTTGAGGAGCAGAGCTGTGTGTTACTGTGTGTTATCTACATGTTGAGGAGCAGAGCTGTGTGTTCCTGTGTGTTACTGTGTGTTATCTACATGTTGAGGAGCAGAGCTGTGTGTTCCTGTGTGTTACTGTGTGTTATCTATATGTTGAGGAGCAGAGCTGTGTGTTACTGTGTGTTACTGTGTGTGTTGTTATCTACATGTTGAGGAGCAGAGCTGTGTGTTACTGTGTGTTACTGTGTGTGTTGTTATCTACATGTTGAGGAGCAGAGCTGTGTGTTACTGTGTGTTACTGTGTGTGTTGTTATCTACATGTTGAGGAGCAGAGCTGTGTGTTACTGTGTGTTGTTATCTACATGTTGAGGAGCAGAGCTGTGTGTTACTGTGTGTTACTGTGTGTTGTTATCTACATGTTGAGGAGCAGAGCTGTGTGTTACTGTGTGTTACTGTGTGTGTTGTTATCTACATGTTGAGGAGCAGAGCTGTGTGTTCCTGTGTGTTACTGTGTGTTGTTATCTATATGTTGAGGAGCAGAGCTGTGTGTTCCTGTGTGTTACTGTGTGTTGTTATCTACATGTTGAGGAGCAGAGCTGTGTGTTACTGTGTGTTATCTCCATGTTGAGGAGCAGAGCTGTGTGTTACTGTGTGTTACTGTGTGTGTTGTTATCTACATGTTGAGGAGCAGAGCTGTGTGTTCCTGTGTGTTACTGTGTGTGTTGTTATCTACATGTTGAGGAGCAGAGCTGTGTGTTACTGTGTGTTACTGTGTGTTGTTATCTACATTTTGAGGAGCAGAGCTGTGTGTTACTGTGTGTGTTGTTATCTACATGTTGAGGAGCAGAGCTGTGTGTTACTGTGTGTTACTGTGTGTTATCTATATGTTGAGGAGCAGAGCTGTGTGTTACTGTGTGTGTTGTTATCTACATGTTGAGGAGCAGAGCTGTGTGTTCCTGTGTGTTACTGTGTGTGTTGTTATCTACATGTTGAGGAGCAGAGCTGTGTGTTACTGTGTGTTACTGTGTGTTATCTATATGTTGAGGAGCAGAGCTGTGTGATACTGTGTGTGTTGTTATCTACATGTTGAGGAGCAGAGCTGTGTGTTACTGTGTGTTACTGTGTGTTATCTATATGTTGAGGAGCAGAGCTGTGTGTTACTGTGTGTGTTGTTATCTACATGTTGAGGAGCAGAGCTGTGTGTTACTGTGTGTTACTGTGTGTGTTGTTATCTATATGTTGAGGAGCAGAGCTGTGTGTTACTGTGTGTTACTGTGTGTGTTGTTATCTACACGTTGAGGAGCAGAGCTGTGTGTTACTGTGTGTTACTGTGTATTGTTATCTACATGTTGAGGGGCAGAGCTGTGTGTTACTGTGTGTTGTTATCTACATGTTGAGGAGCAGAGCTGTGTGTTACTGTGTGTTACTGTGTGTTGTTATCTATATGTTGAGGAGCAGAGCTGTGTGTTCCTGTGTGTTACTGTGTGTTGTTATCTACATGTTGAGGAGCAGAGCTGTGTGTTACTGTGTGTTATCTCCATGTTGAGGAGCAGAGCTGTGTGTTACTGTGTGTTACTGTGTGTGTTGTTATCTACATGTTGAGGAGCAGAGCTGTGTGTTCCTGTGTGTTACTGTGTGTGTTGTTATCTACATGTTGAGGAGCAGAGCTGTGTGTTGCTGTGTGTTACTGTGTGTTGTTATCTACATGTTGAGGAGCAGAGCTGTGTGTTGCTGTGTGTTACTGTGTGTGTTGTTATCTACATGTTGAGGAGCAGAGCTGTGTGTTACTGTGTGTTACTGTGTGTGTTGTTATCTACATGTTGAGGAGCAGAGCTGTGTGTTACTGTGTGTGTTGTTATCTACATGTTGAGGAGCAGAGCTGTGTGTTACTGTGTGTTACTGTGTGTTATCTATATGTTGAGGAGCAGAGCTGTGTGTTACTGTGTGTGTTGTTATCTACATGTTGAGGAGCAGAGCTGTGTGTTCCTGTGTGTTACTGTGTGTGTTGTTATCTACATGTTGAGGAGCAGAGCTGTGTGTTACTGTGTGTTACTGTGTGTTATCTATATGTTGAGGAGCAGAGCTGTGTGTTACTGTGTGTGTTGTTATCTACATGTTGAGGAGTAGAGCTGTGTGTTACTGTGTGTTACTGTGTGTTGTTATCTACATGTTGAGGAGCAGAGCTGTGTGTTGCTGTGTGTTACTGTGTGTTGTTATCTACATGTTGAGGAGCAGAGCTGTGTGTTGCTGTGTGTTACTGTGTGTGTTGTTATCTACATGTTGAGGAGCAGAGCTGTGTGTTGCTGTGTGTTACTGTGTGTTGTTATCTACATGTTGAGGAGCAGAGCTGTGTGTTACTGTGTGTTACTGTGTGTTGTTATCTACATGTTGAGGAGCAGAGCTGTGTGTTGCTGTGTGTTACTGTGTGTTGTTATCTACATGTTGAGGAGCAGAGCTGTGTGTTACTGTCTGTTACTGTGTGTTGTTATCTACCTGTTGAGGAGCAGAGCTGTGTGTTACTGTGTGTTATCTACATGTTGAGGAGCAGAGCTGTGTGTTACTGTGTGTTACTGTGTGTTATTTACATGTTGAGGAGCAGAGCTGTGTGTTGCTGTGTGTTGTCATCTACATGTTGAGGAGCAGAGCTGTGTGTTGCTGTGTGTTACTGTGTGTTGTTATTTGCATGTTGAGGAGCAGAGCTGTGTGTTACTGTGTTGTTATCTACATGTTGAGGACCAGAGCTGTGTGTTACTGTGTGTTACTGTGTTGTTATCTACATGTTGAGGAGCAGAGCTGTGTGTTACTGTGTGTGTTGTTATCTATATGTTGAGGAGCAGAGCTGTGTGTTACTGTGTGTGTTGTTATCTACATGTTGAAGAGCAGAGCTGTGTGTTACTGTGTGTTACTCTGTGTTATCTACATGTTGAGGAGCAGAGCTGTGTGTTACTGTGTGTTACTGTGTGTGTTGTTATCTACATGTTGAGGAGCAGAGCTGTGTGTTACTGTGTGTGTTTTTATCTACATGTTGAAGAGCAGAGCTGTGTGTTACTGTGTGTTACTGTGTGTGTTGTTATCTACATGTTGAGGAGCAGAGCTGTGTGTTGCTGTGTGTTACTGTGTGTGTTGTTATCTACATGTTGAGGAGCAGAGCTGTGTGTTACTGTGTGTTACTGTGTGTTGTTATCTACATGTTGAGGAGCAGAGCTGTGTGTTACTGTGTGTGTTGTTATCTACATGTTGAGGAGCAGAGCTGTGTGTTACTGTGTGTTACTGTGTGTTATCTATATGTTGAGGAGCAGAGCTGTGTGTTACTGTGTGTGTTGTTATCTACACTTTGAGGAGCAGAGCTGTGTGTTCCTGTGTGTTACTGTGTGTGTTGTTATCTACATGTTGAGGAGCAGAGCTGTGTGTTACTGTGTGTTACTGTGTGTTATCTATATGTTGAGGAGCAGAGCTGTGTGTTACTGTGTGTGTTGTTATCTACATGTTGAGGAGCAGAGCTGTGTGTTACTGTGTGTTACTGTGTGTTATCTATATTTTGAGGAGCAGAGCTGTGTGTTACTGTGTGTGTTGTTATCTACATGTTGAGGAGCAGAGCTGTGTGTTACTGTGTGTTACTGTGTGTGTTGTTATCTATATGTTGAGGAGCAGAGCTGTGTGTTACTGTGTGTTACTGTGTGTGTTGTTATCTACACGTTGAGGAGCAGAGCTGTGTGTTACTGTGTGTTACTGTGTATTGTTATCTACATGTTGAGGAGCAGAGCTGTGTGTTACTGTGTGTTGTTATCTACATGTTGAGGAGCAGAGCTGTGTGTTACTGTGTGTTACTGTGTGTTGTTATCTACATGTTGAGGAGCAGAGCTGTGTGTTGCTGTGTGTTACTGTGTGTTGTTATCTACATGTTGAGGAGCAGAGCTGTGTGTTGCTGTGTGTTACTGTGTGTGTTGTTATCTACATGTTGAGGAGCAGAGCTGTGTGTTGCTGTGTGTTACTGTGTGTTGTTATCTACATGTTGAGGAGCAGAGCTGTGTGTTACTGTGTGTTACTGTGTGTTGTTATCTACATGTTGAGGAGCAGAGCTGTGTGTTGCTGTGTGTTACTGTGTGTTGTTATCTACATGTTGAGGAGCAGAGCTGTGTGTTACTGTGTGTTACTGTGTGTTGTTATCTACATGTTGAGGAGCAGAGCTGTGTGTTACTGTGTGTTACTGTGTGTTATCTACATGTTGAGGAGCAGAGCTGTGTGTTACTGTGTGTTACTGTGTGTTATTTACATGTTGAGGAGCAGAGCTGTGTGTTGCTGTGTGTTGTCATCTACATGTTGAGGAGCAGAGCTGTGTGTTGCTGTGTGTTACTGTGTGTTGTTATTTGCATGTTGAGGAGCAGAGCTGTGTGTTACTGTGTTGTTATCTACATGTTGAGGACCAGAGCTGTGTGTTACTGTGTGTTACTGTGTTGTTATCTACATGTTGAGGAGCAGAGCTGTGTGTTACTGTGTGTGTTGTTATCTATATGTTGAGGAGCAGAGCTGTGTGTTACTGTGTGTGTTGTTATCTACATGTTGAAGAGCAGAGCTGTGTGTTACTGTGTGTTACTCTGTGTTATCTACATGTTGAGGAGCAGAGCTGTGTGTTACTGTGTGTTACTGTGTGTGTTGTTATCTACATGTTGAGGAGCAGAGCTGTGTGTTACTGTGTGTTGTTATCTACATGTTGAGGAGCAGAGCTGTGTGTTACTGTGTGTTACTGTGTGTTGTTATCTACATGTTGAGGAGCAGAGCTGTGTGTTGCTGTGTGTTACTGTGTGTTGTTATCTACATGTTGAGGAGCAGAGCTGTGTGTTGCTGTGTGTTACTGTGTGTGTTGTTATCTACATGTTGAGGAGCAGAGCTGTGTGTTGCTGTGTGTTACTGTGTGTTGTTATCTACATGTTGAGGAGCAGAGCTGTGTGTTACTGTGTGTTACTGTGTGTTGTTATCTACATGTTGAGGAGCAGAGCTGTGTGTTGCTGTGTGTTACTGTGTGTTGTTATCTACATGTTGAGGAGCAGAGCTGTGTGTTACTGTGTGTTACTGTGTGTTGTTATCTACATGTTGAGGAGCAGAGCTGTGTGTTACTGTGTGTTACTGTGTGTTATCTACATGTTGAGGAGCAGAGCTGTGTGTTACTGTGTGTTACTGTGTGTTATTTACATGTTGAGGAGCAGAGCTGTGTGTTGCTGTGTGTTGTCATCTACATGTTGAGGAGCAGAGCTGTGTGTTGCTGTGTGTTACTGTGTGTTGTTATTTGCATGTTGAGGAGCAGAGCTGTGTGTTACTGTGTTGTTATCTACATGTTGAGGACCAGAGCTGTGTGTTACTGTGTGTTACTGTGTTGTTATCTACATGTTGAGGAGCAGAGCTGTGTGTTACTGTGTGTGTTGTTATCTATATGTTGAGGAGCAGAGCTGTGTGTTACTGTGTGTGTTGTTATCTACATGTTGAAGAGCAGAGCTGTGTGTTACTGTGTGTTACTCTGTGTTATCTACATGTTGAGGAGCAGAGCTGTGTGTTACTGTGTGTTACTGTGTGTGTTGTTATCTACATGTTGAGGAGCAGAGCTGTGTGTTACTGTGTGTTGTTATCTACATGTTGAGGAGCAGAGCTGTGTGTTACTGTGTGTTACTGTGTGTTGTTATCTACATGTTGAGGAGCAGAGCTGTGTGTTGCTGTGTGTTACTGTGTGTTGTTATCTACATGTTGAGGAGCAGAGCTGTGTGTTGCTGTGTGTTACTGTGTTTGTTGTTATCTACATGTTGAGGAGCAGAGCTGTGTGTTGCTGTGTGTTACTGTGTGTTGTTATCTACATGTTGAGGAGCAGAGCTGTGTGTTACTGTGTGTTACTGTGTGTTGTTATCTACATGTTGAGGAGCAGAGCTGTGTGTTGCTGTGTGTTACTGTGTGTTGTTATCTACATGTTGAGGAGCAGAGCTGTGTGTTACTGTGTGTTACTGTGTGTTGTTATCTACATGTTGAGGAGCAGAGCTGTGTGTTACTGTGTGTTACTGTGTGTTATCTACATGTTGAGGAGCAGAGCTGTGTGTTACTGTGTGTTACTGTGTGTTATTTACATGTTGAGGAGCAGAGCTGTGTGTTGCTGTGTGTTGTCATCTACATGTTGAGGAGCAGAGCTGTGTGTTGCTGTGTGTTACTGTGTGTTGTTATTTGCATGTTGAGGAGCAGAGCTGTGTGTTACTGTGTTGTTATCTACATGTTGAGGACCAGAGCTGTGTGTTACTGTGTGTTACTGTGTTGTTATCTACATGTTGAGGAGCAGAGCTGTGTGTTACTGTGTGTGTTGTTATCTATATGTTGAGGAGCAGAGCTGTGTGTTACTGTGTGTGTTGTTATCTACATGTTGAAGAGCAGAGCTGTGTGTTACTGTGTGTTACTCTGTGTTATCTACATGTTGAGGAGCAGAGCTGTGTGTTACTGTGTGTTACTGTGTGTGTTGTTATCTACATGTTGAGGAGCAGAGCTGTGTGTTGCTGTGTGTTACTGTGTGTTGTTATCTACATGTTGAGGAGCAGAGCTGTGTGTTGCTGTGTCATTGACAGTAATACAACACATTGACAGTAATACAACACAGTGACATTAACAGTAATACAACACATTGACAGTAATACAACACAGAGACATTGACAGTAATACAACACAGAGACAATGACAGTAATACAACACAGAGACAATGACAGTAATACAACACATTGTCAGTAATACAACACAGAGACAGTAATACAACACAGAGACATTGACAGTAATACAACACAGAGACAGTAATACAACAGAGACATTGACAGTAATACAACACAGTGACATTGACAGTAATACAACACAGATACATTGACAGTAATGCAACACAGGGGAAGTAATACAACCCAGAGACATTGACAGTAATACAACATAGAGAAAGTAATACAACACCGAGACATTGACAGTATTACAACACAGAGACAGTAATACAACACAGAGACATTGATAGTAATACAACACAGAGAAAGTAATACAACACAGAGACATTGACAGTAATTCAACACAGAGACAGTAATACAACACAGAGACATTGACAGTAATTCAACACAGAGACAGTAATACAACACAGAGACATTGACAGTAATACAACATAGAGACAGTAATACGAACAGAGATATTGACAGTAATACAACACAGAGACATTGACAGTAATACAACACAGACATATTGACAGTAATACAACACAGAGACATTGACAGTAATACAACATAGAGACAGTAATACGAACAGAGACATTGACAGTAATACAACACAGAGATATTGACAGTAATACAACACATTGACAGTAATACAACACAGAGACAGTAATAAAACACAGAGACATTGGGACTGACTGACTGGGTATCCTGCTTAATCCATGGTTGGGACTGACTGACTGACTGGATAGCCTGCTTTATCAATATTACAGACTGATGACAAACTTACTGACTGGCTGCGTAGTTTGTTTTATCCATGGTTAGAACAGACTGAGTGGATAGTCTGCTTTATCAATGGTTGGGACTGACTGGCTGGGTAGCCTGTATTATCCATAGTTGGGAATGACTGACTGACTGACGGACTGGCTAGCCTGCTTTACCATGGTTGTGGCTGACTGACTGATTAGCTGGGTAGTCTTCTTTATCCATGGCTGCGGCTGACTGACTGATTAGCTGGGTAGTCTTCTTTATACCTGGTTTGGACTGACTGCCTTAATGACTGACTTGGTAGCCTGTCTTATCCATGGATGGGAATAACTGACTGACTGACTGAGTAGTCATCTTTATCCATGGTTGGCCTGACTGATTTAATAGGTAGCCTGCTTTATACATGGTTTGGACTGACTGACTGACAGGGTAGCCTGCTTTATCTATGGATAGGACTGACTGACTGTTTAACCTGGTTCATACATGGTTGGGACTGACTGACTGACTGTGTTGCCTGCTTTATTAATGGTTTGGACTGACTGACTGACTGGGTAGCCTGCTTTATACATGGTTGGCCTGACTGATTTAATAGGTAGCCTGCTTTATACATGGTTTGGACTGACTGACTGACTGACTGGGTAGCCTGCTTTATACATGGTTTGGACTGACTGACTGGGTAGCCTGCTTTATCTATGGTTTGGACTGACTGACTGACTGACTGTGTAGCCTGCTTTATCTATGGTTTGGACTGACTGACTGACTGGGTAGCCTGCTTTATACATGGTTTGGACTGACTGACTGGGTAGCCTGCTTTATCTATGGTTTGGACTGACTGACTGACTGACTGTGTAGCCTGCTTTATCTATGGTTTGGACTGACTGACTGGGTAGCATGCTTTATCTATGGTTTGGACTGACTGACTAACTGGTAGCCTGCTTTATCTATGGTTTGGACTGACTGACTGACTGGGTAACCTGCTTTATCTATGGTTTGGACTGACTGACTGGTAGCCTGCTTTATCTATGGTTTGGACTGACTGACTGACTGGGTAACCTGCTTTATCTATGGTTTGGACTGACTGACTGACTGGTAGCCTGCTTTATCTATGGTTTGGACTGACTGACTGACTGGTAACCTGCTTTATCTATGGTTTGGACTGACTGACTGGGTAGCCTGCTTTATCTATGGTTTGGACTGACTGACTGACTGACTGGGTAGCCTGATTTATCTATGGTTTGGACTGACTGACTGACTGACTGGTAACCTGCTTTATCTATGGTTTGGACTGACTGACTGACTGAATGGGTAGCCTGCTTTATCTATGCTTTGGACTTACTGACTGACTTACTGACTGGGTAACCTGCTTTATCTATGGTTTGGACTGACTGACTGACTGACTGGGTAGCCTGCTTTATCTATGGTTTGGACTGACTGACTGGGTAACCTGCTTTATCTATGGTTTGGACTGACTGACTGACTGACTGGGTAACCTGCTTTATCTATGGTTTGGACTGACTGACTGACTGACTGGGTAACCTGCTTTATCTATGGTTTGGACGGACTGACTGACTGACTGGTAGCCTGCTTTATCTATGGTTTGGACTGACTGACTGACTGGGTATCCTGCTTTATCTATGGTTTGGACTGACTGACTGACTGGTAACCTGCTTTATCTATGGTTTGGACTGACTGACTGGGTAGCCTGCTTTATCTATGGTTTGGACTGACTGACTGACTGGTAGCCTGCTTTATCTATGGTTTGGACTGACTGACTGACTGGGTAACGTGCTTTATCTATGGTTTGGACTGACTGACTGACTGACTGACTGGTAGCCTGCTTTATCGATGGTTTGGACTGACTGACTGACTGGGTAGCCTGCTTTATCTATGGTTTGGACTGACTGACTGACTGACTGACTGACTGGGTAACCTGCTTTATCTATGGTTTGGACTGACTGACTGACTGACTGACTGACTGACTGACTGGGTAACCTGCTTTGTCTATGGTTTGGACTTACTGACTGACTGACTGACTGGGTAACCTGCTTTATCTATGGTTTGGACTGACTGACTGACTGACTGGGTAACCTGCTTTATCTATGGTTTGGACTGACTGACTGACTGACTGACTGACTGACTGACTGGGTAACCTGCTTTATCTATGGTTTGGACTTACTGACTGACTTACTGACTGGGTAACCTGCTTTATCTATGGTTTGGACTGTTTTTGTATTTATTCATTTTATTTATTTTAACCTTTATTTAACTAGGCAAGTCAGTTAAGAACAAATTCTTATTTACAATGACGACCTACCAACAGACAAAAGACCTCTTGTGGGGACGGGGGCTGGGATTAAAAATAAAATATAAATAAATATAAATATAGGACCAAACACACATCATGACAAGAGAGACAAAACAACACTACATAAAGAGATACCTAAGACAACAACATAGCATGGCAGCAACACATGACAACAACATGGTAGCAACACATGACAACAACATGGCAGCAACACATGACAACAACATGGTAGCAACACAACATGACAACAACATGGTAGCAACACAACATGACAACAACATGGTAGCAACACAACATGGCAACAACATGGTAGCAACACAACATGACAACAACATGGTAGCAACACAACATAACAACAACATGGTAGCAACACAACATGGTAGCAACACAACATGACAACAACATGGTAGCAACACAACATGACAACAACATGGTAGCAACACAACATGGTAGCAACACAACATGACAACAACATGGTAGCAACACAACATGACAACAACATGGTAGCAACACAACATGACAACAACATGGTAGCAACACAACATGGTAGCAACACAACATGACAACAACATGGTAGCAACACAACATGACAACAACATGGCAGCAACACAACATGACAACAACATGGTAGCAACACAACATGACAACAACATGGTAGCAACACAACATGACAACAACATGGTAGCAACACAACATGGTAGCAACACAACATGCTAACAACATGGTAGCAACACAACATGACAACAACATGGTAGCAACACAACATGACAACAACATCGTAGCAACACAACATAGTAGCAACACAACATGACAACAACATGGTAGCAACACAACATGACAACAACATGGTAGCAACACAACATGGTAGCAACACAACATGACAACAACATGGTAGCAACACAACATGACAACAACATGGTAGCAACACAACATGGTAGCAACACAACATGACAACAACATGGTAGCAACACAACATGACAACAACATGGTAGCAACACAACATGACAACAACATGGCAGCAACACAACATGACAACAACATGGTAGCAACACAGCATGACAACAACATGGTAGCAACACAACATGACAACAACATGGTAGCAACACAACATGACAACAACATGGTAGCAACACAACATGACAACAACATCGTAGCAACACAACATGGTAGCAACACAACATGGTAGCAACACAACATGATAACAACATGGTAGCAACACAACATGACAACAACATCGTAGCAACACAACATGGTAGCAACACAACATGACAACAACATGGTAGCAGTACAACATGGTAGCAACACAACATGGTAGCAACACAACATGGTAGCAACACAGCATGACAACAACATGGTAGCAACACAGCATGGTAGCAACACAACATGACAACAACATGGTAGCAACACAACATGGTAGCAACACAACATGACAACGACATGGTAGCAATACAGCATGGTAGCAACACAACATGACAACAACATGGTAGCAACACAACATGACAACAACATGGTAGCAGTACAACATGACAACAACATGGTAGCAACACAACATGGTAGCAACACAACATGACAACAACATGGTAGCAACACAACATGGTAGCAACACAACATGACAACAACATGGTAGCAACACAACATGATAACATGGTAGCAACACAACATGACAACAACATGGTAGCAGTACAACATGGTAGCAACACAAAACATGGTACAAACATTATTGGGCACAGACAACAGCACAAAGGGCAAGAAGGTAGAGATGACAATACATCACACAAAGTAGCCACAACTGTCAGTAAGAGTGTCCATGATTGAGTCTTTGAATGAAGAGATGGAGATAAAACTGTCCAGTTTGAGTGTTTGTTGCAGCTCGTTCCAGTCGCTAGCTGCAGCGAACTGAAAAGACGAGCGACCCAGGGATGTGTGTGCTTTGGGGACCTTTAACAGGATGTGACTGGCAGAACGGGTGTTGTATGTGGAGGATGAGGGCTGCAGTAGATATCTCAGATAGGGGGGAGTGAGGCCTAAGAGGGTTTTATAAATAAGCATCAACCAGTGGGTCTTGGGATGGGTCTACAGAGATGACCAGTTTACAGAGGAGTATAGAGTGGTAGGGAGCCTGCTTTATTCTTGGCTGGAACTGACTGACTGACTGGGTAGCCTGATTCATACAAGGTTTGGACAGACTGACTGACTGACTGACTGACTGACTGACTGACTGGGTAGCCTGATTCATACAAGGTTTGGACAGACAGACTGACTGACTGACTGAGTAGCCTGCTATATCCATGGATGAAACTGACTGACTAACTCACAGTTGGTCCATGGATGTGATTGACTGACTGACTGGGTAGTCTGCTCTATCCATGGATGTGATTGACTGCCTGACTGGGTAGTCTGCTCTATCCATGGATGGGACTGACTGACTGACTGGGTAGTCTGCTCTATCCATGGATGGGACTGACTGACTGGGTACCCTAATGTCTCAGTACATGCTACATGCAACCCTAATGTCTCAGTACATGCTACATGCTACCCTGATGTCTTAGTGCATGTTACTCTGGAAATTAGAGAACTCTGTCAATCATATACGTCCTGCCCACACCCCACCCGGTCACCATTTCCTCACCATCACTACCCCAAAAAGCTAAAAACACAGTTTGCCAGAATGTACTGTTTGTTTGCTAGCTAATTAGTTAGGGCTCACCAGTAGCTAGTTTGAGTAAGACAAAAACAAACACTGAGTCTGTAAATTACTTTGTTGGTGGTTTTGAATGAGACTCCGATGATGAGTCTTCCAAATCAAATCAAATCAAATTATATTGCTCACATACACATGGTTCCAAGGCTAATTTAGTCTGACTGTCAATTTCTCTTGGCTGTTCCAATAGAGTTGAAGATGGAAAAAGTTTGAGCCTGTTGTCATGATGGTGGAGGTGAAATAGTTTCAGCCTGTTGTCATGATGGCGGAGGTGAAATAGTTTCAGCCTGTTGTTATGATGGTGGAGGTGAAATAGTTTGAGCCTGTTGTCATGATGGCGGAGGTGAAATAGTTTTAGCCTGTTGTTATGATGGTGGAGGTGAAATAGTTTCAGCCTGTTGTTATGATGGTGGAGGTGAAATAGTTTGAGCCTGTTGTCATGATGGCGGAGGTGAAATAGTTTCAGCCTGTTGTTATGATGGTGGAGGTGAAATAGTTTGAGCCTGTTGTTATGATGGTGGAGGTGAAATAGTTTGAGCCTGTTGTTATGATGGTGGAGGTGAAATAGTTTCAGCCTGTTGTTATGATGGTGGAGGTGAAATAGTTTCAGCCTGTTTTCATGATGGCGGAGATGAAATAGTTTGAGCCTGTTGTCATGATGGTGGAGGTGAAATAGTTTGAGCCTGTTGTCATGATGGCGGAGGTGAAATAGTTTCAGCCTGTTGTTATGATGGTGGAGGTGAAATAGTTTCAGCCTGTTGTTATGATGGTGGAGGTGAAATAGTTTGAGCCTGTTGTCATGATGGCGGAGGTGAAATAGTTTCAGCCTGTTGTTATGATGGTGGAGGTGAAATAGTTTCAGCCTGTTGTTATGATGGTGGAGGTGAAATAGTTTGAGCCTGTTGTCATGATGGCGGAGGTGAAATAGTTTCAGCCTGTTGTTATGATGGTGGAGGTGAAATAGTTTCAGCCTGTTGTTATGATGGTGGAGGTGAAATAGTTTGAGCCTGTTGTCATGATGGCGGAGGTGAAATAGTTTCAGCCTGTTGTTATGATGGTGGAGGTGAAATAGTTTGAGCCTGTTGTTATGATGGTGGAGGTGAAATAGTTTCAGCCTGTTGTCATAATGGCGGAGGTGAAATAGTTTGAGCCTGTTGTCATGATGGTGGAAGTGAAATAGTTTCAGCCTGTTGTCATGATGGCGGAGGTGAAATAGTTTGAGCCTGTTGTCATGATGGTGGAGGTGAAATAGTTTCAGCCTGTTGTTATGATGGCGGAGGTGAAATAGTTTCAGCCTGTTGTTATGATGGTGGAGGTGAAATAGTTTGAGCCTGTTGTTATGATGGTGGAGGTGAAATAGTTTCAGCCTGTTGTCATAATGGCGGAGGTGAAATAGTTTGAGCCTGTTGTCATGATGGTGGAGGTGAAATAGTTTCAGCCTGTTGTCATGATGGCGGAGGTGAAATAGTTTCAGCCTGTTGTCATGATGGTGGAGGTGAAATAGTTTCAGCCTGTTGTCATGATGGTGGAGGTGAAATAGTTTCAGCCTGTTGTCATGATGGTGGAGGTGAAATAGTTTCAGCCTGTTGTCATGATGGTGGAGGTGAAATAGTTTCAGCCTGTTGTTATGATGGTGGAGGTGAAATAGTTTCAGCCTGTTGTCATGATGGCGGAGGTGAAATAGTTTGAGCCTGTTGTCATGATGGTGGAGGTGAAATAGTTTCAGCCTGTTGTTATGATGGTGGAGGTGAAATAGTTTCAGCCTGTTGTCATGATGGCGGAGGTGAAATAGTTTGAGCCTGTTGTCATGATGGTGGAGGTGAAATAGTTTCAGCCTGTTGTCATGATGGTGGAGGTGAAATAGTTTCAGCCTGTTGTCATGATGGTGGAGGTGAAATAGTTTGAGCCTGTTGTCATGATGGTGGAGGTGAAATAGTTTCAGCCTGTTGTTATGATGGTGGAGGTGAAATAGTTTGAGCCTGTTGTCATGATGGTGGAGGTGAAATAGTTTGAGCCTGTTGTCATGATGGTGGAGGTGAAATAGTTTCAGCCTGTTGTCATGATGGTGGAGGTGACAGCAGTGGCCAGGCTGGATGCATTGTGGAGAAGCAGCATTCACTAATCCAAGTCAGTAGTGTAAAGAGTATGACAAAGCTATAAATCATATTAAAATACTATTTCTATGTCAAATGTCTCTTATAAATATACCAAAAAACGTTGATTAATAGCCTGAGTGTTAATTTGCTTAAATCACTGAATACAACAGGCTTCAATCTGAGCCAGGTGTTCATTTCCTTAAATCACTGAATACAACAGGCTTCAATCTGAGCCAGGTGTCCATTTCCTTAAATCACTGAATACAACAGGCTTCAATCTGAGCCAGGTGTTCATTTCCTTAAATCACTGAATACAACAGGCTTCAATCTGAGCCAGGTGTTCATTTCCTTAAATCACTGAATACAACAGGCTTCAATCTGAGCCAGGTGTTCATTTCCTTAAATCACTGAATACAACAGGCTTCAATCTGAGCCAGGTGTTCATTTCCTTAAATCACTGAATACAACAGGCTTCAATCTGAGCCAGGTGTTCATTTCCTTAAATCACTGAATACAACAGGCTTCAATCTGAGCCAGGTGTTCATTTCCTTAAATCACTGAATACAACAGGCTTCAATCTGAGCCAGGTGTTCATTTCCTTAAATCACTGAATACAACAGGCTTCAATCTGAGCCAGGTGTCCATTTCCTTAAATCACTGAATACAACAGGCTTCAATCTGAGCCAGGTGTTCATTTCCTTAAATCACTGAATACAACAGGCTTCAATCTGAGCCAGGTGTTCATTTCCTTAAATCACTGAATACAACAGGCTTCAATCTGAGCCAGGTGTTCATTTCCTTAAATCACTGAATACAACAGGCTTCAATCTGAGCCAGGTGTCCATTTCCTTAAATCACTGAATACAACAGGCTTCAATCTGAGCCAGGTGTTCATTTCCTTAAATCACTGAATACAACAGGCTTCAATCTGAGCCAGGTGTTCATTTCCTTAAATCACTGAATACAACAGGCTTCAATCTGAGCCAGGTGTTCATTTCCTTAAATCACTGAATACAACAGGCTTCAATCTGAGCCAGGTGTTCATTTCCTTAAATCACTGAATACAACAGGCTTCAATCTGAGCCAGGTGTTCATTTCCTTAAATCACTGAATACAACAGGCTTCAATCTGAGCCAGGTGTCCATTTCCTTAAATCACTGAATACAACAGGCTTCAATCTGAGCCAGGTGTCCATTTCCTTAAAAAATGGAATACAACAGGCTTCAATCTGAGCCAGGTGTCCATTTCCTTAAAAAATGGAATACAACAGGCTTCAATCTGAGCCAGGTGTTCATTTCCTTAATGCTCATTTGCATAGTTAATTGTTTAATTCCAGCATTTAAATAATATTCATTAATTTATTGCTATATAATGCATTATAATCTCCACTGTGTTACATTTCTTTTGTCTTAGCTTCTAATAAAACATAAACCATCCTTGACAGAATAATTATCCTCTTTGACTGGCCTTTTCTTGGCAGTTCTATGATTTCTGGGGGTCCGTACTCCCCAAGTTGTTGACTGTTGTTGTGCTTGCCAGTTAGCTAGCAGTTCTCAGCTGTTAGCAGCCAATGGTTAGCAATTTCTAGTGATAAAAACTCATAATTGCCATCATTTTTTTGTGTTTAATGTAACAAATCAAACATTATTTCCTCGTAAACAATTCATGGTATTTCATGGTAACCTCGTAAACAATTCATTTGGGAACCGGAATTGATTTGAAACAGGCATTTATTTGCTAAAATGTGTACTGTTGCCCAGTTATTCGAAGGGACAGGTGGCTGTTTGAGACTCAGCTTTTTATTAAAGTTTGATGGTACTTGTCTTCTCTGATCTGTCCAAGCATACAGGAGAACATCTGGCCAGTACTTTACACGCTGTATTAGTCAGCAGGCTTGCAGCCATGTTTCCAGCATTAGCCTACAGTAATCTACATCTACATATCATATGCTTGTGACATTAGTGTAACAACATCATCTCTATCATTTTTAAATAACAGTGTTCCTGTGGAGCCTCAGCAGACAGAAGATCAGTAAGATACTCAACTCACTGAGGACGGAATCACTCCTACAGTCAATGAGACATGTCAGGAGAATCTCTCTCTCTCTCTCTCTCTCTCTCTCTCTCTCTCTCTCTCTCTCTCTCTCTCTCCCGTCTTACCGACTCTTTCTCTGTCCATTCCTTTCTCAGTATGTTGTGGCTGTGTGGTTCTCATCTCTCTCTCAGTGTGTTGTGGCTGTGTGGTTCTCATCTCTCTCTCAGTATGTTGTGGCTGTGTGGTTCTCATCTCTCTCTCAGTATGTTGTGGCTGTGTGGTTCTCATCTCTCTCTCAGTGTGTTGTGGCTGTGTGGTTCTCATCTCTCTCTCAGTGTGTTGTGGCTGTGTGGTTCTCATCTCTCTCTCAGTGTGTTGTGGCTGTGTGGTTCTCATCTCTCTCTCAGTGTGTTGTGGCTGTGTGGTTCTCATCTCTCTCTCAATGTGTTGTGGCTGTGTGGTTCTTATCTCTCTCTCAGTGTGTTGTGGCTGTGTGGTTCTCATCTCTCTCTCAGTGTGTTGTGGCTGTGTGGTTCTCATCTCTCTCTCAGTGTGTTGTGGCTGTGTGGTTCTCATCTCTCTCTCAGTGTGTTGTGGCTGTGTGGTTCTCATCTCTCTCTCAGTGTGTTGTGGCTGTGTGGTTCTCATCTCTCTCTCAGTGTGTTGTGGCTGTGTGGTTCTCATCTCTCTAAGTTATTGTGTGTCTGGTTGTGGTTGGCTGCCTCTGCTGTTTGTTCTAACAAAGACAGGAGATTTGCATGACAGTCATTTCAAAGCCTGCCAAAAATATTCCCCATTAGTTTCAGCTGGGTGTGTGAATTATTGTTCAAATTGATGAGCTTAGTAATGCAAATACAGATGAAATCCCAGATTCCAGAAGTACTCCTAAGGTTGAATAATAGCACATTATGAAATGGAAATAACATTGAAATGAAGCTCCGTTATAAATCTGCAGTAGTAAAAACACGTTCATATGTCACCATTACAATATACAGAGTGGGATGGACTGATTAGGAACAACCCAATGCTCTCTATTCGCTGTGTTCACTGTGTTCACTGTGTTCACTGTGCTCACTGTGCTCACTGTTTCCACTGTGTTCACTAGAAAGAACTTGATTGATATTAAAGAGCAGAACACTTGAACCTGCTTAGCTCTGCCTTTATCTCTATGGAGCATAGCAGTGTTGCTGGAGGGGCTTTCTGTAGCAATGCAAAGAGCTGAGAATCTGCATTCTGGAATGAACAAGATGGACATAAAAGATTACCTAAATCACGGAGAGGAATGCTGTTGTGGAGGCTAATGGAAACGTTTCCCCACAACAGAGAGAGAGGACAGAGGATCCACTATCACAGCTCAGCAGACGGACCTGGCAGCCATTCACCACTACCAGCCAGCCAGCCAGCCAGCCGCTCAGAGATGTGTTACCCTGGCCCCCCGCTCCTCCTCACAGCCCCCAGTGCGCCCCCCAGTCCTCCACCTAAATACTCTGTCAACAGGTTCCAACTCCCAGAAGGATCAAAAACAAAGAAGGAAACACTTACAAAGTAATTGTCCCACATATTTTAACTCCAAGACCCAATTAATGTGCGCCAAGGATGTCATCCATCCCTCCATCCCTCCACCCCTCCATCCCTCCATCCCACCACCCCTCCATCCCTCCATCCCTCCATCCCTCCATCCCTCCATCCCTCCAACCCTCCATCCCTCCATCCCTCCATCCCTCCATCCCTACACCCCTCCACCCCTCCATCCCTCCATCCCTCCACCCCTCCATCCCGTCATCCCTCCATCCCTCCACCCCAACTATAGACCCAATCAAAACAACACTATACAGTAATAATACACTATAGACCCAATCAAAACAACACTATACAGTAATAACACACTATAGACCCAATCAAAACAACACTATACAGTAATAACACACTATGGACCCAATCAAAACAACACTATACAGTAATAATACACTATAGACCCAATCAAAACAACACTATACAGTAATAACACACTATAGACCCAATCAAAACAACACTATACAGTAATAGTACACTATAGACCCAATCAAAACAACACTATACAGTAATAATACACTATAGACCCAATCAAAACAACACTATACAGTAATAACACACTATAGACCCAATCAAAACAACACTATACAGTAATAACACACTATAGACCCAATCAAAACAACACTATACAGTAATAACACACTATAGACCCAATCAAAACAACACTATACAGTAATAATACACTATAGACCCAATCAAAACAACACTATACAGTAATAACACACTATAGACCCAATCAAAACAACACTATACAGTAATAACACACTATAGACCCAATCAAAACAACACTATACAGTAATAACACACTATAGACCCAATCAAAACAACACTATACAGTAATAACACACTATAGACCCAATCAAAACAACACTATACAGTAATAACACACTATAGACCCAATCAAAACAACACTATACAGTAATAACACACTATAGACCCAATCAAAACAACACTATACAGTAATAACACACTATATACCCAATCAAAACAACACTATACAGTAATAACACACTATAGACCCAATCAAAACAACACTATACAGTAATAACACACTATAGACCCAATCAAAACAACACTATACAGTAATAACACACTATAGACCCAATCAAAACAACACTATACAGTAATAACACACTATAGACCCAATCAAAACAACACTATACAGTAATAATACACTATAGACCCAATCAAAACAACACTATACAGTAATAACACACTATAGACCCAATCAAAACAACACTATACAGTAATAACACACTATAGACCCAATCAAAACAACACTATACAGTAATAACACACTATAGACCCAATCAAAACAACACTATAGTGTTGAGAGAGGAAGAGCTGGACAATATAGTGATGAGAAAGAGGAAGAGCTGGACGATATAGTGATGAGAGATGAAGAGCTGGATAATATAGTGATGAGAGAGGAAGAGTGATGAGAGAGGAAGAGCTGTATAATATAGTGATGAAAGTGGAAGAGCTGTATAATAGAGTGATGAGAGAGGAAGAGCTGGACAATAGAGTGATGAGAGAGGAAGAGCTGGATAATATAGTGATGAGAGAGGAAGAGTGATGAGAGAGGAAGAGCTGTATAATATAGTGATGAGAGAGGAAGATCTGTATAATAGAGTGATGAGAGAGGAAGAGCTGGATAATATAGTGATGAGAGAGGAAGAGTGATGAGAGAGGAAGAGCTGGATAATATAGTGATGAGAGAGGAAGAGCTGTATAATATAGTGATGAGAGAGGAAGAGCTGGATAATATAGTGATGAGAGAGGAAGAGTGATGAGAGAGGAAGAGCTGGATAATATAGTGATGAGAGAGGAAGAGCTGGACAATAGAGTGATGAGAGAGGAAGAGTGATGAGAGAGGAAGAGCTGTATAATATAGTGATGAGAGAGGAAGAGTGATGAGAGAGGAAGAGCTGTATAATATAGTGATGAGAGAGGAAGAGTGATGAGAGAGGAAGAGCTGGATAATATAGTGATGAGAGAGGAAGAGCTGTATAATATAGTGATGAGAGAGGAAGAGTGATGAGAGAGGAAGAGCTGTATAATATAGTGATGAGAGAGGAATATCTGTATAATATAGTGATGAGAGAGGAAGAGCTGGATAATAGAGTGATGAGAGAGGAAGAGCTGGACAATAGAGTGATGAGAGAGGAAGAGCTTGATAATATAGTGATGAGAGAGGAAGAGTGATGAGAGAGGAAGAGCTGGATAATATAGTGATGAGAGAGGAAGAGCTGTATAATATAGTGTTGAGAGAGGAAGAGCTGGACAATATAGTGATGAGAAAGAGGAAGAGCTGGACGATATAGTGATGAGAGATGAAGAGCTGGATAATATAGTGATGAGAGAGGAAGAGTGATGAGAGAGGAAGAGCTGTATAATATAGTGATGAGAGAGGAAGAGCTGTATAATATAGTGATGAGAGAGGAAGATCTGTATAATAGAGTGATGAGAGAGGAAGAGCTGGATAATATAGTGATGAGAGAGGAAGAGTGATGAGAGAGGAAGAGCTGGATAATATAGTGATGAGAGAGGAAGAGCTGTATAATATAGTGATGGGAGAGGAAGAGCTGGATAATATAGTGATGAGAGAGGAAGAGTGATGAGAGAGGAAGAGCTGTATAATATTGTGATGTTAGAGGAAGAGCTGTATAATATAGTGATGAGAGAGGAAGATATGTATAATATAGTGATGAGAGAGGAAGAGCTGGATAATAGAGTGATGAGAGAGGAAGAGCTGGACAATAGAGTGATGAGAGAGGAAGAGCTGGATAATATAGTGATGAGAGAGGAAGAGTGATGAGAGAGGAAGAGCTGGATAATATAGTGATGAGAGAGGAAGAGCTGGATAATATAGTGATGAGAGAGGAAGAGTGATGAGAGAGGAAGAGCTGGATAATATAGTGATGAGAGAGGAAGAGCTGTATAATATAGTGATGAGAGAGGAAGAGTGATGAGAGAGGAAGAGCTGTATAATATAGTGATGAGAGAGGAAGAGCTGTATAATATAGTGATGAGAGAGGAAGATCTGTATAATATAGTGATGAGAGAGGAAGAGCTGGATAATAGAGTGATGAGAGAGGAAGAGCTGGACAATAGAGTGATGAGAGAGGAAGAGCTGGATAATATAGTGATGAGAGAGGAAGAGTGATGAGAGAGGAAGAGCTGGATAATGTAGTGATGAGAGAGGAAGAGCTGTATAATATAGTGTTGAGAGAGGAAGAGCTGGACAATGTAGTGATGATAAAGAGGAAGAGCTGGACGATATAGTGATGAGAGATGAAGAGCTGGATAATATAGTGATGAGAGAGGAAGAGTGATGAGAGAGGAAGAGCTGTATAATATAGTGATGAGAGAGGAAGAGCTGTATAATATAGTGATGAGAGAGGAAGATCTGTATAATATAGTGATGAGAGAGGAAGAGCTGGATAATATAGTGATGAGAGAGGAAGAGTGATGAGAGAGGAAGAGCTGGATAATATAGTGATGAGAGAGGAAGAGCTGTATAATATAGTGATGAGAGAGGAAGAGCTGGATAATATAGTGATGAGAGAGGAAGAGTGATGAGAGAGGAAGAGCTGGATAATATAGTGATGAGAGAGGAAGAGCTGGACAATAGAGTGATGAGAGAGGAAGAGTGATGAGAGAGGAAGAGCTGGATAATATAGTGATGAGAGAGGAAGAGCTTAATAATATAGTGATGAGGGAGGAAGAGCTGGATAATATAGTGATGAGAGAGGAAGAGCTGGATAGTATAGTGATGAGAGAGGAAGAGCTGGATAGTATAGTGATGAGAGAGGAAGAGCTGGATAGTATAGTGATGAGAGAGGAAGAGCTGTATAATATAGTGATGAGAGAGGAAGAGCTGGATAATATAGTGATGAGAGAGGAAGAGCTGTATAATATAGTAGATTTATAGATTTAGTTATCTTTCATTTCTCCTTGTTTTATTCGTGTTTTTCCTCTCTTCTCTTTTCCATTCTACCTTGACCCTGTCTGACCAGCATTGGTCTTGTCGTATATAGAAGCCAGTTAAATTGAGATTGAATTCCTTCAGCACCTCTTCTGGTAGAATGGTCTCATTTCCTCTATTCTCTTCTTCCACCAGAGAGGGGAAGTGATTACCAGATACACACACAGGGACAATTGGAGGGTCAGTGCTAATGATCCTTAGACAATCACTCAGAGAGGGATGAATTTTGTCTCAATGGCAGGATGGAGATGGATCTGATTCCAACAGAAAAGAGAGGAATGGTCTACAGCTGACCAGACTCTTCATCAGAGCTGTGGTCTACAGATGACCAGACTCTTCAACAGAGCAGTGGTCTACAGCTGACCAGACTCTTCAACAGAGCAGTGGTCTACAGCTGACCAGACTCTTCAACAGAGCTGTGGTCTACAGCTGACCAGACTCTTCATCAGAGCTGTGGTCTACAGCTGACCAGACTCTTCAACAGGGCTGTGGTCTACAGCTGACCAGACTCTTCATCAGAGCTGTGGTCTACAGCTGACCAGACTCTTCAACAGGGCTGTGGTCTACAGCTGACCAGACTCTTCATCAGAGCTGTAGTCTACAGCTGACCAGACTCTTCATCAGAGCTGTAGTCTACAGCTGACCAGACTCTTCATCAGAGCTGTGGTCTACAGCTGACCAGACTCTTCATCAGAGCTGTGGTCTACAGCTGACCAGACCCTTCATCAGAGCTGTAGTCTACAGCTGACCAGACTCTTCATCAGAGCTGTGGTCTACAGCTGACCAGACTCTTCATCAGAGCTGTGGTCTACAGCTGACCAGACTCTTCATCAGAGCTGTGGTCTACAGCTGACCAGACTCTTCATCAGAGCTGTGGTCTACAGCTGACCAGACTCTTCATCAGAGCTGTAGTCTACAGCTGACCAGACTCTTCATCAGAGCTGTGGTCTACAGCTGACCAGACTCTTCATCAGAGCTGTGGTCTACAGCTGACCAGACTCTTCATCAGAGCTGTGGTCTACAGCTGACCAGACTCTTCATCAGAGCTGTGACAGTTTATTTTGTCTCACCACTGAGCATTGCTTAGTGAATATATGTATCTGCAATGAGGAACACAAATCATTCAGTTTGATTGAAGACCCTCCTTTCCCTGTTTATTGGAGGAAGAGCTTGGCCTGTCTCTTCGTCCTTCTCCTTTTCTAGTAAAGGACGTTCTGCTACAATATAACACTCTGGGTTTGATGGAGCAGGTAACTAACTCACTGAGTCATAATACAACCATCCACATTCAATTAACAGGCTCTTATAACTGACTCCAGGCCTCATCCTGCTTCATTCATTCTCATGGACAGTGATGGTGCAGTAATAGCAATAGTGATGGCAGGCCTCTCCACACTGATGGCAGGCATCTCCACAGTGAAGGCAGGCATCTCCACAGTGATGGCAGGCCTCTCCACAGTGATGGCAGGCCTCTCCACAGTGATGGCAGGCATCTCCACAGTGATGGTAGGCCTCTCCACAGTGATGGCAGGCCTCTCCACAGTGATGGCAGGCATCTCCACAATGATGGCAGGCCTCTCCACAGTGAAGGCAGGCATCTCCACAGTGATGGCAGGCCTCTCCACAGTGATGGCAGGTCTCTCCACAGTGATGGCAGGCATCTCCACAGTGATGGCAGGTCTCTCCACAGTGATGGCAGGTCTCTCCACAGTGATGGCAGGCATCTCCACAGTGATGGCAGGTCTCTCCACAGTGATGGCAGGCATCTCCACAGTGATGGCAGGTCTCTCCACAGTGATGGCAGGTCTCTCCACAGTGATGGCAGGCATCTCCACAGTGATGGCAGGTCTCTCCACAGTGATGGCAGGTCTCCCCACAGTGATGGCAGGCATCTCCACAGTGATGGCAGGCATCTCCACAGTGATGGCAGGTCTCTCCACAGTGATGGCAGGTCTCTCCACAGTGATGGCAGGCATCTCCACAGTGATGGCAGGTCTCTCCACAGTGATGGCAGGTCTCCCCATTGAGTCTGTTGTTCTCTCTTCTTCAGTTCTTCCATTAATCAGTGTGATGCTAGGAGGGCGCAGCAGTTTGGTCAACCGCACTGAAGTGAGTAATTAACTTGTATTAACTCATTAAACTGTTCTAGACGAGGCCATAAATTCCTGAGCACTGAGCCAAGGGAGAGAGAGATACAAAGAGAGAGAGAGAGCCTTCCAGCCACCCTGCCATTCCTGTACAGCTGACAGGGGAGGCTGATGTGGTAGTGGGAGGGTTGATCAGTAGGGAGTGGTGATATGGGGAAGGATAGGGTTAGTGAGGATGGTGACTACATGGGGATCCCAGACATCACAGGTGGAAGGCATGGACCTCCTCCTGGGTTCCAATGCATTGGCCTTTCTATTTAAAAGAGTAGACACTTTCAACTTTCTCCGGAAATATTTACATAAATATCTAAAAGGGAAGGTATACAGAAATAACCTAAAAGGAATATATTTTAAGAAGAGGAACAAACCACAGATGTCCTCTCTTCCCTTTCCTTTCCCCTCTAGCTATAGAAACCTAGCTAGCAGTTCCCTTTCCTTTGTCCTCTGGCTATAGAAACCTAGCTAGCAGTTCCCTTTCCTTTTCCCTCTGGCTATAGAAACCTAGCTAGCAGATCCGTTTCCTTTGTCCTCTGGCTATAGAAACCTAGCTAGCAGTTCCCTTTCCCTCTGGCTATAGAAACCTAGCTAGCAGTTCCCTTTCCCTCTGGCTATAGAAACCTAGTTAGCAGTTCCCTTTCCCTCTGGCTATAGAAACCTAGTTAGCAGTTCCCTTTCCTTTCCCCTCTGGCTATAGAAACCTAGCTAGCAGTTCCCTTTCTTTTGTCCTCTGGCTATAGAATCCTATCTAGCAGTTCTCTTTCCTTTCCCCTCTGGCTATAGAAACCTAGCTAGCAGTTCCCTTTCCCTCTGGCTATAGAAACCTAGCTAGCAGTTCCCTTTCCCTCTGGCTATAGAAACCTAGTTAGCAGTTCCCTTTCCTTTCCCCTCTGGCTATAGAAACCTAGTTAGCAGTTCCCTTCCCTCTGTCCTCTGGCTATATAAACCTAGTTAGCAGTTCCCTTTCCTTTGTCCTCTGGCTATAGAAACCTAGCTAGCAGTTCCCTTTCCTTTGTCCTCTGGCTAAAGAAACCTAGCTAGCAGTTCCCTTTCCTTTGTCCTCTGGCCAAAGAAACCTAGCTAGCAGTTCCCTTTCCTTTGTCCTCTGGCTAAAGAAACCTAGCTAGCAGTTCCCTTTCCTTTCCCCTCTGGCTATATAAACCTAGTTAGCAGTTCCCTTTCCCTCTGGCTATAGAAACCTAGTTAGCAGTTCCCTTTCCTTTGTCCTCTGGCTATAGAAACCTAGCTAGCAGTTCCCTTCCCTTTGTCCTCCGGCTATAGAAACCTAGCTAACAGTTCCCTTTCCTTTTCCCTCTGGCTAAAGAAACCTAGCTAGCAGTTCCCTTTCCCTCTGGCTATAGAAACCTAGTTAGCAGTTCCCTTTCCTTTCCCCTCTGGCTATAGAAACCTAGTTAGCAGTTCCCTTTCCCTCTGTCCTCTGGCTATAGAAACCTAGCTAGCAGTTCCCTTTCCTTTGTCCTCTGGCTAAAGAAACCTAGCTAGCAGTTCCCTTTCCTTTGTCCTCTGGCTAAAGAAACCTAGCTAGCAGTTCCCTTTCCTTTGTCCTCTGGCTAAAGAAACCTAGCTAGCAGTTCCCTTTCCTTTGTCCTCTGGCTAAAGAAACCTAGCTAGCAGTTCCCTTTCCTTTGTCCTCTGGCTAAAGAAACCTAGCTAGCAGTTCCCTTTCCTTTCCCCTCTGGCTATATAAACCTAGTTAGCAGTTCCCTTTCCCTCTGGCTATAGAAACCTAGTTAGCAGTTCCCTTTCCTTTGTCCTCTGGCTAAAGAAACCTAGCTAGCAGTTCCCTTTCCTTTGTCCTCTGGCTATAGAAACCTAGCTAGCAGTTCTCTTTCCTTTCCCCTCTGGCTATAGAAACCTAGTTAGCAGTTCCCTTTCCCTCTGGCTATAGAAACCTAGTTAGCAGTTCCCTTTCCCTCTGGCTATAGAAACCTAGCTAGCAGTTCCCTTTCCTTTCCCCTCTGGCTATAGAAACCTAGCTAGCAGTTCCCTTTCCTTTCCCCTCTGGCTATAGAAACCTAGTTAGCAGTTCCCTTTCCTTTCCCCTCTGGCTATAGAAACCTAGCTAGCAGTTCCCTTTCCCTCTGGCTATAGAAACCTAGCTAGCAGTTCCCTTCCCTTTGTCCTCCGGCTATAGAAACCTAGCTAACAGTTCCCTTTCCTTTTCCCTCTGGCTATAGAAACCTAGCTAGCAGTTCCCTTTCCTTTGTCCTCTGGCTATAGAAACCTAGCTAGCAGTTCCCTTTCCTTTGTCCTCTGGCTATAGAAACCTAGCTAGCAGTTCCCTTTCCTTTGTCCTCTGGCTATAGAAACCTAGCTAGCAGTTCCCTTTCCTTTGTCCTCTGGCTAAAGAAACCTAGCTAGCAGTTCCCTTTCCCTCTGGCTATAGAAACCTAGTTAGCAGTTCCCTTTCCCTCTGGCTAAAGAAACCTAGCTAGCAGTTCCCTTCCCTCTGTCCTCTGGCTATAGAAACCTAGCTAACAGCATATAATTATGATATTATATGGATAAAGGTATATGATATTATATGGAAAAAGGTATATGATATTATATATTTAAAGGTATGTGATATTATATGGATAAAGGTATATGATATTATATGGATAAAGGTATATGATATTATATGGATAAAGGTATATGTTATTATATGAGTAAAGGTTTTTGATATTATATAGATAAAGGTATATGATATTATATGGATAAAGGTATGTGATATTATATGGATAAAGGTATATGATATTATATGGATAAAGGTATTTGATATTATATGGAAAAAGGTATATGATATTATATAATTAAAGGTATATGATATTATATGGATAAAGGTATATCTTATTATATGAATAAAGGTATATGATATTATATGGATAAAGGTATATGATATTATATGGATAAAGGTATATGATATTATATGGATAAAGGTATATGATATTATATGGATAAAGGTATATGATATTATATGGATAAAGGTATATGTTATTATATAATTAAAGGTATATGATATTACATGGATAAAGGTCTATGATATTATATGAATAAAGGTATATGATATTATATGGATAAAGGTATATGATATTATATGGATAAAGGTATATGATATTATATGGATAAAGGTATATGATATTATATGGATAAAGGTATATGATATTATATGGATAAAGGTATATGATATTATATGGATAAAGGTTTATGACATTATATGAATAAAGGTATATGATATTATATGGATAAAGGTATATGATATTATATGGATAAAGGTATATGATATTATATGGATAAAGGTATATGTTATTATATAATTAAAGGTATATGATATTACATGGATAAAGGTTTATGATATTATATGAATAAAGGTATATGATATTATATGGATAAAGGTATATGATATTATATGGATAAAGGTATATGATATTATATGGATAAAGGTATATGATATTATATGGATAAAGGTATATGATATTATATGGATAAAGGTATATGATATTATATGG
This sequence comes from Thymallus thymallus, assembly GCA_023634145.1. Taxonomy (NCBI): domain Eukaryota; kingdom Metazoa; phylum Chordata; class Actinopteri; order Salmoniformes; family Salmonidae; genus Thymallus; species Thymallus thymallus. The sequence goes on along the minus strand of CM042415.1, from coordinate 38,315,936 downwards.
ATAAAGGTATATGATATTATATGGATAAAGGTATATGATATTATATGGATAAAGGTATATGTTATTATATAATTAAAGGTATATGATATTACATGGATAAAGGTTTATGATATTATATGAATAAAGGTATATGATATTATATGGATAAAGGTATATGATATTATATGGATAAAGGTATATGATATTATATGGATAAAGGTATATGATATTATATGGATAAAGGTATATGATATTATATGAATAAAGGTATATGATATTATATGGATAAAGGTATATGATATTATATGGATAAAGGTATATGATATTATATGGATAAAGGTATATGATATTATATGGATAAAGGTATATGATATTATATGGATAAAGGTATATGATATTATATGGATAAAGGTATATGATATTATATGGATAAAGGTATATGATATTATATAATTAAAGGTATATGATATTATATGGATAAAGGTATATTACATTATAAAGGATGAAGGAATAGTCTCTGTAAACTCAGGGACTGGCTTAGTTGTTCTGGAATGGTCGGTAGTGAACGAGAGTCACACACACACGCCTAGACCCACCTATTTAATTTACTTTGGCTTTGTGTATTTTTCTAGGAACAAGCCACTAGCTGGTAACTTGATTGGTCAGCTGTAGGGCTTTCATGTGGATTGATTGGCTTTCACTCTCGTGTGTCCAACACACCCCAACACACACACACCACCTGTATGCTCCATCTCCCTCAGGGTGATCCTCTGTTTTCACTCCCTGTCCCCCCCTTCTCCTCCTTGGCTCCTTCCTCCGTCTACCTTCCTCTCTTCTCCCCATCCTCCTTCCCCTCCCTGACTCCCTCCTTCCCCTCCCTCTGTCTCCACTCCTTTCCTCCCCACTCTGTCTCCCCTGTTCTCCTCCTCCTCCTCCTCCTCCTCCCCACTCTGTCTCCCCTCTTCTCCTCCTCCTCCTCCTCCTCCTCCCCACTCTGTCTCCCCTGTTCTCCTCCTCCTCCTCCTCCCTCTGTCTCCACTCCTTTCCTCCCCACTCTGTCTCCCCTGTTCTCCTCCTCCTCCTCCTCCTCCTCCTCCTCCTCCCCACTCTGTCTCCCCTCTTCTCCTCCTCCTCCTCCTCCTCCTCCCCACTCTGTCTCCCCTGTTCTCCTCCTCCTCCTCCTCCTCCTCCTCCCCACTCTGTCTCCCCTGTTCTCCTCCTCCTCCTCCTCCTCCTCCTCCCCACTCTGTCTCCCCTCTTCTCCTCCTCCTCCTCCTCCTCCTCCCCACTCTGTCTCCCCTCTTCTCCTCCCTCCTCCTCCTCCTCCCCACTCTGTCTCCCCTCTTCTCCTCCCTCCTCCTCCTCCTCCTCCTCCTCTTCCTCCTCCTCCCCACTCTGTCTCCCCTCTTCTCCTCCCTCCTCCTCCTCCTCCTCCTCCTCCTCCTCCTCCTCCTCCTCCCCACTCTGTCTCCCCTCTTCTCCTCCCTCCTCCTCCTCCTCCTCCTCCTCCTCCTCCCCACTCTGTATTGTTATTCCTAAGTCCTAATGGTGTGTATTGAAACATAGTCCCTGTTTAGACTGTACTTAACTCCCCTCTAAGGGGAAGGTCCTTCTAGCTGCTCTGCTCACAGATGGCTCTGATTAAACTGTATCTCCAAGTCCTCACAGCTCCCTCCCTCCCTCCCTCCATTAGCCCAGCCCAGCCCAGCCCAGCCCAGCCCAGCCTGCTGCCAACGGGCCCAGAGGCAACAACTAAATTGCTTTGGTTTCAGTACAACAGAGAAGTTGCCAGTGACAAGCTGAATGACTACATTAATGTGAATCCCTCCTCCCAGATTGGAGCAAGTAGCCTTCAGCAGAGTAAGGCCTGTGAGTGATGATTGTGTCTAATTGAAGGGGAAGGTAGCTAGCTACCTGTAGCTCAGCTGGAGGCAGCAGCACATTGAACACTGACACTGCTCATTCTAATACAGTGATTCAGCTGGGTGGGAAACCACATTATTGCCTAAGTAGAGGCATTTGTACACGGTCGATAGAGTTTAATAAAATTATGTGGTACACTAATTAACCGTAACCAGCTCCGTAGTTAGAGAGAGGGGGATGAGTTCATCTACATTTAGTTAGGGTAAAGGCTAACTCGCTAGACCATTTATAAAGTCTTCATAAACACTACATAGCGGATTCACATATAATTTATAAGCAAGCAAGCAGCTTCATAAAAGCTTTTTGAAGGCTTTACCAGCCATAAAAACCCTGTAGAATTTAAAGAGGGACTGACACACCAAAACCATACAGCCTCATTCTAATGGTAATGTGGAGAAATCAATGGTGAAATGAAAGGACTAATGCCAAACTAATGGCCACAATATGACAGCGTTCTCTCTGGCACTGCTGAGGGATGCTGCGGACTCAGATCTCTTGAAGGCAATTGGCCTCTAACTGGCATGGAGTTAGTCTACTGGCCTCTACCTGGAATGGAATTAGTCTACTGGCCGCTACCTGGCATGGAGTTAGTCTACTGGTCTCTACCTGGCATGGAGTTAGTCTACTGGCCTCTACCTGGCATGGAGTTAGTCTACTGGCCTCTACCTGGAATGGAGTTAGTCTACTGGCCTCTACCCGGCATGGAGTTAGTCTACTGGCCTCTACCTGGCATGGAGTTAGTCTACTGGCCTCTACCTGGCATGGAGTTAGTCTACTGGCCTCTACCTGGAATGGAGTTAGTCTACTGGCCTCTACCCGGCATGGAGTAAGTCTACTGGCCTCTACCTGGCATGGAGTTAGTCTACTGGCCTCTACATGGCATGGAGTTAGTCTACTGGCCTCTACCTGGCATGGAGTATCCTACTGGCCTCTACCTGGCATGGAGTTAGTCTACTGGCCTCTACCTGGCATGGAGTTAGTCTACTGGCCTCTACCTGGCATGGAGTTAGTCTACTGGCCTCTACCTGGCATGGAGTATCCTACTGGCCTCTACCTGGCATGGAGTTAGTCTACTGGTCTCTATCTGGCATGGAGTTAGTCTACTGGCCTCTACCTGGCATGGAGTTAGTCTACTGGCCTCTACCTGGCATGGAGTTAGTCTACTGGCCTCTACCTGGCATGGTGTTAGTCTACTGGCCTCTACCTGGCATGGAGTATCCTACTGGCCTCTACCTGGCATGGAGTTAGTCTACTGGCCTCTACCTGGCATGGAGTTAGTCTACTGGCCTCTACCTGGCATGGAGTTAGTCTACTGGCCTCTACTTGGCATGGAGTTAGTCTACTGGCCTCTACCTGGCATGGAGTTAGTCTACTGGCCTCTACCTGGCATGGAGTTGGGGCCGTTTAGCCGGGTTAACAGCATTGTATTTGTCTGGCTATAGAGGTTAGATGAATTGTAGTGTCGTCTGGCTATAAAAAGGTTAGCTGTATTGTAGTGTCGTCTGGATATAGAGGCTAGCTGTATTGTATTATTGTCTGGCTATAAAGGTTAGCTGTATTGTAGTGTTGTCTGGCTATAAAGCTCCATACTACATGTACTGGTCAGACATAGAACTGATACTATATACTGCTACAGCTCCATACTACATGTACTGGTCAGACATAGAGAACTGATACTATATACTGCTGCAGCTCCATACTACATGTACTGGTCAGACATAGAACTGATACTATATACTGCTACAGCTCCATACTACATGTACTGGTCAGACATAGAGAACTGATACTATATACTGCTGCAGCTCCATACTACATGTACTGGTCAGACATAGAACTGATACTATATCCTGCTACAGCTCCAAACTACATGTACTGGTCAGACATAGAACTGATACTATATACTGCTACAGCTCCATACTACATGTACTGGTCAGACATAGAACTGATACTATATACTGCTACAGCTCCATACTACATGTACTGGTCAGACAGTTAACTGATACTATATACTGCTGCAGCTCCATACTACATGTACTGGTCAGACATAGAGAACTGGTACTATATACTGCTGCAGCTCCATACTACATGTACTGGTCAGACAGAGAGAACTGATACTATATACTGCTACAGCTCCATACTACATGTACTGGTCAGACATAGAGAACTGATACTATATACTGCTACAGCTCCATACTACATGTACTGGTCAGACATAGAGAACTACTCTCTGTGTGTTTTGGATCCTTCGTGGGTCTCTGCTCTCTTTCAGTCTACCTTACCGTACGGTACAGTAACAAGTCAGTCAGGTTCAATATAACATGTGTAACCTCTACCTTACTGTACGGTACAGTAACAAGTCAGTCAGGTTCAATATAACATGTGTAACCTCTACCTTACTGTACGGTACAGTAACAAGTCAGTCAGGTTCAATATAACATGTGTAACCTCTACCTTACTGTACGGTACAGTAACAAGTCAGTCAGGTTCAATATAACATGTGTAACCTCTACCTTACTGTACGGTACAGTAACAAGTCAGTCAGGTTCAATATAACATGTGTAACCTCTACCTTACTGTACGGTACAGTAACAAGTCAGTCAGGTTCAATATAACATGTGTAACCTCTACCTTACTGTACGGTACAGTAACAAGTCAGTCAGGTTCAACATAACATGTGTAACCTCTACCTTACTGTACGGTACAGTAACAAGTCAGTCAGGTTCAACATAACATGTGTAACCTCTACCTTACTGTACGGTACAGTAACAAGTCAGTCAGGTTCAATATAACATGTGTAACCTCTACCTTACTGTAAGGTACAGTAACACGTCAGTCAGGTTCAACATAACATGTGTAACCTCTACCTTACTGTACGGTACAGTAACAAGTGAGTCAGGTTCAACATAACATGTGTAACCTCTACCTTACTGTACGGTACAGTAACAAGTGAGACAGGTTCAACATAACATGTGTAACCTCTACCTTACTGTACGGTACAGTAACAAGTCAGTCAGGTTCAACATAACATTGTGTAACCTCTACCTTACTGTACGGTACAGTAACACGTCAGTCAGGTTCAACATAACATGTGTAACCTCTACCTTACTGTACGGTACAGTAACAAGTCAGTCAGGTTCAACATAACATGTGTAACCTCTACCTTACTGTACGAGAGGTAGACTGTGTTTCTCTGTGTTCATCATGAATGCATACATTTGCTTATAGGAAGGAGGAACGGTTATTATGTCAAACATCCTGACAGATGAGGAGACATCACGGTGGAGAGTACATGTGAGGAGACATCACGGTGGAGAGTACATGTGAGGAGACATCATGGTAGAGAGGACAGGTGAGGAGACATCATGGTAGAGAGGACAGGTAGGGAGACATCATGGTAGAGAGGACAGGTGAGGAGACATCATGGTAGAGAGGACAGGTGAGGAGACATCATGGTGGAGAGGACAGATGGGGAGACATCATGGTGGAGAGGACCGATGGGGAGAATCATGGTGGAGAGGACAGATGGGGAGACATCATGTGGAGAGGACAGATGGGGAGACATCATGGTGGAGAGGACAGATGGGGAGACTTCATAGTGGAGAGGACAGATGGGGAGACATCATGGTGGAGAGGACAGATGGGGAGACATCATGGTGGAGAGGACAGATGGGGAGACATCATGGTGGAGAGGACAGATGGGGAGACATCATAGTGGAGAGGACAGATGGGGAGACATCATGGTGGAGAGGACAGATGGGGAGACATCATGGTGGAGAGGACAGATGGGGAGACATCATGTTGGAGAGGACAGATGGGGAGACTTCATAGTGGAGAGGACAGATGGGGAGACATCATAGTGGAGAGGACAGATGGGGAGACATCATGGTGGAGAGGACAGATGGGGAGACTTCATAGTGGAGAGGACAGATGGGGAGACTTCATAGTGGAGAGGACAGATGGGGAGACTTCATAGTGGAGAGGACAGATGGGGAGACATCATAGTGGAGAGGACAGATGGGGAGACTTCATAGTGGAGAGGACAGATGGGGAGACTTCATAGTGGAGAGGACAGATGGGGAGACATCATGGTGGAGAGGACAGATGGGGAGACATCATGGTGGAGAGGACAGATGGGGAGACATCATGGTGGAGAGGACAGATGGGGAGACATCATGGTGGAGAGGACAGATGGGGAGACATCATAGTGGAGAGGACAGATGGGGAGACTTCATAGTGGAGAGGACAGATGGGGAGACTTCATAGTGGAGAGGACAGATGGGGAGACATCATGGTGGAGAGGACAGATGGGGAGACATCATAGTGGAGAGGACAGATGGGGAGACATCATGGTGGAGAGGACAGATGGGGAGACATCATAGTGGAGAGGACAGATGGGGAGACATCATAGTGGAGAGGACAGATGGGGAGACATCATGGTGGAGATGACAGATGGGGAGACATCATGGTGGAGAGGACAGATGGGGAGACATCATGGTGGAGAGGACAGATGGGGAGACATCATGGTGGAGAGGACAGATGGGGAGACATCATGGTGGAGAGGACAGATGGGGATACATCATAGTGGAGAGGACAGATGGGGAGACATCATGTTGGAGAGGACAGATGGGGAGACATCATAGTGGAGAGGACAGATGGGGAGACATCATAGTGGAGAGGACAGATGGGGAGACATCATAGTGGAGAGGACAGATGGGGAGACATCATGGTGGAGAGGACAGATGGGGAGACTTCATAGTGGAGAGGACAGATGGGGAGACTTCATAGTGGAGAGGACAGATGGGGAGACTTCATAGTGGAGAGGACAGATGGGGAGACATCATAGTGGAGAGGACAGATGGGGAGACTTCATAGTGGAGAGGACAGATGGGGAGACTTCATAGTGGAGAGGACAGATGGGGAGACTTCATAGTGGAGAGAACAGATGGGGAGACATCATGGTGGAGAGGACGGATGGGGAGACATCATGGTGGAGAGGACAGATGGGGAGACTTCATAGTGGAGAGGACAGATGGGGAGACTTCATGGTGGAGAGGACAGATGGGGAGACTTCATAGTGGAGAGGACAGATGGGGAGACTTCATAGTGGAGAGGACAGATGGGGAGACATCATGGTGGAGAGGACAGATGGGGAGACTTCATGACAGATTGAGGATTAGTTGATGAGATGATTAGTTCAGACAGAAATTGCCCACCCTTGAGCACGGGAAACGAGGATGATAACTCATCCTTTTAATTGAATTGTGGCTAGAAATTATATAATGCAAGATGCCCATGTGACAGTGAAGAGGAAAGATGAAGTGATGGAACCAATTAGGTGGTAGAACATCTATGGAACCAAGGGTACAACATGATAATTAGATGGTAGAACATCTATGGAACCAAGGGTACAACATGATAATTAGATGGTAGAACATCTATGAAACCAAGGGTACAACATAATAATTAGATGGTAGAACATCAATGGAACCAAGGGTACAACATAATAATTAGATGGTAGAACATCAATGGAACCAAGGGTACAACATGATATTTAGATGGCAGAACATCAATGGAACCAAGGGTACAACATGATATTTAGATGGTAGAACATCAATGGAACCAAGGGTACAACATGATATTTAGATGGTAGAACATCAATGGAACCAAGGGTACAACATGATATTTAGATGGTAGAACATCAATGGAACCAAGGGTACAACATGATATTTAGATGGTAGAACATCAATGGAACCAAGGGTAGAACATGATAATTAGATGGTAGAATATCTCCCTGCACCTCGGAGGAGGCTGAGTGGATCCTCTTCCCTCGCTGCCTGATAACAGAAAGCCTCCAGTTGTAGTGAACATTATTCCACAGCATTTTACAAAGCAGAGGAACTTGACAGATGGCTGTGTCACCCAAAGCCTTGACTACCAACCTTATTATGCAGAAAACAATGCCATGAGGAGGAATCATTACCACAGGAAGCCAGTTAGTCCACCGAGGACAATGCCATGAGGAAGAACAAAATTACAATTGTGAAATATAACTGTGAGAAGGAGTTTAACATAAAGTGGGTTACAGCAAGCCAATCTGTCATGGCTAAAGCCATTGTCTGGGGCTACTTGCATGGCATATAAAGTCATCTGTCATCGGCTGATGTGTTAATGGAATCTGTTGACTTCTAAACTGGAGGGTTTTCACCAGGCCCTGCTCCCCCATGGTCCTGGTTATATCCTGTTATTAACGGGCTCTGTTGACTCCTAAACTGAAGGGTTTTCACCAGCATCCTACAGTATCTATCTATATTTCATAACCAGCATCCCACAGTATATATCTATATATCATAACCAGCATCCTACAGTATCTAACTATATTTCATAACCAGCATCCCACAGTATATATCTATATATCATAACCAGCATCCTACAGTATCTAACTATATTTCATAACCAGCATCCCACAGTATCTATCTATATATCATAACCAGCATCCCACAGTATCTATCTATATATCATAACCAGTATCCCACAGTATCTATCTATATATCATAACAAACATCCCACAGTATGTATCTATATATCATAACCAGCATCCTACAGTATCTAACTATATTTCATAACCAGCATCCTACAGTATCTAACTATATTTCATAAACAGCATCCTAAAGTATATATATCTATTTTTCATAACCAGCATCCTACAGTATCTATCTATATATCATAACCAGCATCCTACAGTATCTATCTATATATCATAACCAGCATCCTACAATATCTATCTATATTTCATAACCAGCATCCTACAGTATCTATCTATATTTCATAACCAGCATCCTACAGTATCTATCTATATATCATAACCAGCATCCTACAATATCTATCTATATTTCATAACCAGCATCCTACAGTATCTAACTATATTTCATAACCAGCATCCCACAGTATCTATCTATATATCATAACCAGCATCCCACAGTATCTATCTATATATCATAACCAGTATCCCACAGTATCTATCTATATATCATAACAAACATCCCACAGTATGTATCTATATATCATAACCAGCATCCTACAGTATCTAACTATATTTCATAACCAGCATCCCACAGTATATATCTATATATCATAACCAGCATCCTACAGTATCTATCTATATTTCATAACCAGCATCCCACAGTATATATCTATATATCATAACCATCATCCTACAGTATCTATCTATTTTTCATAACCAGCATCCTACAGTATCTATCTATATGTCATAACCATCATCCTACAGTATATATCTATATATCATAACCAGCATCCTACAGTATCTAACTCTATTTCATAACCAGCATCCCACAGTATATATCTATATATCATAACCAGCATCCTACAGTATCTAACTATATTTCATAACCAGCATCCCACAGTATCTATCTATATATCATAACCAGCATCCCACAGTATCTATCTATATATCATAACCAGCATCCCACAGTATCTATCTATATTTCATAAACAGCATCCTAAAGTATATATATCTATTTTTCATAACCAGCATCCTACAATATATATCTATATTTCATAACCAGCATCCTACAGTATCTATCTATATATCATAACCAGCATCCTACAATATCTATCTATATTTCATAACCAGCATCCTACAGTATCTAACTATATTTCATAACCAGCATCCCACAGTATATATCTATATATCATAACCAGCATCCTACAGTATCTAACTATATTTCATAACCAGCATCCCACAGTATATATCTATATATCATAACCAGCATCCTACAGTATCTATCTATATTTCATAACCAGCATCCCACAGTATATATCTATATATCATAACCATCATCCTACAGTATCTATCTATTTTTCATAACCAGCATCCTACAGTATCTATCTATATGTCATAACCATCATCCTACAGTATATATCTATATATCATAACCAGCATCCTACAGTATCTAACTCTATTTCATAACCAGCATCCCACAGTATATATCTATATATCATAACCAGCATCCTACAGTATCTAACTATATTTCATAACCAGCATCCCACAGTATCTATCTATATATCATAACCAGCATCCCACAGTATCTATCTATATATCATAACCAGCATCCCACAGTATATATCTATATATCATAACCATCATCCTACAGTATGTATCTATATTTCATAACCAGCATCCCACAGTATCTATCTATATATCATAACCAGCATCCCACAGTATCTATCTATATATCATAACAAACATCCCACAGTTGTCAGGCTCTGGCCATAGAGAAGCTTTGCTTCTCTATATTTCTATGGTCAGAGTCTGGCAGATCTATTATTTCTACGTCTGTGTGGTGTTGTGTGTGGGATCCCTAATTAGAGGCAGCTGCATTGCATTACCTCTAATTAGGGATCTTACTTATATGTCTATGTTCCACTCCGTTGGCGTGGTTCATTGTTGTATATTGTCCCGTGTCGTGCTACGTGTGTTCCTTTTCATTATTTGTTATTTTGTATAGTTCGTCAGTTAGTTCAATAAACATGTCGAACTATCATTACGCTGCGCCTTGGTCTCCCTACACACCCGAACGTGACAACAGTATGTATCTATATATCATAACCAGCATATCATAACCAGCATCCTACAGTACCTAACTATATATCATAACCAGCATCCCACAGTATATATCTATATATCATAACCAGCATCCTACAGTATCTAACTATATTTCATAACCAGCATCCCACAGTATCTATCTATATATCATAACCAGCATCCCACAGTCTCTATCTATATATCATAACCAGCATCCTACAGTATCTAACTATATTTCATAACCAGCATCATACAGTATCTATCTATATATCATAACCAGCATCCTACAGTATCTAACTATATTTCATAACCAGCATCCCACAGTATATATCTATATATCATAAGCAGCATCCCACAGTATATATCTATATATCATAACCAACATGCTACAGTATCTAACTATATTTCATAACCAGTATCCTACAGTATCTATCTATATTTCACAACCAGCATCCTACAGTATCTATCTATATTTCACAACCAGCATCCTACAGTATCTATCTATATATCATAACCAGCATCCCACAGTATAGCTGATGTAAAAAGAGAAAGGAAATCATTAGTATATATAGAGGTACTATATTTCATAACAAATACCTTTTACATTTGGATGCTTGAAATGTTTTACATGACAGCATTACTTTACAGTACATGACAAAAAGTGTTAATATACATTTTCATGAAGTACATGTATAGATTTGTAATATGCATTTATTACTTCTCTCATCACATTGTCTTTGTTCAGTCTCTTTCTAAGTAGAACAGTACATTTTTATTTGAAGACTAGTATAGTGTGTGACTTCCCATCACTTGTCCAAACACACAACCCAAACAACCTGACATAGCTCACATTCCTTAAAACTTCATTAACTTACTGTTTAAATAAATTAAAGAAAAGACCCGCTATATAAACCAGATGTAGTTTCCTGCTTTCTGTGGTAAAAGGAGCTGTGGCAGAGAAGAGTGCTGACATTATAACCTGGGTTGACTTTAATTGGTTGAAGTGTTTGTCAAGTGCTGAAGGAAAGAAAAGTGAACGCGCTGGCTTGCAGTAAGTTAGTGGAGCCGGTGGCCAAATGTTTGTTAAGGCTTTAGCAGACTCTTTCCCTGTGTTTGGTATGTTTAGAGCCCTAGTGTTTGGTATGTTTATAGCCCTAGTGTTTGGTATGTTTAGAGCCCTAGTGTTTGGTATGTTTAGAGCCCTAGTGTTTGGTATGTTTAGAGCCCTAGTGTTTGGTATGTTTAGATCCCTAGTGTTTGGTATGTTTAGAGCCCTAGTGTTTGGTATGTTTAGAGCCCTAGTGTTTGGTATGTTTAGAGCCCTAATGATAGGTATTTGTAGAGCCCTATTGTTTGGTATGTTTAGAGCCCTAATGATAGGTATGTTTAGAGCCCTATTGTTTGGTATGTTTAGAGCCCTAGTGTTTGGTATGTTTAGAGCCCTAATGATAGGTATGTTTAGAGCCCTATTGTTTGGTATGTTTAGAGCCCTAATGATAGGTATGTTTAGAGCCCTATTGTTTGGTATGTTTAGAGCCCTAGTGTTTGGTATGTTTAGAGCCCTAATGATAGGTATGTTTAGAGCCCTAGTGTTTGGTACGTTTAGATCCCTAGTGTTTGGTATGTTTAGAGCCCTAGTGTTTGGTATGTTTAGATCCCTAGTGTTTGGTATGTTTAGAGCCCTAGTGTTTGGTATGTTTAGAGCCCTAGTGTTTGGTATGTTTAGTATGTTTAGAGCCCTAGTGTTTGGTATGTTTAGAGCCCTAGTGTTTGGTATGTTTAGAGACCTAGTGTTTGGTATGTTTAGAGCCCTAGTGTTTGGTATGTTTAGAGCCCTAGTGTTTGGTATGTTTAGAGCCCTAGTGTTTGGTATGTTTAGAGCCCTAGTGTTTGGTATGTTTATAGCCCTAGTGTTTGGTATGTTTAGAGCCCTAGTGTTTGGTATGTTTATAGCCCTAGTGTTTGGTATGTTTAGAGCCCTAGTGTTTGGTATGTTTAGAGCCCTAGTGTTTGGTATGTTTAGAGCCCTAGTGTTTGGTATGTTTAGAGCCCTAGTGATAGGTATGTTTAGAGCCCTAGTGTTTGGTATGTTTAGAGCCCTAGTGTTTGGTATGTTTAGAGCCCTAGTGTTTGGTATGTTTAGAGCCCTAGTGTTTGGTATGTTTAGAGCCCTAGTGTTTGGTATGTTTAGATCACTAGTGTTTGGTATGTTTAGAGCCCTAGTGTTTGGTATGTTTAGAGCCCTAGTGTTTGGTATGTTTAGAGCCCTAATGATAGGTATTTGTAGAGCCCTATTGTTTGGTATGTTTAGAGCCCTAATGATAGGTATGTTTAGAGCCCTATTGTTTGGTATGTTTAGAGCCCTAGTGTTTGGTATGTTTAGAGCCCTAATGATAGGTATGTTTAGAGCCCTATTGTTTGGTATGTTTAGAGCCCTAATGATAGGTATGTTTAGAGCCCTATTGATTGGTATGTTTAGAGCCCTAGTGTTTGGTATGTTTAGAGCCCTAATGATAGGTATGTTTAGAGCCCTAGTGTTTGGTATGTTTAGATCCCTAGTGTTTGGTATGTTTAGAGCCCTAGTGTTTGGTATGTTTAGATCCCTAGTGTTTGGTATGTTTAGAGCCCTAGTGTTTGGTATGTTTAGAGCCCTAGTGTTTGGTATGTTTAGTATGTTTAGAGCCCTAGTGTTTGGTATGTTTAGAGCCCTAGTGTTTGGTATGTTTAGATCCCTAGTGTTTGGTATGTTTAGAACCCTAGTGTTTGGTATGTTTAGAGCCCTAGTGTTTGGTATGTTTAGAGCCCTAGTGTTTGGTATGTTTATAGCCCTAGTGTTTGGTATGTTTAGAGCCCTAGTGTTTGGTATGTTTATAGCCCTAGTGTTTGGTATGTTTAGAGCCCTAGTGTTTGGTATGTTTAGAGCCCTAGTGTTTGGTATGTTTAGAGCCCTAGTGTTTGGTATGTTTAGAGCCCTAGTGATAGGTATGTTTAGAGCCCTAGTGTTTGGTATGTTTAGAGCCCTAGTGTTTGGTATGTTTAGAGCCCTAGTGTTTGGTATGTTTAGAGCCCTAGTGTTTGGTATGTTTAGAGCCCTAGTGTTTGGTATGTTTAGAGCCCTAGTGTTTGGTATGTTTAGAGCCCTAGTGTTTGGTATATTTATAGCCCTAGTGTTTGGTATGTTTAGAGCCCTAGTGTTTGGTATGTTTAGAGCCCTAGTGTTTGGTATGTTTAGAGCCCTAGTGTTTGGTATGTTTAGAGCCCTAGTGATAGGTATGTTTAGAGCCCTAGTGTTTGGTATGTTTAGAGCCCTAGTGTTTGGTATGTTTAGAGCCCTAGTGTTTGGTATGTTTAGAGCCCTAGTGTTTGGTATGTTTAGAGCCCTAGTGTTTGGTATGTTTAGAGCACTAGTGTTTGGTATGTTTAGAGCCCTAGTGTTTGGTATGTTTATAGCCCTAGTGTTTGGTATGTTTAGAGCCCTAGTGTTTGGTATGTTTAGAGCCCTAGTGTTTGGTATGTTTAGAGCCCTAGTGTTTGGTATGTTTAGATCCCTAGTGTTTGGTATGTTTAGAGCCCTAGTGTTTGGTATGTTTAGAGCCCTAGTGTTTGGCATGTTTAGAGCCCTAGTGTTTGGTATGTTTAGAGCCCTAGTGTTTGGTATGTTTAGAGCCCTAGTGTTTGGTATGTTTAGAGCCCTAGTGTTTAATATGTTTAGAGCCCTAGTGTTTGGTATGTTTAGATCCCTAGTGTTTGGTATGTTTATAGCCCTAGTGTTTGGTATGTCTATAGCCCTAGTGTTTGGTGTGTTTAGAGCCCTAGTGTTTGATATGTTTAGAGCCCTAGTGTTTGGTATGTTTAGAGCCCTAGTGTTTGGTATGTTTAGAGCCCTAGTGTTTGGTATGTTTAGAGCCCTAGTGTTTGATATGTTTAGAGCCCTAGTGTTTGGTCTGTATAGATCCCTAGTGTTTGGTATGTTTAGAGCCCTAGTGTTTGATATGTTTATAGCCCTATTGTTTGGTATGTTTATAGCCCTAGTGTTTGGTATGTTTATAGCCCTAATGATAGGTATGTTTAGAGCCCTAGTGTTTGGTATGTTTAGAGCCCTAGTGTTTGATATGTTTAGAGCCCTAGTGTTTGGTATGTTTAGATCCCTAGTGTTTGGTATGTTTAGAGCCCTAGTGTTTGGTATGTTTAGAGCCCTTGTGTTTGGTATGTTTAGATCCCTAGTGTTTGGTATGTTTAGAGCCCTAGTGTTTGATATGTTTAGATCCCTAGTGTTTGGTATGTTTAGATCCCTAGTGTTTGGTATGTTTAGAGCCCTAGTGTTTGATGTTTAGAGCCCTAGTTTTAAGTATGTTTAGAGCCCTAGTTTTAAGTATGTTTAGAGCCCTGGTGTTTGCTATGACCTCAACCTAACTCATATTACCTCCTCCCTGTTCCCACTGTCTGACCTCAACCTAACTCATATTACCTCCTCCTTGTTCCCTCTGTCTGACCTCAACCTAACTCATATTACCTCCTCCTTGTTCCCTCTGTCTGACCTCAACCTAACTCATATTACCTCCTCCCTGTTCCCACTGTCTGACCACAAGATCATTCATGGCTCTCGCTCCTCATACTCACCCCACAACACTGACAAACAACTCACCTCCTTCCACAACATTAAAGCTGTTTACCCCTTCAACTCTCCGATGACGTCTGTTCTGCTCTGCCCCTTGAACATAACCCCAACTCGCCCGATGAACTATTTGCCCAATTCAAAACTGCTGTCTCCCTCAATTCAAACCTCACCTCTCCATCTACAGAGATGCCCTCAGGGCTGCCAGGTCTCCAACATCATCAACAGCTCCAATAAGAACTCCCTGAATCTGTTGTCAGCAAACCACTTCAGCCTTGTGACCACACCTTCTCTACTCCCTCCACTGGACTCTGCAACTCCTTCCTGCAACTCATCACTGACTGATCAGTCTCCCTCAGCCGCCCCTCCCCCTGTCAACCTTCCAACCTTAAACATGGCTCTCTGAATTTGCCTCCATTGACTCTCCCTATATCTCAAAACTCATCAAGTCATGGAAGACTACAACCTGCTCCCTGGATCCTCTCCCCAGTGTTCTCAGGCAGCCTGCTCCCTGGATCCTCTCCCCAGGGTTCTCAGGCAGCCTGCTCTCTGGATCCTCTCCCCAGTGTTCTCAGGCAGCCTGCTCTCTGGATCCTCTCCCCAGTGTTCTCAGGCAGCCTGCTCTCTGGATCCTCTCCACAGTGTTCTCAGGCAGCCTGCTCTCTGGATCCTCTCCCCAGGGTTCTCAGGCAGCCTGCTCTCTGGATCCTCTCCCCAGTGTTCTCAGGCAGCCTGCTCTCTGGATCCTCTCCACAGTGTTCTCAGGCAGCCTGCTCTCTGGATCCTCTCCACAGTGTTCTCAGGCAGCCTTCTCTCTGGATCCTCTCCCCAGGGTTCTCAGGCAGCCTGCTCTCTGTCCATATATCACACACATAGTCAATCTCTCCCTCGCCCACGGAACTGTCCCCTCCAACTACAAAACAGCTGCAGTCACCAACTGGCTATTTTAATGGGCTTTAGCTAACCTACCTATCCCCACTCAGCTAGATGTTAGCTAACTAACTAGCCAGCAAGCAGCCAAGAAGACAGTGGTGGAACCCACCCGACAAAATAGATGAGGTGACAGGGCCTTGTAGAGGAGGTGACAGGGCCTAGTGTGGCAGAAGTTAGAGGAGGTGACAGGGCCTAGTGTGGCAGAAGTTAGATGAGGTGACAGGGCCTAGTGTGGCAGAAGTTAGAGGAGGTGACAGGGCCTAGTGTGACAGAAGTTAGATGAGGTGACAGGGCCTAGTGTGGCAGAAGTTAGATGAGGTGACAGGGCCTAGTGTGGCAGAAGTTAGAGGAGGTGACAGGGCCTAGTGTGACAGAAGTTAGATGAGGTGACAGGGCCTAGTGTGGCAGAAGTTAGATGAGGTGACAGGGCCTAGTGTGGCAGAAGTTAGATGAGGTGACAGGGCCTAGTGTGACAGAAGTTAGATGAGGTGACAGGGCCTAGTGTGGCTCCATTTAATAATAATGTGTATGTGGAGTTTCTGTGGTCACCATTTCACAGCCAGCCTATCCCTCTCTCTATTCAACCTCCCCTGCCCCTCCCCTCTCTTCCTCTCCTCCGCAGCCTCTCACCTTCCTCTACCTTACTCTAATGAGGGGTTTCTAGATCCAACAAGTCACTTCCATGATATCTCTTGGGTCTTGGTTTTTGCTTGTTGGGAGCTTTGTCCTAGAGTAGTCAGTTTCCTAGCAGGTCACACTGTAGTGTGTGTTTCCATTCCATTGTAAAGCCATTGTCTGGGTCTAGTATGGTACAGTTCAACCTCTGACCTGCCAGAAGACTGGTCTTCTCCCAGTGTGATGTTATTTAGGATTGAGTCAATGTTGTTGTTGCTGACCTCTGACCTGCCAGGCTCTCTGGACAGCAGCCTTGTGTCATGTTAACTTATGCTGGCTTGCAGATGCTAGCTGCTTTACCAAGGAACAATTAGACACTTCTAAGAGAGAGGCACTCATCATCCATTCTTCTGCCTGTCATCTCTACATGTATGTTAACTGGAAATGTTGTTTTTCCATTGTGAGTTGCTACTTAACAGACTACCAGTTCTGAACACTGCATGACACCTCAACCATTCTTCAATGTTTTAGTCATAAGGTTGTTGTATTGAGATGAGACATCTTCCACATTTCCAACATGTAAGACAGTCCATGCAATAAGATGTGTTGAAGTATTTAATGTTGTTGTAATCTTGGTAACTGACATTACCCTCCCTGTGACTCTGACATGTGAATAATGTTTAATCTGGATTCATATCTATCTATCTATCTATCTATCTATCTATCTATCTATCTATCTATCTATCTATCTATCTATCTATCTATCTATCTATCTATCTATCTATCTATCTATCTATCTATCTATCTATCTATCTATCTATCTATCTATCTATCTATCTATCTATCTATCTATCTATCTATCTATCTATCTATCTATCTATCTATCTATCTATCTATCTATCTATCTATCTATCTATCTATCTATCTATCTATCTATCTATCTATCTATCTATCTATCTATCTATCTATCTATCTATCTATCTATCTATCTATCTATCTATCTATCTATCTATCTATCTATCTATCTATCTCTCCTCTGTCTTCTCCTCTAATCAGATCTGAGGCCAGTTGGTCTAAAGCTCCAGATGGAGTGAATATGGAGCTTAGCTGCTTTCACTTACAGCTTTAGTGGCTAATGCCTGATTAGGGCCTG
The DNA here is from genome assembly GCA_023634145.1 of Thymallus thymallus. NCBI lineage: Eukaryota > Metazoa > Chordata > Actinopteri > Salmoniformes > Salmonidae > Thymallus > Thymallus thymallus. The sequence continues at coordinate 38,298,116 of CM042415.1, read as the reverse complement.
GACAAGGCCATTGTCTCCATGCTGGCTAAAATAGAGGGGCATGGTGCTGGGAGGTGCCAGGAGCGGGCTGGGAGGGGGATATAGGGCCTGGGTGGGGCCAGGAGGGGGCTGGGAGGGGTGAGTATGGTGGGGGCTAGTTGGGGGGATGAAGGTTGATTCTGTAATGGATACTCATTTTATCCTGGTCCACTAAGAAGATTAGGCCTTGGGGTGCCACATTAGCCCTGATCTCTGGGCCTTTGGTGGGTCCTCCCAGCTTTCTCATGCTCCTAGCTCACCCTCTGCCTCAACCTCGCTTCAACCCCCAGCTCCAACCCTCTGCCTCAGCACCCTGCCTCAAGCCCTACCTCAACCCTCCTTAACCCTGCCTCAAGCTCAGCCCTACCTCAGCCCAACCCAGCCTGATCTCTAGAATAAACACCCAGCTTGTATCCCAGCACCCCATGGTGTGGCATTACAAAGAGCCTCTGGATCACAAAGAGACTGGCGTAAAGGACCTCCTTTCTGAAGCAACCAGATGATAGCCAGCTTCTGAGACACTTAAAGAAGAAACCACATTTTCTAGACAAGTCACACTTACAAAAGAACAGCAGCACAAGTCTTACTTTGGAAATTGGTAGCATTCTTATTCCTAGATAATAATGAAAAAACGTAGCGACTGAGACACATTATCCAAGTAGTAAAACCTGAGGTCTGAGTTAATTAGTGGGCTGGTTGGTTCATCTTCCTGAGGTCTGAGTTAGTTAGTGGGCTGGTTGGGTCATCTTCCTGAGGTCTGAGTTAGTTAGTGGGATGGTTGGTTCATCTTCCTGAGGTCTGAGTTAGTTAGTGGGCTGGTTGGTTCATCTTCCTGAGGTCTGAGTTAGTTAGTGGGCTGGTTGGTTCATCTTCCTGAGGTCTGAGTTAGTTAGTGGACTGGTTGGTTCATCTTCCAGAGGTCTGAGTTAGTTAGTGGGCTGGTTGGTTCATCTTCCTGAGGTCTGAGTTAGTTAGTGGGCTGGTTGGGTCATCTTCCTAAGGTCTGAGTTAGTTAGTGGGCTGGTTGGTTCATCTTCCTGAGGTCTGAGTTAGTTAGTGGGCTGGTTGGGTCATCTTCCTGAGGTCTGAGTTAGTTAGTGGGCTGGTTGGTTCATCTTCCTGAGGTCTGAGTTAGTTAGTGGGGTGGTTGGTTTATCTTCCTGAGGTCTGAGTTAGTTAGTGTGTCTGTTCAGTGTGTAGACTGTGGACGGTGGAATTCATCTAGGCAACATCATTATTTCAAGACAATCTGGAGTGTTCTCTTGCTGAGACAGAGGAGAGCTGTGAGACAGAGGAGAGCTGTGAGACAGAGGAGAGCTGTGAGACAGAGGAGAGCTGTGAGACAGAGCTGGCTGAGGGGGCAGGGGAGAGATGTGAGACAGATGAGAGCTGTGAGACAGAGGAGAGCTGTGAGACAGAGCTGGCTGAGGGGGCAGGGGAGAGATGTGAGACAGAGGAGAGCTGTGAGACAGAGGAGAGCTGTGAGACAGAGCTGGCTGAGGGGGCAGGGGAGAGATGTGAGACAGAGGAGAGCTGTGAGACAGAGCAGAGCTGTGAGACAGAGAAGAGCTGTGAGACAGAGGAGAGCTGTGAGACAGAGGAGAGCTGTGAGACAGAGGAGAGCTGTGAGACAGAGCTGGCTGAGGGGGCAGGGGAGAGCTGTGAGACAGAGGAGAGCTGTGAGACAGAGGAGAGCTGTGAGACAGAGGAGAGCTGTGAGACAGAGGAGAGCTGTGAGACAGAGGAGAGCTGTGAGACAGAGGAGAGCTGTGAGACAGAGGAGAGCTGTGAGACAGAGCTGGCTGAGAGGGAAGGGAGGCCATGAAAGTTTACAACTCCTGTTGAGCCCAGCTGTATTGTAGCACTGTAGACCACTATAGTACTGTAGATGCTAATGTTGATATTGAGATGTTGATCCTGACAGTAGACACTAATTCCAGGGTGGAGGGTTGGAAATATGTTTCTGCATATTCAGTCGCAACAAAGACCATCCAGGGTTGAGAGGGTTGAGCGCTAGACGCTACTGGCCAATTAGAGTGGTTGAGAACAGCTAGCATTCATTTTCCTTTTAACGTCAGCTTAACGTTACACTAAACCACAATGTTGATGAACTAGTGGAAGAAATGTTAGTTTGACTAAAACCTGGTTAAGAACCATTTACACTGAGATAGATAGATAGATAGATAGATAGATAGATAGATAGATAGATAGATAGATAGATAGATAGATAGATAGATAGATAGATAGATAGATAGATAGATAGATAGATAGATAGATAGATAGATAGATAGATAGATAGATAGATAGATAGATAGATAGATAGATAGATAGATAGATAGATAGATAGATAGATAGATAGATAGATAGATAGATAGATAGATAGATAGATAGATAGATAGATAGATAGATGATAGATAGATAGATAGATAGATAGATAGATAGATAGATAGATAGATAGATAGATAGATAGATAGATAGATAGATAGATAGATAGATAGATAGATAGATAGATAGATAGATAGATAGATAGATAGATAGATAGATAGATATCCCAACAGTTCCAGATCTATGTTGCCGACGGCACGGCACCCCGGTGAGGCATTATATAGTCCAATAGCCGCCGGCAGGAAGGACCTCCTGTAGCGCTCTCTGGCACACCGTGGTGGGATCAGTCTGTGACTGAAGGTGCTCCTCTGCGTCATAACCATGACATGCAGAGGGTGGGTGACTTTGACGATGATGGCCAGCAGTTTGGCCAGGATCCGTCTCTCCGCCACCTCCTCTAGGTTGTCAAGGCTATCTCCAGAACAGAGCTAGCCTTCCTGATCAGCTTATTTACCCAAGAAGCATCACCGGCTTTTATGTTGGCGCCCCAGCACACCACTGCAGAAAAGATGGCACTGGCCACCACAGACTGGAAGAAGGTATGCAGGAGTTTACTGCACACGTTAAAGGACCTGAGCCTCCTCAGAAAGTAGAGTCAGCTCTGGCCTTTTTTGTACAGAACCCCGGTGTTACCAGCCCATTCCAGCCTGTTGTCCATATGGACTCCCAGGAACTTGTATGACCCAACCATTTCCACATCCATCCCCTGTATAGGGACTGCAGTCAGTTGTGCCTTGGTTCTCCTGAAGTCCACCACCATCTCCTTTGTTTTGCTGATGTTGAGCTGAAGGTGGTTCTGCTCACACCACAACACAAAGTCACTGATTGTGCTCCTGTACTCCTCCTTCTGCCCACCCCTGATGCACCCTACAATAGCAGAGTCATCCGAGAACTTCTGTAGGTGGCATGTTTCAGAGTTATATCTGAAGTCAGAGGTGTAGAGGGTGAACAGGAAGGGGGACAGGACCGTTCCCTGGGGGGCCCCTGTGTTGCTCACTGCCCGTTCTGACACGCAGCTCTGTAGTCAAACAAATTGTGGCCTACCGGTCAGGTAGTTCCGTGACCCAGGAGACTAAGAGTGCTTCCACTTTCATCCTCTTCATCTTCTCACCCAGTAGCAGGGGCTGAATGGTGTTGAAGGCACTGGAGAAGTAAAAAAACATAACCCTCACAGTGCAACCTGCGTTGTCCAGGTGAGAGTAGGACCTCTGCAGAAGGTAGATGATTCATCATCCACCCCAATGTTGCGCTGATATGCGAACTGCAGGGGGTCCAGAGATGTACACACCAGGGGTCTGAGGTGAGTGAAGACTAACCTTTCCAGGGTCTTCATGATGCGGGATGTTAGCGCGACAGGTCTGAAGTCAGGATATTTTCCACAGCACAGGGACCCTTTCTAGGCTCAGGCTAAGGTTGAAGGGTCGCTGGAGTTTTCCACACAGTTGGTCAGCACAGACCCTAAGCACCCTTGGGCTGATGCCATCAGGGCCTGCCGCTTTCCACTGATTTAGTCTCTCCAGCTCTCTCTTCACTTGGTTGGTGGTGAAAGCCAGCCCAGGTGGGGAGGTGGGGAGAAGGGGGGTGTTGAGGATCAGTCCAGAGCGAGCAGGGGCGGAGGTGGGGTCACTGATTGTCTCAACAGAGGTGCTGTGAGCAGAGTGGGGGTGGGACAGCCGTGAGGGTGTGTGGCCTGGGGAGCTGGAGGAGAGGTGGACAGGGCCAGTATCAAACCTGTTAAAAACTTGGTTCAGCTCATTGGCTCTGTCCTGGGTCCCCTCCGTCTGCCCACTGTTAGACTTTTTGAAGCAAGTGATATTTCTCATACCCTTCCACACCTCTCTCACCTGGCTCTGCCTCAGCTTGTCCTCCATCTTCTCCTTATACCCTCTCTTCCCCTCAGCAATCCGCAACTTCAGCTCCCTCTGGACGCATTTCAATTTGTCCTTGTCCCCTTGAAGGCCCTCTTCTTCTCATTCAGCAGGGCCTTCAGGTTGATAACAGAGTGGATGACGTCACATGATGTGTTTGCGTCAGCGGAGGGCGGGATGTAAACAATAACAGCAATGGCCACCGTGAATTCCCTCGGCAAATAGTAGGGTCTTAGGCTAACGGCTAACAGCTCAATGTCCAGGCTACAAAACTCTTCCTTAAGAGTAATATGGCTCGGATTACACCATCTGTTGTTAACTAATAAAGCCAGCCCACCACCCTTACTCTTACCGGAAGAGACACGATCCCTGTTAGTTCTGATGGTCTGGAAACCGTCGATAGTGTCGTTCTCTATGGGGATGTTATCGTTCAGCCAAGTCTCAGTAAAACTCAATAGGCTCGCTTCCCGGTAGTTTCTTTGTCCATGAACCAGACCCTGAAGCTCGTCCATCTTGTTATGCAGTGATCTCACGTTGGCCATAATGATAGACGGTATAGCCGGCTTGTACTTCCTTAGCTTCGCCTAACGCTTCAATCCCGCCCTGCATCCACGCCGTCGCCTTTTCAACTCATCCGGAATATCAAACTTTTCCCTGGGGTGCAGCAGCGCTGAGTGTGCTAAATCCAGGAGCTGGGCTCTGTTGTAAATAATTGAGGACTCGCGTGTACGTTCGGGGCTGAGAAATAAAAAGTGCCTCAGTGATAAAAAGGACCTCTAAAACCTTCATAAAACAGTAGCACTCCATAATCCTGAACTATTGTTGATCAACTGTTGCAAAAAAGCTCACGAAAAACTGACGAAAAACATACTAAAACAACAGTTTACGCACAAACAATGGGATCTGCTTAACAGGCGACCAGCAGGGCGGAGCCAATCTCGATGAACCATTTACACTGAGCAGTTCAAGAATATGTGTAATTTCTCATTGGTTATGTATAGTGTGTTGGAAGTCGATGTCAGGGTCTGGCCATAGAGAAGCCTAATTGCTTCTCTATGTAGCTATGGTCAGAGTCTGACAGTGTCGTCCTTTTCTGTTTCTGTGTGGGGTTTAGGTTGGATCCCTAATTAGAGGCAGCTGCACGGCATTGTCTCTAATTAGGGATCCAATATATGTTGAGTCTGTCCATCACGCTGGTGTGGGTCGTTATCGTTACATGTCGAGGTATATGTCGCAGTCACGGTGAATATAAGTGTGCTTTGTTTTACGTCCGTTCATTTCGAGTGTTAGGTGAACGTGACGTTTTGTCTATCGTGTTTGTTTTGTGTTTTGTTATAGTTCATTCATTTGAAATATTTATTACATAGTAAATAGAAAAAAAAAATGTCGAACTACTATCCCTGCGCTGCGTCTTGGTCTCTCCAAACCCCATTCCGTGACAGAACGACCCACCAACCAGGGACGCAACGGAGCCTGACATTGGGAGATATCCTCCTCGGTATGGGGAAAATTACCTAGGAGGAATACTCCCATTATCGTGCGGTGGAGGAAGGCTGAGGTCCGGAGCAGCGGCGCCGACGTCGGGGAAAGAGTCGGCGGGCCAAAAAAGCTAGGGACCAGCCTGGAGCCCAGAAAAACCCCCAAACGGATTTTGGGGGGGGGGCTATGGGGGTGGTCGGGGATCGAGGGAGAAGAACCCCGACCACTGCACTCGTGGAGGTTCCCGGAGGAGCCCCTACAGCCATGGGAGCGGAAGTACAGAGAGGAGTCGGAGGAAGACGACGACGATGTGCTTCTGTTCCCTCACTCGTGGGGGTTCCCGGAGGAACCCTCACAGGATGGGGATTGGCGCTGGAGAGACATCGACAGCAACAGTCCTAATCCAGTGCCAGTTCCCAGCCCGGTGCCTTCAGCGCCGGTCCAGAGTCGGAGGAGGAGGAGACCGACTCAGCGCACCCAAACATCGGTGCGCAACAAAAGCCCGGTGCGACCCGTGCCAGCTCAGCGCACCAGCCAAACGGTGCGTCTGCCCAGTCCGGTACGCCCAGTGCCGGCTCCTCGCACCCGACCTCCAGTGAAGGTCAGCAACCCTGAGCCTCCAGTGAAGGTCAGCAGCCCGAGCCCTCCAGTGAAGGTCAGCAGCCCGAGCCCTCCAGTGAAGGTCAGCAGCCCGAGACCTCCAGTGAAGGTCAGCAGCCCGAGACCTCCAGTGAAGGTCAGCAGCCAGAAACCTCCAGTGAAGGTCAGCAGCCCGAGACCTCCAGTGAAGGTCAGCAGCCCGAGACCTCCAGTGAAGGTCAGCAGCCCGAGACCTCCAGTGAAGGTCAGCAGCCCGAGACCTCCAGTGAAGGACAGCAGCCCGAGACCTCCAGTGAAGGACAGCAGCCCGAGACCTCCAGTGAAGGTCAGCGCCCCCGAACCTCCAGCGAAGGTCAGCGCCACCGAACCTCCAGCGAAGGTCAGCACCCCCGAACCTCCAGCCGTCTGCTCCGCCTCAGTGCCTGAGCAGTCCGCTCCACCGGTGCCCATTCCGGGTCCAGCCGTCTGCTCCGCCTCAGTGCCTGAGCAGTCCGCTCCACCGGTGCCCAATCCGGGTCCAGCCGTCTGCTCCGCCTCAGTGCCAGAGCAGTCTGCTCCACCGGTGCCCAATCCGGGTCCAGCCGTCTGCTCCGCCTCAGTGCCAGAGCAGTCCGCTCCACCGGTGCCCATTCCTGGTCCAGCCGTCTGCTCCGCCTCAGAGCCTGAGCAGTCTGCTCCACCGGTACCCAGTCCGGCTTCAGACGTCTGCTCCGCCTCAGAGCCTGAGCAGTCCGCTCCACCGGTGCCCATTCCGGGTCCAGCCGTCTGCTCCGCCTCAGTGCCTGAGCAGTCCGCTCCACCGGTGCCCATTCCGGGTCCAGCCGTCTGCTCCGCCTCAGTGCCTGAGCAGTCCGCTCCACCGGTGCCCATTCCGGGTCCAGCCGTCTGCTCCGCCTCAGTGCCAGAGCAGTCCGCTCCACCGGTGCCCATTCCTGGTCCAGCCGTCTGCTCCGCCTCAGAGCCTGAGCAGTCTGCTCCACCGGTACCCAGTCCGGGTTCAGACGTCTGCTCCGCCTCAGAGCCTGAGCAGTCCGCTCCACCGGTGCCCATTCCGGGTCCAGCCGTCTGCTCCGCCTCAGTGCCTGAGCATTCCGCTCCACCGGTGCCCATTCCGGGTCCAGCCGTCTGCTCCGCCTCAGTGCCTGAGCAGTCCGCTCCACCGGTGCCCAATCCGGGTCCAGCCGTCTGCTCCGCCTCAGTGCCAGAGCAGTCTGCTCCACCGGTGCCCAATCCGGGTCCAGCCGTCTGCTCCGCCTCAGTGCCAGAGCAGTCCGCTCCACCGGTGCCCATTCCTGGTCCAGCCGTCTGCTCCGCCTCAGAGCCTGAGCAGTCTGCTCCACCGGTACCCAGTCCAGGTTCAGACGTCTGCTCCGCCTCAGAGCCTGAGCAGTCCGCTCCACCGGTACCTAGTCCGGGTTCAGCCGTCTGCTCCGCTCCAGAGCCTGAGCAGTCCCCCGCACCGGTGCCCAGTCCGGGCCCGGTTGTTTTCCCAGGGCCGGAGCCGTTTGCCCCACCGGTGCCCAGTCCGGGCCCGGTGGTTCTCCCCGCTCCATGGCCGGAGCCGTTTACCCCACCGGTGCCCAATCCGGGCCCGGTTAATTGCCCAGCTCCATGGCCGGAGCCGTTTGCCCCACCGGTGCCCTGTCCGGGCCCGGGTGTTTTCCCCGCTCCATGGCCGGAGCCGTTTACCCCAACGGTGCCCAGTCCGGGCCCGGTTGGTTTCCCCGCTCCATGGCCGGAGCCGTTTACCCCACTGGTGCCGAGTCCGGGCCCGGTTGTTTTCCCCGCTCCATGGCCGGAGTCTTTTGCCCCACCGGTACACAGTCCGGGACCGGTGATAAGGAAGGGGCACGGGACAAAACTGTCCACGTCGCCGGAGCCGCCCCCGATGGACTAGTTTTCCCTCCCATTTACCCCCCCGTGTTTTGTGTGGGTTTTTTTGTTTTTTTTGTTTAGGCGTCCGGGAGTCCGCGCCTTTGGGGGGGGGGGGGGTACTGTCAGGCTCTGGCCATAGAGAAGCCTAATTGCTTCTCTATGTAGCTATGGTCAGAGTCTGACAGTGTCGTCCTTTTCTGTTTCTATGTGGGGTTTAGGTTGGATCCCTAATTAGAGGCAGCTGCACGGCATTGTCTCTAATTAGGGATCCAATATATGTTGAGTCTGTCCATCACGCTGGTGTGGGTCGTTATCGTTACATGTCGAGGTATATGTCGCAGTCACGGTGAATATAAGTTTGCTTTGTTTTACGTCCGTTCATTTCGTGTGTTAGGTGAACGTGACGTTTTGTCTATCGTGTTTGTTTTGTGTTTTGTTATAGTTTGTTCATTTGAAATATTTATTACATAGTAAATAGAAAAAAAAAATGTCGAACTACTATCCCTGCGCTGCGTCTTGGTCTCTCCAAACCCCATTCCGTGACAGTCGAGTGCAGGCGTCAGAGGTCAATTATTATTATGGTGTAGATGGTGACTTACTGGCACTACAGGATATAAGATAAGGTATGACAATTAATAGTCAATGAAGATTAGAATGTGCTGATTTATCTCTGTTATAATAATGGAATAATACATAATGATCTCCCTCTCTCTCTTTCATTTAATGAGTGTATGCTATATTTTCCATCAGGTTCCTTTGAGTCTATACAGGCCAAAGAGTTCCTGAAGAGCAGAATGATCTGAAACTACAATAAGTCCTGGAGTCTACTGGAGATGAGGGAAGTTCCTCTACCACTGGGAACAAACAGTCCAATTATCCTGGTGTCTGCTTTGTTGTCATAACAGCGATAAGTAACAACACCGTATTATAGAAGATTCAGCTCCTAGTAGCAGCTCCTAGTTAATTAGATAATGCTGAGGTGATTACCTCTCTATACAGCTCCTAGTAGCAGCTCCTAGTTAATTAGATAATGCTGAGGTGATTACCTCTCTATACAGCTCCTAGTAGCAGCTCCTAGTTAATTAGATAATGCTGAGGTGATTGCCTCTCTATACAGCTCCTAGTAGCAGCTCCTAGTTAAACAGATAATGCTGAGGTGATTACCTCTCTATACAGCACCTAGTAGCAGCTCCTAGTTAAACAGATAATGCTGAGGTGATTACCTCTCTATACAGCTCCTAGTAGCAGCTCCTAGTTAAACAGATAATGCTGAGGTGATTACCTCTCTATACAGCTCCTAGTAGCAGCTCCTAGTTAATTAGATAATGCTGAGGTGATTGCCTCTCTATACAGCTCCTAGTAGCAGCTCCTAGTTAAACAGATAATGCTGAGGTGATTACCTCTCTATACAGCTCCTAGTAGCAGCTCCTAGTTAAACAGATAATGCTGAGGTGATTACCTCTCTATACAGCACCTAGTAGCAGCTCCTAGTTAAACAGATAATGCTGAGGTGATTACCTCTCTATACAGCTCCTAGTAGCAGCTCCTAGTTAAACAGATAATGCTGAGGTGATTACCTCTCTATACAGCTCCTAGTAGCAGCTCCTAGTTAAACAGATAATGCTGAGGTGATTACCTCTCTATACAGCTCCTAGTAGCAGCTCCTAGTTAAACAGATAATGCTGAGGTGATTACCTCTCTATACAGCTCCTAGTAGCAGCTCCTAGTTAAACAGATAATGCTGAGGTGATTACCTCTCTATACAGCTCCTAGTAGCAGCTCCTAGTTAAACAGATAATGCTGAGGTGATTACCTCTCTGTGTACACTGTTTTGTTTGGAGGAAAGGAGGCCTGATGGACTCACCTGATACAGCTGCGATCACACCCTCATTATGTCACAGCACTAGGAAGGAAAGCCTTCAGATCAATTACTGAACTATCGTTTCTGAGGTACTCTGATTAATATATTACAATTTTTTGCGATTTCTTACACACTTGCTGCGGAATTTGGCTCATTTTGTCAAAACTCTACACACAAACCAAATAAGTCACAACACTTGGAGAAAAATATCTCACTTCTATGTCAAAATGAACCTCTGCAATCAAAACCTAACAATCCTTTTTCAAAATGGCATTTTTGCAACAAAATGATTCACACATGCACCATTTCAATGACTTTCAAAGCAGCAACAAAACACTGATGTACTTTATACAAAACACTGCTGTCTTTAGTACTTTGTATAGATTTTTAATGTTCTCATACAGGCTTCTGTGAAAGATTGTTCCAGTTCAGTACATCTACTCACATTACAAACAACCCAAACATAGAAAGGCTTCAGAAGAAAATTCATACAGCTTATTGTTTTACCATTGCAAAAAAACACAAAGAAAATAGAATTACAGTACACTAATCAATACAATATGTTACTGTAAACTCGAGGAAACAAAAATAATTACAGTAAAATTACAGTGCAATGGTAAACAAAAATAATATTGTAAGGGATGGGGTGGATGGTTTATGGTCCCGCCTTCTGTTAGGGTCTGGCCACATCATCTCATCCACATCACAAGCAATGTCATCCCTGGCTAGGCAACGGGGGAAAAATGGCCTTGTGTGCCGTATCCAACCCTGGACTGACCCCACTGGTGAACCAGTCCCTGACCAGAGCAGCCCGGTGGAAACTAACATTATCCCAGATGACAACAGACCTGGGCTGCTCTGGTCCATCCTATACAACTGTAAGTTATTGTGGTTGGTGAACCAGTCCCTGACAAGAGCAGCCCGGTGGAAACTAACATTATCCCAGATGACAACAGACCTGGGCTGCTCTGGTCAAATCAACAGGTTTTCACCTTGTCAGTTCTGGGATTTGATCCAGCAACCTTTCAGTTACTGACCCACCACTCTGACCGCTAGGCTACCTGCACTCTTGGAGGAGGACACAATGGAGCTCTCCATCACCATGCCACCCTAGGTTCTTACAATACTACCACACAACCATACAACCACACAACCACAACCACAACCACACAACCACACAACCATACAACCACACTACCACACAACCACACACCTGTCGTTCTCTTCTAACATCAAAGAACCTTGGTGTGACCCTGGACAACACCTTGTAGTTCTGTGCTAACATCAAAGAACCTTGGTGTGACCCTGGACAACACCCTGTCGTTGTCTCCTAACATCAAAGAACCTTGGTGTGACCCTGGACAACACCCTGTCGTTCTCTCATATCATCAAAGAACCTTGGTGTGACCCTGGACAACACCCTGTCGTTCTCTCCTAACATCAAAGAACCTTGGTGTGACCCTGGACAACACCCTGTCATTCTCTCATATCATCAAAGAACCTTGGTGTGACCCTGGACAACACCCTGTCGTTCTCTCCTAACATCAAAGAACCTTGGTGTGACCCTGGACAACACCCTGTCGTTCTCTCATATCATCAAAGAACCTTGGTGTGACCCTGGACAACACCCTGTCGTTCTCTCCTAACATCAAAGAACCTTGGTGTGACCCTGGACAACACCCTGTTGTTCTCTGTTAACAGAGCAGGCTGACTAGAGCAGGCTGACTAGAGCAGGCTGACTAGAGCCGGCTGACTAGAGCAGGCTGACTAAAGCATGCTGAATAAAGCAGGTTGACTAGAGCAGGCTGACTAGAGCAGGCTGACTAGAGCAGGCTGACTAGAGCAGGCTGACTAGAGCAGGCTGACTAGAGCAGGTTGACTAGAGCAGGCTGACTAGAGCAGGCTGACTAGAGCATGCTGACTAGTCATCCTGCTCTAGTCAGCCTGCTCTAGTCAGCCTGCTCTAGTCAGCCTGCTTTAGACAGCCTGTGCTCCTATATGGTGGCCAGCTGGGGTAAGTGCTCCTATATGTTGGCCAGCTGGGGTAAAGTGCTCCTATATGGTGGTCAGCTGGGGTAAAGTGCTCCTATATGTTGGCCAGCTGGGGTAAAGTGCTCCTATATGGTGGCCAGCTGGGGTAAAGTGCTCCTATATGGTGCCAGCTGGAGTATAGTGCTCCTATATGGTGGCCAGCTGGGGTAAAGTGCTCCTATATTGTGGCCAGTTGGGGTAAGTGCTCCTATATGGTGGCCATCTGGGGTAAAGTGCTCCGATATGGTGGCCAGCTGGGGTAAAGTGCTCCTATATGGTGCCAGCTGGAGTATAGTGCTCCTATATGGTGGCCAGCTGGGGTAAAGTGCTCCTATATTGTGGCCAGTTGGGGTAAGTGCTCCTATATGGTGGCCATCTGGGGTAAAGTGCTCCGATATGGTGGCCAGCTGGGGTAAAGTGCTCCTATATGGTGTCCAGCTGGGGTAAGTGCTCCTATATGGTGGCCAGCTGGGGTAAGTGCTCCTATATGGTGGCAAGATGGGGTTGGTACTCCTGTATGGTGGTCAGCTTGGGTAAAGTGTGAGAGAATTCCATCTCTCACAGACCTGTTAGTTTTTCTTTAAGAAGCCCTCCTGTTCTCCACTCATTACCTGTATTAACTGCACCTGTTTGAACTCGTTACCTGTATAAAAGACACCTGTCCACACACTCAATCAAACAGACTCCAATCTCTCCAAGACCAGAGAGCTGTGTAAGGACATCAGGGATAAAATTGTAGACCTGCACAAGGCTGGGATGGGCTACAGGACAATAGGCAAGCAGCTTGGTGAGAAGGCAACAACTGTTGGCGCAATTATTAGAAAATGGAAGAAGTTCAAGATGACGGTCAATCTCCCTCGGTCTGGGGCACCATGCAAGATCTCACCTCGTGGGGCATCAATGATCTTGAGGAAGGTGAGGGATCAGGCCAGAACTACACGGCAGGACCTGGTCAATGACCTGAAGAGAGCTGGGACCACAGTCTCAAAGAAAACCATTAGTAACACACTACGCCGTCATGGATTAAAATCCTGCAGCGCACGCAAGGTCCCCCTGCTCAAGCCAGCGCATGTCCAGGCCCGTCTGAAGTTTGCCAATGACCATCTGGATGATCCAGAGGAGGAATGGGAGAAGGTCATGTGGTCTGATGAGACAAAATATTTCTTTTTGGTCTAAACTCCACTCGTCGTGTTTGGAGGAAGAAGAAGGATGAGTACAACCCCAAGAACACCATCCCAACCGTGAAGCATGGAGGTGGAAACATAATTCTTTGGGGATGCTTTTCTGCAAAGGAGACAGGACGACTGCACCGTATTGAGGGGAGGATGGATGGGGCCATGTATCGCGAGATCTTGGCCAACAACCTCCTTCCCTCAGTAAGAGCATTGAAGATGGGTCGTGGCTGGGTCTTCCAGCATGACAACGACCCGAAACACACAGCCAGGGCAACTAAGGAGTGGCTCCGTAAGAAGCATCTCAAGGTCCTGGAGTGGCCTAGCCAGTCTCCAGACCTGAACCCAATAGAAAATCTTTGGAGGGAGCTGAAAGTCCGTATTGCCCAGCGACAGCCCCGAAACCTGAAGGATCTGGAGAAGGTCTGTATGGAGGAGTGGGCCAAAATCCCTGCTGCAGTGTGTGCAAACCTGGTCAAGAACTACAGGAAACGTATGATCTCTGTAATTGCAAACAAAGGTTTCTGTACCAAATATTAAGTTCTGCTCTTCTGATGTATCAAATACTTATGTCATGCAATAAAATGCAAATTAATTACTTAATAACCAATTAATTACTTACTCTATGTCCCGTCATGGCTACAGGCTGTTGATCCCTGGTCTCTCTGGCCTCTATGTCCCGTCATGGCTACAGGCTATTGATCCCTGGTCTCTCTGGCCTCTATGTCCCGTCATGACTACAGATTGTTGATCCCTGGTCTCTCTGGCCTCTATGTCCTGTCATGACTACAGGCTGTTGATACCTGGTCTCTCTGGCCTCTATGTCCCGTCATGGCTACAGGCTGTTGATCTCTGGTCTCTCTGGCCTCTATGTCCCGTCATGGCTACAGGCTGTTGATCCCTGGTCTCTCTGGCCTCTATGTCCCGTCATGACTACAGGCTGTTGATCCCTGGTCTCTCTGGCCTCTATGTCCCGTCATGGCTACAGGCTGTTGATCTCTGGTCTCTCTGGCCTCTATGTCCCGTCATGACTACAGGCTGTTGATCCCTGGTCTCTCTGGCCTCTATGTCCCGTCATGGCTACAGGCTGTTGATCTCTGGTCTCTCTGGCCTCTATGTCCTGTCATGGCTACAGGCTGTTGATCCCTGGTCTCTCTGGCCTCTATGTCCCGTCATGGCTACAGGCTGTTGATCCCTGGTCTCTCTGGCCTCTATGTTCCGTCATGGCTACAGGCTGTTGATCCCTGGTCTCTCTGGCCTCTATGTCCCGTCATGGCTACAGGCTGTTGATCCCTGGTCTCTCTGGCCTCTATGTTCCGTCATGGCTACAGGCTGTTGATCCCTGGGCTCTCTGGCCTCTATGTTCCGTCATGGCTACAGGCTGTTGATCCCTGGTCTCTCTGGCCTCTATGTCCCGTCATGGCTACAGGCTGTTGATCCCTGGTCTCTCTGGCCTCTATGTTCCGTCATGGCTACAGGCTGTTGATCTCTGGTCTCTCTGGCCTCTATGTCCCGTCATGGCTACAGGCTGTTGATCCCTGGTCTCTCTGGCCTCTATGTTCCGTCATGGCTACAGGCTGTTGATCCCTGGTCTCTCTGGCCTCTATGTCCCGTCATGGCTACAGGCTGTTTACATAAGATCAAGGAGGCAAAAACAAACTGATTTAAAAGTACTCTACCCCGGCAGCCATTAGAACAGAAAGGTAATTATTCATTGGATGATATTCAAACTGTTTATTTATTTGAGGTTGAGCTACTATGGCAACGGTTGACTGACACAAATACCTTATTCTCTTTGCATGTTATTTATTTAGGTACTGCTAATTATTGGTTTTTCTTGACTGGAAATTTTAAGAATTCTTCCAACGCCCGAAGACATTTTCGACTTTATCACTTTTCTTAAGTCTCATGTTTTTTTTGTGTGACAATAAGGGCATGATATATTTCAATGAACTAATTAAAATGTATAGTGAGAAACAGAAGCCTTAAACAGAGGGAGTCTGAGTGAAGCTTCACAGGCCTGTTATAGCAGGACATCAGAGGGAGTCTGAGTGAAGCTTCACAGGCCTGTTATAGCAGGACATCAGAGGGAGTCTGAGTGAAGCTTCACAGGCCTGTTATAGCAGGACATCAGAGGGAGTCTGAGTGAAGCTTCACAGGCCTGTTATAGCAGGACTTCAGAGGGAGTCTGAGTGAAGCTTCACAGGCCTGTTATAGCAGGACTTCAGAGGGAGTCTGAGTGGAGCTTCACAGGCCTGTTATAGCAGGACAACAGAGGGAGTCTGAGTGAAGCTTCACAGGCCTGTTATAGCAGGACTTCAGAGGGAGTCTGAGTGAAGCTTCACAGGCCTGTTATAGCAGGACAACAGAGGGAGTCTGAGTGAAGCTTCACAGGCCTGTTATAGCAGGACAACAGTTGTCACAACACTCACAGCTCTAAACATAATCCAATTGAAATGCATTACTTTGCAGACAAAAATAAAATAGAATATTAAACAATCTATTTTGGCATTTATTATTCAAGTAATGAATTCTTCTCTGGAACATTGAGGCCTGTATTTAGCTGTCAGCATCATTTTGGGTGAGAAATGATTGACATTTAGTTCTGTGTGACAGCGGTTATTTGTACTGTGATATAGCTTTACCACTTGAGAGAGAATGCAATACATGATGAAGAAGGCAGGCAGACACAACGCTGGTGTCAGTGGGTTCAGCAATCACACTGTATACTGTTGATAGTTCAGATCTAATAGTAATGTTATTTAATACTCCAGATAAAAGGTTCAGTAACAGAAACTGTAACGGCAGCTATAGCATAAAACATTGTTCTAATCTATTGATGTAATTGATTAATTATGATCATCATATTCCAATCAATGATCTCCAGTTGTGTCCTTTGTGCTCTGTGATTGGTCCGTATTGAGACAATGATCTCCAGTTGTGTCCTTTGTGCTCTGTGATTGGTCTGTATTGAGACAATGATCTCCAGTTGTGTCCTTTGTGCTCTGTGATTGGTCCGTATTGAGACAATGATCTACAGTTGTGTCCTTTGTGCTCTGTGATTGGTCTGTATTGAGACAATGATCTCCAGTTGTGTCCTTTGTGCTCTGTGATTGGTCTGTATTGAGACAATGATCTCCAGTTGTGTCCTTTGTGCTCTGTGATTGGTCCGTATTGAGACAATGATCCTTGGAGATCCAGAATATCAGGATCTACATGCTGTTTCTATTTCTGCTCTTTATTCAATACATTTCAACATGTTTCCATTGTTCTCATAATTATATGAGGAACTGTTAGAGACTGGGGAGCATCCCAGTTACCACTGTACTGTTCTCAGTTCCATCAGTTCCATCAGGGGGAAAATCTCCAATTTAGAGAGCTAACAGGTTATTATTAGAAATGACAGCAGGACCTGATGAAATTGTATTCCCAATTGGAAAACCAAATGGCCATCAGACCGACATGATTTCCTTGTCCTCAGACCATGCTAATTCAGCGTCAACACTTTGGTAAATGTATTTAAAGCCATAATAGCATATTACCATGCAATCTTCTTTTCCCACTATTTGGACCCCATTAATCTGGAACTTCGATTTGCATGTAAATGTGGTCAAGTTTCATATCATCAAAATACATGAGGCCTGAACGGGAGGGAGGGAGAGGGACACAAATAATGCAACGAAGTTTGATGCACAATTACAGACATTTATGAGGGATTTCAAAGACCTGATTCCGGCCCTGGGATTTCACTGGAGGGAGAATGAACAAATCAACAGGGGATGACATCCATATAGCAACAGAATGATATCAACACAGCAACAGAGACATTATGGGATGTTAGGCCCAGGTGTTACCGGGTAACATTAGTCAGAGGTTGAAGGGCGGCTTGTCTCCAAGCACCATGCCGGACCTACAAGCTCTACTGGGCTGGACCTACAAGGTATACTGGGCTGAGCCTTCAAGGACTGGGCGGGACCTAAAAAGACTGGGCTGGACCTACAAGCTCTACTGGTCTGGACCAACAAGCTCTACTGGGCTGGGCCTACAAGGACTGGGCTGGACCTAAAAAGACTGGGCTGGACCTACAAGCTCTACTGGTCTGGACCAACAAGCTCTACTGGGCTGAGCCTACAAGGACTGGGCTGGACCTACAAAGACTGGGCTGGACCGACAAGCTCTACTGTGCTGAACCTACAAGCTCTACTGGGCTGGACTTACAAGGACTGGGCTGGACCTACAAAGACTGGGTTGAACCTACAAGCTCTACTGGGCTGGACCTACAAGGACTGGGCTGAACCTACAAACTAAATAAGAACTGGGCTGAACCTACAAGCTCAATAGCCAGCTGTTTACCGGTACCACTGATATTGACTCAGTACCAGTACCCCTGATATTGACTCAGTACCAGTACCCCTGATATTGACTCAGTACCAGTACCCCTGATATTGACTCAGTACCGGTACCCCTGATATTGACTCAGTACCGGTACCACTGATATTGACTCAGTACCAGTACCCCTGATATTGACTCAGTACCGGTACCCCTGATATTGACTCAGTACCAGTACCCCTGATATTGACTCAGTACCAGTACCCCTGATATTGACTCAGTACCGGTACCCCTGATATTGACTCAGTACCAGTACCCCTGATATTGACTCAGTACCGGTACCCCTGATATTGACTCAGTACCGGTACCACTGATATTGACTCAGTACCAGTACCCCTGATATTGACTCAGTACCGGTACCCCTGATATTGACTCAGTACCGGTACCACTGATATTGACTCAGTACCGGTACCCCTGATATTAACTCAGTACCAGTACCCCTGATATTGACTCAGTACCGGTACCCCTGATATTGACTCAGTACCGGTACCACTGATATTGACTCAGTACCAGTACCCCTGATATTGACTCAGTACCAGTACCCCTGATATTGACTCAGTACCGGTACCCCTGATATTGACTCAGTACCGGTACCCCTGATATTGACTCAGTACTGGTACCCCTGATATTGACTCAGTACCGGTACCACCTGTATATATCCTCGGTATTGTTATTTTATTGTGTTACTTTTTATAATTCTTTACTTTAGTTTATTTAGTAAATATTTTCTTAACTCTTTCTTGAACTGCATTGTTGGTTAATGGCTTGTAATTAAACATTTCACTGTAAGGTCTTCACCTGTTGTATTGTTGGTTAAGGTCTTGTCAGTAAGCATTTCACTGTAAGGTCTACACCTGTTGTATTGTTGGTTAAGGGCTTGTTAGTAAGCATTTCACTGTAAGGTCTACACCTGTTGTATTGTTGGTTAAGGACTTGTAATTAAACATTTCACTGTAAGGTCTACACCTGTTGTATTGTTGGTTAAGGGCTTGTTAGTAAGCATTTCACTGTAAGGTCTACACCTGTTGTATTGTTGGTTAAGGGCTTGTTAGTAAGTATTTCACTGTAAGGTCTACACCTGTTGTATTGTTGGTTAAGGGCTTGTTAGTAAGTATTTCACTGTAAGGTCTTCACCTGTTGTATTGTTGGTTAAGGGCTTGTTAGTAAGCATTTCACTGTAAGGTCTACACCTGTTGTATTGTTGGTTAAGGGCTTGTTAGTAAGCATTTCACTGTAAGGTCTACACCTGTTGTATTGTTGATTAAGGGCTTGTTAGTAAGCATTTCACTGTAAGGTCTACACCTGTTGTATTGTTGGTTAAGGGCTTGTTAGTAAGTATTTCACTGTAAGGTCTACACCTGTTGTATTGTTGGTTAATGGCTTGTAATTAAACATTTCACTGTAAGGTCTACACC
This sequence comes from Thymallus thymallus, assembly GCA_023634145.1. Lineage (NCBI taxonomy): Eukaryota > Metazoa > Chordata > Actinopteri > Salmoniformes > Salmonidae > Thymallus > Thymallus thymallus. Next base: position 38,279,023 of record CM042415.1, on the reverse strand, counting down.
TGTTTTATTCAGCGCATGTGACAAATAAAGTATGATTTGATTTGATTTGACTGGATTTCCCCCCTCATCACACACTGGTAGAAAAGCCTTCACCCCTGGTTCCACTTCAACTACTTCAGAGTCCAAATCCAGAGGGAGTCCGTCACAGTGCTACAGGGTCTGCTGTTCCAGAGAGGGTACGGAGGGAGCAGGGAGGGTGGAAATATGAGGAGGTGGATTGAGAGTCTTAATTGGTCCCAGCATCTATGGTTTCATCAGTACTTCATATTCAGTTTATCCTCCCTAATGCTCCGATATCCCGGGCCTCCACAGCTCTTCACTACCGGGAAACTCATTCATTTCAAGCAAAAAACGTCATATTACAATGATTTGCATGTAACATATAAAAACAATTCTAACCATTGGCTCAAAGCACTTTTTTAACTGGCAGTCAGACCATCCATTCTCCTTTCTAGGGATTACTCTGAGGAATGTGTTTACTGTTTCTCTCTCCATAAAGGATATATGGAAATCACCGGGCTACAGACACCACTCATAGCCTGTTCTGAAATTCTAAAAAGGTGGGGAGAAAACTATACTGTCCTTTTGAGGCAGAAGGATGCTTTCCATTCAGTCTTCACCATGACTGTCATAGTAATCTGATATGACAAATTCACATACAGTGGATTAGCTGCCAGTGGAGCAAGCTAAGCCCTTAATATTTGTTGATGTTGCTTTTATCTAGCAGGCTTGTGTCCCCTGGCTGTGGTTACCTTGGCAATGAGAGGAGAAGTGTTTTCCTCTGCTGTTAAAAATGCCAAGGAGATTGTCCCTCCTCTAACTCTGGAGCCGGCGGCCTGCTCATCCTCTGCTGTCAAAATCTTTGATGTTCCCCAACTCTTGATGTCAGGCTATGAAAAATGCTTAGCTCAATTTAAGCCTCTCGCAAAAAAGGGCTAACAACTGTAATTAAATCATTAAATGCTTGTCTCCGCTTCACAGAGCAGAGAGAAAATTAACTTCCCACCAACCTCATTTTCTACTTGAACATGAAATAATGATTTTTTTTGCTCATATAATTACAAAGCTAACATCTGATAGAGTCAGCATCCAGGGGATTACTACATGCCTGAGTATTAAGACCTCATTACCAGCTTGACTGCTAAATTATTACATCTTGTAATTGGATGGTGAGATTTATACTCAGATTGGCTGGGTTTCTGTAAGATTGTAATTACAGGCTTGGTTGGTTTGCTACTTATCTGAACTTCACAGAGAAAACAAATGGCAATATGAAATGAGCATTTCATTAACCTATCGCCTTATCATGGGAAAACCTGTGTACCGGTCATGTCTGCATTAACATAAATAGGATCATTCGTTTCTGGGCCAGATAGGCATGGGCTGTGTGAGGCAGTAGGGTGGGGTGGGGATGGGAGGTCTGTAGGATGGGAGGGGTGAGGAGGAGGGTTTCACTGAGTTGATTTAACCTTCATAATCCACGCTGATGGGAAAAAAGTATAAATTGGTTGTCTATTTTACAAGGATGAACTCAATACATGTATTACTTAAAGACTAACTGAGTGTGAAAGTGGTCATTTGACAAAAGGCAGGGTGCAGAGTCTGCAAGCCCACAGAGGGGCCTCTCTGGATGTAGCTCTCAGTGTAAACACAATCCCTGCCCTTGTTCCTGCTCAAACACAACAGCAGCTGGAGATTGGATGCCCACATAGATAACCTTTCCACACAATGACACTGTGGGATCGATGCCGGTTTGATGGGCGCCCAATCAGAGTGGAGGAACAGAGTGGGAGAGGGTTTGATGGGCGCCCAATCAGAGTGGAGGAACAGAGTGGGAGAGGGTTTGATGGGCGCCCAATCAGAGTGGAGGAACAGAGTGGGAGATGGTTGGAACACACTGGGGGATACAATTCTACAATTACTGAGCAAACACATTTTTTCTTTCTTTGTCAAGAGATTTCATGGTGTGGCCAATGTGTTGGCAGACCAGCTGAGAACCACTAATGGCAGTTGTACTCTGGTCCAATCAGCAGGCCTCGTCAGATGGAGTTGCTATTGAACTTCATTGTCTGTTGAGTTTTTTCAGCTGGGATCAATGTGATTTAACATGGAACTGATGTAGAACCAGGGCTGCAACCTGCCACCCTTACAGCAGCACCAACACAACCCCAGTCCACCCTTACAGCACCACCTACACAACCCCAGTCCACCCTTACAGCAGCACCTCCACAACTCCAGTCCACCCTTACAGCACCACCTACACAACCCCAGTCCACCCTTACAGCACCACCTACACAACCCCAGTCCACCCTTACAGCACCACCTACACAACCCCAGTCCACCCTTACAACAGTGCCTACACTACCCAAGTACACTCTTACAACAGCACATCCACAATCCCAGTACACCTCTACAACAGCACCTCCACAACCCCAGTCCATCCTTACTGCACCACCTCCACAACCCCAGTCCACCCTTAAAGCACCACATCCACAACCCCAGTCCACCTCTACAGCACCACCTCCACAACCCCAGTCCACCCTTACAGCACCACCTCCACAACCCTAGACCACCTTTACAACAGCACCTCCACAACCCCAGTCCACCTCTACAGCACCACCTCCACAACCCCAGTCCACCCTTACAGCACCACCTCCACAACCCTAGACCACCTTTACAACAGCACCTCCACAACCCCAGTCCACCTCTACAACACCACCTCCACAACCCAAGTCCACCTCTACAACAGCACCTCCACAACCCCAGTCCACCTCTACAACAGCACCTCCACAATCCCAGTCCACCTCTACAACAGCACCTCCACAACCCCAGTCCACCCTTACAACAGCGCCTACACTACCCAAGTCCACTCTTACAACAGCACATCCACAATCCCAGTCCACCTCTACAACAGCACCTCCACAACCCCAGTCCATCCTTACTGCACCACCTCCACAACCCCAGTCCACCCTTACAGCACCACATCCACAACCCCAGTCCACCCCTACAGCACCACCTCCACAACCCCAGTCCACCCTTACAGCACCACCTCCACAACCCTAGACCACCTTTACAACAGCACCTCCACAACCCCAGTCCACCTCTACATCACCACCTCCATAATCCCAGTCCACCTCTACAACAGCACCTCCACAACCCCAGTCCACCTCTACATCACCACCTCCACAACCCAAGTCCACCTTTACAACAGCACCTCCACAACCCCAGTCCACCTCTACAACAGCACCTCCACAATCCCAGTCCACCTCTACAACAGCACCTCCACAATCCCAGTCCACCTCTACAACAGCACCTCCACAATCCCAGTCCACCTCTACAACAGCACCTCCACAATCCCAGTCCACCTCTACAACAGCACCTCCACAATCCCAGTCCACCTCTACAACAGCACCTACACAACCCCAGTCCACCTCTACAACAGCACCTACACAATCCCAGTCAACTCTAGTCAGTCTCTATGCTGTTTAACTCATTAAATCATAACTGAATTTGACGTACTGTGTTCTCATCTGGGCCCCATAACCAGACCGTCCAGAAGGAGACTTTCATCTTGGCCCAATAACCAGACCATCCAGAAGGAATCTCTCATCTGGGCCCCATAACCAGGTCCTCCAGATGTAGTCTCTCATCTGGGTCCCATAACTAGGTTGTCCAGAAGGAGACTCTCATCTGGGCCCCATAACCAGAACGTTCAGAAGGAGAATCTCATCTGGGCCCCATAACCAGGACCTCCAGAAGTAGTCTCTCATCTGGGTCCCATAACTAGGATGTCCAGAAGGAGACTCTCATCTGGGCCCAATAACCAGACCTTCCAGATGGAGACTCTCATCTGTGCCCCATAACCAGGTCGTCCAGAATGAGTCTCTCATCTGGGCCCCATAACCAGACGGTCCAGAAGGAAACTCTCATCTGGGCCCCATAACCAGGTCGTCCAGAATGAGTCTCTCATCTGGGCCCCATAATCAGACGGTCCAGAAGGAAACTCTCATCTGGGCCTCATAACCAGGTCGTCCAGAATGAGTCTCTCATCTGGGCCCCATAACCAGACGGTCCAGAAGGAAACTCTCATCTGGGCCCCATAACCAGACGGTCCAGAAGGAAACTCTCATCTGGGCCCCATAACCAGGTCGTCCAGAATGAGTCTCTCATCTGGGCCCCATAACCAGGTCGTCCAGAAGGAGAATCTCATCTGGGCCCCATAACCAGGTCGTCCAGAAGGAGAATCTCATCTGGGCCCCATAACCAGACGGTCCAGAAGGAGAATCTAATCTGGGCCCCATAACCAGGTCTTCCAGAAGGAGACTCTCATCTGGGCCCAATAACCAGACCTTCCAGATGGAGACTCTCATCTGTGCCCCATAACCAGGTCGTCCAGAATGAGTCTCTCATCTGGGCCCCATAACCAGACGGTCCAGAAGGAAACTCTCATCTGGGCCCCATAACCAGGTCGTCCAGAATGAGTCTCTCATCTGGGCCCCATAATCAGACGGTCCAGAAGGAAACTCTCATCTGGGCCTCATAACCAGGTCGTCCAGAATGAGTCTCTCATCTGGGCCCCATAACCAGACGGTTCAGAAGGAAACTCTCATCTGGGCCCCATAACCAGACGGTCCAGAAGGAAACTCTCATCTGGGCCCCATAACCAGATGGTCCAGAAGGAAACTCTCATCTGGGCCCCATAACCAGGTCGTCCAGAATGAGTCTCTCATCTGGGCCCCATAACCAGGTCGTCCAGAAGGAGAATCTCATCTGGGCCCCATAACCAGGTCGTCCAGAAGGAGCATCTCATCTGGGCCCCATAACCAGATGGTCCAGAAGGAGAATCTCATCTGGGCCCCATAACCAGGTCTTCCAGAAGGAGAATCTCATCTGGGCCCCATAACCAGGTCGTCCAGAAGGAGACTAGCTGCTCTCAGGCCCAACATCCATAATGTGAATACAAACTACACTCAATGGTAGTTCTAGCTCAACAGATCATGTCCACCCTTACAGTGCAATCAGTACCTGGCAACAAACTGAGTGTGATTATGTACTAGTACGGACCTTAGTCCTGGAGGTTATGTACTAGTAGGGACCTTAGTCCTGGTGGTTATGTACTAGTAGGGACCTTAGTCCTGGTGGTTATGTACTAGTACAGACCTTAGTCCTGGAGGTTATGTACTAGTAGGGACCTTAGTCCTGGAGGTTATGTACTAGTACGGACCTTAGTCCTGGAGGTTATGTACTAGTAGGGACCTTAGTCCTGGTGGTTATGTACTAGTAGGGACCTTAGTCCTGGTGGTTATGTACTAGTACAGACCTTAGTCCTGGAGGTTATGTACTAGTAGGGACCTTAGTCCTGGTGGTTATGTACTAGTACAGACCTTAGTCCTGGTGGTTATGTACAAGTAGGGACCTTAGTCCTGGTGGTTATGTACTAGTAGGGACCTTAGTCCTGGTGGTTATGTACTAGTAGGGACCTTAGTCCTGGTGGTTATGTACTAGTACAGACCTTAGTCCTGGAGGTTATGTACTAGTAGGGACCTTAGTCCTGGAGGTTATGTACTAGTAGGGACCTTAGTCCTGGAGGTTATGTACTAGTACAGACCTTAGTCCTGGAGGTTATGTACTAGTAGGGACCTTAGTCCTGGTGGTTATGTACTAGTAGGGACCTTAGTCCTGGTGGTTATGTACTAGTACAGACCTTAGTCCTGGAGGTTATGTACTAGTAGGGACCTTAGTCCTGGTGGTTATGTACTAGTACAGACCTTAGTCCTGGTGGTTATGTACTAGTAGGGACCTTAGTCCTGGTGGTTATGTACTAGTAGGGACCTTAGTCCTGGTGGTTATGTACTAGTAGGGACCTTAGTCCTGGTGGTTATGTACTAGTACAGACCTTAGTCCTGGTGGTTATGTACTAGTAGGGACCTTAGTCCTGGTGGTTATGTACTAGTACAGACCTTAGTCCTGGTGGTTATGTACTAGTAGGGACCTTAGTCCTGGTGGTTATGTACTAGTAGGGACCTTAGTCCTGGTGGTTATGTACTAGTACAGACCTTAGTCCTGGTGGTTATGTACTAGTACAGACCTTAATCCTGGTGGTTATGTACTAGTAGGGACCTTAGTCCTGGAGGTTATGTACTAGTAGGGACCTTAGTCCTGGTGGTTATGTACTAGTACAGACCTTAGTCCTGGTGGTTATGTACTAGTACAGACCTTAGTCCTGGTGGTTATGTACTAGTAGGGACCTTAGTCCTGGAGGTTATGTACTAGTAGGGACCTTAGTCCTGGTGGTTATGTACTAGTACGGCCCTTAGTCCTAGTGGTTATAAATTTTAGGTCATATATGTTATACTCAATTCACATTATAACTTTAATTCTGTGGGGTAAAAAAATAATACAGAATATTTTCACACATTTCTAAACAAATCATTATTGAGTACTGTGGATACCAATATGCCGTCCAAGGCCATGTTGTACATCTAAGGTTTAAACATCTAATATGTGATTATCAATAAAACGTCACGTTAAGGTGCAGAGCGTTACAATGGCCTGCTGGGGAACGTTATAGTTGTAATATCATCACCTCTTGAAGAGCGAGGTCAGACATTTCCCTTTATTCCAAGCAAAACAATAGTGCAAATTTAATTGGATATTTGAGTGAGATAAAATAAGGAAACTATACCTGACAAGAATGAGTGGTTGAGGTTAATTTATTTCTCATCATTTGTGGATCTGCCTATCAAGCAGCAGAAGGGTGCATCTGGCGATGAAATGATAATGTTTACTTTGCAACGTTGTACTGTTGGCTAAACACAGTGGTAAGGAGACCTAATGTACTTGTTTCTCCAACCAACGTAGGCCTACCTAGTGAAGATAACATGATCCCCATTACAACCTTTATATAAGACTGTTTAATCACGATTGCTGCTGACAGACATGATATAGGCTACATTGATTGATGGACCACGACAAATTGGCTAGCTAGTTAATAACAGGTCAATATAGCTGGTTAACAAGATAACTATCAGGGGATGAACTAGATGACTAACTACCAGGTTGAGGATAGTTAATAACAGGTCAATATAGCTGGTTAACAAGATAACTATCAGGGGATGAACTAGATGACTAACTACCAGGTTGAGGCTAGTTAATAACAGGTCAATATAGCTGGTTAACAAGATAACTATCAGGGGATCATATAAACATATTAATAGCCCATATAAAAACATCAATAGCCCATATAAACACATCAACAGCCCATATAAAAACATCAATAGCCCATATAAACAAATCAACAGCCCATTTAAAACATCAATAGCCCATATAAACACATCAACAGCCCATATAAAAACATCAATAGCCCATTTAAACACATCAACACCACATATAAACACATCAACAGCCCATATAAAAACATCAATAGCCCATATAAACACATCAATTGCCCATATAAACACATCAACAGCCCATATAAAAAAATCAATAGCCCATATAAACACATCAACACCACATATAAACCCATCAAAAGCCCATATAAAAACATCAATAGTCCATATAAACACACCAATTGCCCATATAAATACATCAATAGCCCATTTAAACACATTAATAGCCCATATAAACACAATAATAGCCCATATAAACTCATCAATAGCCCATATAAACAAATCAATAGCCCATATAAACACATCAATAGCCCATATACACACATCAATAGCCCATATAAACACATCAACAGCCCATATAAAAAAATCAATAGCCCATATAAACACATCAACACCACATATAAACACATTAACAGGCCATATAAAAACATCAATAGCCCATAAAAACACATCAACAGCCCATATAAAAACATTGATAGCCCATATAAACACATCAACAGCCCATATAAAAACATCAATAGCCCATATAAGCACATCAACAGCCCATATAAAAACATCAATAGCCCATTTAAACACATCAACACCACATATAAACACATCAACAGCCCATATTAAAACATCAATAGCCCATATAAACACATCAATAGCCCATATAAACACATCAAAAGCCCATATAAAAAAATCAATAGCCCATATAAACACATCAACACCACATATAAACACATTAACAGGCCATATAAAAACATCAATAGCCCATATAAACACTTAAAACACCACATATAAACCCATCAACAGCCCATATAAAAACATCAATAGCCCATATAAACACATCAATTGCCCATTTAAATACATCAATAGCTCATTTAAACACATCAATAGCCCATATAAACAAATCAATAGCCCATATAAACACATCAACAGCCCATATAAAAACATCAATAGCCCATAAAAACACATCAACAGCCCATATAAAAAAATCAATAGCCCATATAAAGACATCAACACCACATATAAACACATTAACAGGCCATATAAAAACATCAATAGCCCATAAAAACACATCAACAGCCCATATAAAAACATCAATAGACCATATAAAAACATCAATAGCCCATAAAAACATCAATAGCCCATATAAACACATCAACAACCCATATAAAAACATCAATAGCCCATTTAAACACATCCACACCACATATAAACACATCAACAGCCCATATAAAAACATCAATAGCCCATATACACACATCAATAGCGCATATAAACACATCAACAGCCCATATAAAAAAATCAATAGCCCATATAAAGACATCAACACCACATATAAACACATTAACAGGCCATATAAAAACATCAATAGCCCATAAAAACACATCAACAGCCCATATAAAAACATCAATAGCCCATATAAACACATCAACAGCCCATATAAAAACATCAATAGCCCATAAAAACACATCAACAGCCCATATAAAAAAATCAATAGCCCATATAAAGACATCAACACCACATATAAACACATTAACAGGCCATATAAAAACATCAATAGCCCATAAAAACACATCAACAGCCCATATAAAAACATCAATAGACCATATAAAAACATCAATAGCCCATAAAAACATCAATAGCCCATATAAACACATCAACAACCCATATAAAAACATCAATAGCCCATTTAAACACATCAACACCACATATAAACACATCAACAGCCCATATTAAAACATCAATAGCCCATATAAACACATCAATAGCCCATATAAACACATCAAAAGCCCATATAAAAAAATCAATAGCCCATATAAACACATCAACACCACATATAAACACATTAACAGGCCATATAAAAACATCAATAGCCCATATAAACACTTAAAACACCACATATAAACCCATCAACAGCCCATATAAAAACATCAATAGCCCATATAAACACATCAATTGCCCATTTAAATACATCAATAGCTCATTTAAACACATCAATAGCCCATATAAACAAATCAATAGCCCATATAAACACATCAACAGCCCATATAAAAACATCAATAGCCCATAAAAACACATCAACAGCCCATATAAAAAAATCAATAGCCCATATAAAGACATCAACACCACATATAAACACATTAACAGGCCATATAAAAACATCAATAGCCCATAAAAACACATCAACAGCCCATATAAAAACATCAATAGACCATATAAAAACATCAATAGCCCATAAAAACATCAATAGCCCATATAAACACATCAACAACCCATATAAAAACATCAATAGCCCATTTAAACACATCCACACCACATATAAACACATCAACAGCCCATATAAAAACATCAATAGCCCATATACACACATCAATAGCGCATATAAACACATCAACAGCCCATATAAAAAAATCAATAGCCCATATAAAGACATCAACACCACATATAAACACATTAACAGGCCATATAAAAAAATCAATAGCCCATATAAACACATCAACACCACATATAAACCCATCAAAAGCCCATATAAAAACATCAATAGTCCATATAAACACACCAATTGCCCATATAAATACATCAATAGCCCATTTAAACACATTAATAGCCCATATAAACACAATAATAGCCCATATAAACTCATCAATAGCCCATATAAACAAATCAATAGCCCATATAAACACATCAATAGCCCATATACACACATCAATAGCCCATATAAACACATCAACAGCCCATATAAAAAAATCAATAGCCCATATAAACACATCAACACCACATATAAACACATTAACAGGCCATATAAAAACATCAATAGCCCATAAAAACACATCAACAGCCCATATAAAAACATTGATAGCCCATATAAACACATCAACAGCCCATATAAAAACATCAATAGCCCATATAAGCACATCAACAGCCCATATAAAAACATCAATAGCCCATTTAAACACATCAACACCACATATAAACACATCAACAGCCCATATTAAAACATCAATAGCCCATATAAACACATCAATAGCCCATATAAACACATCAAAAGCCCATATAAAAAAATCAATAGCCCATATAAACACATCAACACCACATATAAACACATTAACAGGCCATATAAAAACATCAATAGCCCATATAAACACTTAAAACACCACATATAAACCCATCAACAGCCCATATAAAAACATCAATAGCCCATATAAACACATCAATTGCCCATTTAAATACATCAATAGCTCATTTAAACACATCAATAGCCCATATAAACAAATCAATAGCCCATATAAACACATCAACAGCCCATATAAAAACATCAATAGCCCATAAAAACACATCAACAGCCCATATAAAAAAATCAATAGCCCATATAAAGACATCAACACCACATATAAACACATTAACAGGCCATATAAAAACATCAATAGCCCATAAAAACACATCAACAGCCCATATAAAAACATCAATAGACCATATAAAAACATCAATAGCCCATAAAAACATCAATAGCCCATATAAACACATCAACAACCCATATAAAAACATCAATAGCCCATTTAAACACATCCACACCACATATAAACACATCAACAGCCCATATAAAAACATCAATAGCCCATATACACACATCAATAGCGCATATAAACACATCAACAGCCCATATAAAAAAATCAATAGCCCATATAAAGACATCAACACCACATATAAACACATTAACAGGCCATATAAAAACATCAATAGCCCATAAAAACACATCAACAGCCCATATAAAAACATCAATAGCCCATATAAACACATCAACAGCCCATATAAAAACATCAATAGCCCATAAAAACACATCAACAGCCCATATAAAAAAATCAATAGCCCATATAAAGACATCAACACCACATATAAACACATTAACAGGCCATATAAAAACATCAATAGCCCATAAAAACACATCAACAGCCCATATAAAAACATCAATAGACCATATAAAAACATCAATAGCCCATAAAAACATCAATAGCCCATATAAACACATCAACAACCCATATAAAAACATCAATAGCCCATTTAAACACATCAACACCACATATAAACACATCAACAGCCCATATTAAAACATCAATAGCCCATATAAACACATCAATAGCCCATATAAACACATCAAAAGCCCATATAAAAAAATCAATAGCCCATATAAACACATCAACACCACATATAAACACATTAACAGGCCATATAAAAACATCAATAGCCCATATAAACACTTAAAACACCACATATAAACCCATCAACAGCCCATATAAAAACATCAATAGCCCATATAAACACATCAATTGCCCATTTAAATACATCAATAGCTCATTTAAACACATCAATAGCCCATATAAACAAATCAATAGCCCATATAAACACATCAACAGCCCATATAAAAACATCAATAGCCCATAAAAACACATCAACAGCCCATATAAAAAAATCAATAGCCCATATAAAGACATCAACACCACATATAAACACATTAACAGGCCATATAAAAACATCAATAGCCCATAAAAACACATCAACAGCCCATATAAAAACATCAATAGACCATATAAAAACATCAATAGCCCATAAAAACATCAATAGCCCATATAAACACATCAACAACCCATATAAAAACATCAATAGCCCATTTAAACACATCCACACCACATATAAACACATCAACAGCCCATATAAAAACATCAATAGCCCATATACACACATCAATAGCGCATATAAACACATCAACAGCCCATATAAAAAAATCAATAGCCCATATAAAGACATCAACACCACATATAAACACATTAACAGGCCATATAAAAACATCAATAGCCCATAAAAACACATCAACAGCCCATATAAAAACATCAATAGCCCATATAAACACATCAACAGCCCATATAAAAACATCAATAGCCCATAAAAACACATCAACAGCCCATATAAAAAAATCAATAGCCCATATAAAGACATCAACACCACATATAAACACATTAACAGGCCATATAAAAACATCAATAGCCCATAAAAACACATCAACAGCCCATATAAAAACATCAATAGACCATATAAAAACATCAATAGCCCATAAAAACATCAATAGCCCATATAAACACATCAACAACCCATATAAAAACATCAATAGCCCATTTAAACACATCAACACCACATATAAACACATCAACAGCCCATATAAAAACATCAATAGCCCATATAAACACATCAACAGCCCACATAAACACATCAACAGCCCATATAAACACATCAATAGCCCATATAAAAAAATCAACAGCCCATATAAAAACATCAACAGCCCATATAAAAACATCAATAGCCCATATAAACACATCAATAGCCCATATAAAAACATCAATAGCCCATATAAACACATCAATAGCCCATATAAACATATCAACAGCCCATATAAAAAAATCAATAGCCCATATAAACACATCAACACCACATTTTTATTTTATTTTATTTCACCTTTATTTAACCAGGTAGGTCAGTTGAGAACAAGTTCTCATTTGCAACTGCGACCTGGCCAAGACAAAGCAAAGCAGTGTGACAAATAACAACACAGAGTTACACATTAAACAAACAGTCAAAAACACAATAGAAAAATCTATATACAGAGTGCAAAATGTAGTGCAAAAATGCAGTAAGGTTAAGAGGTAGAACAATAAATAGACTATAGTGGTGACATAAATTACAGAATTATCATTATTAACACAGGAATGAAAAGTGTGCAAATTATGATGTGCAAATAGAGATACTGGAGTGCAAGATTAGTGAAAATAAACAAAAAAAAAAATATGGGGATGAGGTAGTAGTGTGGGCTATTTACAGAAGGGCTATATACAGGTGCAGTGATCGATAAGCAGCTTTGACAGCTGATGCTTAAAGTTATTGAGGGAGATAGTCTGATCATAGTAATATACCGTACAGGTCTGATCGTAGTAATATACAGTACAGGTCTCATCATAGTAATATACAGTACAGGTCTGATCATAGTAATATACAGTACAGGTCTGATCATAGTAATATACAGTACAGGTCTGATCATAGTAATATACAGTACAGGTCTGATCATAGTAATATACCGTACAGGTCTGATCATAGTAATATACAGTACAGGTCTGATCATAGTAATATACAGTACAGGTCTGATCATAGTTATATACAGACCAGGTCTGATCACAGTAATATACAGTACAGGTCTGATCACAGTAATATACAGTACAGGTCTGATCACAGTAATATACAGTACAGGTCTGATCATAGTAACATACAGTACAGGTCTGATCATAGTAACATACAGTACAGGTCTGATCATAGTAACATACAGTACAGGTCTGATCATAGTAACATACAGTACAGGTCTGATCATAGTAATATACAGTACAGGTCTGATCATAGTAACATACAGTACAGGTCTGATCATAGTAATATACAGTACAGGTCTGATCATAGTAATATACAGTACAGGTCTGATCATAGTAATATACAGTACAGGTCTGATCATAGTAATATACCGTAAAGGTCTGATCATAGTAATATACAGTACAGGTCTGATCACAGTAATATACAGTACAGGTCTGATCATAGTAACATACAGTACAGGTCTGATCATAGTAATATACAGTACAGGTCTGATTATAGTAATATACAGTACAGGTCTGATCATAGTAACATACAGTTCAGGTCTGATCATAGTAATATACAGTACATGTCTGATCATAGTAATATACAGTACAGGTCTGATCATAGTAATATACAGTACAGGTCTGATCATAGTAATATACAGTACAGGTCTGATCATAGTAATATACAGTACAGGTCTGATCATAGTAACATACAGTACAGGTCTGATCATAGTAACATACAGTACAGGTCTGATCATAGTAACATACAGTACAGATCATAGTAACATACAGTACAGGTCTGATCATAGTAACATACAGTACAGGTCTGATCATAGTAATATACAGTACAGGTCTGATCATAGTAATATACAGTACAGGTCTGATCATAGTAATATACAGTACAGGTCTGATCATAGTAACATACAGTACAGGTCTGATCATAGTAACATACAGTACAGGTCTGATCATAATAACATACAGTACAGGTGATTATGAATCTCTCAACCTAACATTGATTTCTAATGAGAAGAATCTAATGAGGTTTAACTGTTAATCCTCTAAATTACTGTTTTATTTAATAATTCTTCCAGTTACTGTAAAGAATGCCCCACGCAGAGCTGCGGGACCGCTCCTCCTTGCCGGCGATCTAACCGGCGGTCGTGGGAAGATGGTAGCAACACCCTGATGATCATCAGGGTCACTATTTAGCTCTGTGTGTTTTGGTTCACCCCTCACGGGTTACTGTCTTTCCTTGTGTACTGCTGTCTGTTATTACATCTCTTATTTCACTACACTTATCTTTTACTATTCGCCTCCTCTTTCACTTTCACCCCTCGCAATATCACAGTTACCAGTTCTGACAGACCAGAGTACCTCCAGCAGCCAGCCCCTGACAGACCAGAGTACCTCCAGCAGCCAGCCCCTGACAGACCAGAGTACCTCCAGCAGCCAGCCCCTGACAGACCAGAGTACCTCCAGCAGCCAGCCCCTGACAGACCAGAGTACCTCCAGCAGCCAGCCCCTGACAGACCAGAGTACCTCCAGTTACCAGCCCCTGACAGACCAGAGTACCTCCAGCAGCCAGCCCCTGACAGACCAGAGTACCTCCAGTTACCAGCCCCTGACAGACCAGAGTACCTCCAGCAGCCAGCCCCTGACAGACCAGAGTACCTCCAGCAGCCAGCCCCTGACAGACCAGAGTACCTCCAGTTACCAGCCAGTCCCTGACAGACCAGAGGACCTCCAGCAGCCAGCCCCTGACAGACCAGAGTACCTCCAGCAGCCAGCCCCTGACAGACCAGAGTACCTCCAGCAACCAGCCCCTGACAGACCAGAGTACCTCCAGCAGCCAGCCCCTGACAGACCAGAGTACCTCCAGCAACCAGCCCCTGACAGACCATAGAACCTCCAGCAGCCAGCCCCTGACAGACCAGAACACCTCCAGCAGCCAGCCCCTGACAGACCAGAGGACCTCCAGCAGCCAGCCCCTGACAGACCAGAGTACCTCCAGCAGCCAGCCCCTGACAGACCAGAGGACCTCCAGCAGCCAGCCCCTGACAGACCAGAGTACCTCCAGCAGCCAGCCCCTGACAGACCAGAGGACCTCCAGCAGCCAGTCCCTGACAGACCAGAGTACCTCCAGCAGCCAGTCCCTGACAGACCAGAGTACCTCCAGCAGCCAGCCCCTGACAGACCAGAGTACCTCCAGCAGCCAGCCCCTGACAGACCAGAGTACCTCCAGCAGCCAGCCCCTGACAGACCAGAGACCTCCAGCAGCCAGTCCCTGACAGACCAGAGGACCTCCAGCAGCCAGCCCCTGACAGACCAGAGTACCTCCAGCAGCCAGCCCCTGACAGACCAGAGTACCTCCAGCAACCAGCCCCTGACAGACCATAGAACCTCCAGCAGCCAGCCCCTGACAGACCAGAGTACCTCCAGCAGCCAGCCCCTGACAGACCAGAGGACCTCCAGCAGCCAGTCCCTGACAGACCAGAGTACCTCCAGCAGCCAGCCCCTGACAGACCAGAGTACCTCCAGCAGCCAGCCCCTGACAGACCAGAGTACCTCCAGCAGCCAGCCCCTGACAGACCAGAGGACCTCCAGCAGCCAGTCCCTGACAGACCAGAGTACCTCCAGCAGCCAGCCCCTGACAGACCAGAGTACCTCCAGCAGCCAGCCCCTGACAGACCAGAGTACCTCCAGCAGCCAGCCCCTGACAGACCAGAGACCTCCAGCAGCCAGTCCCTGACAGACCAGAGGACCTCCAGCAGCCAGCCCCTGACAGACCAGAGTACCTCCAGCAGCCAGCCCCTGACAGACCAGAGTACCTCCAGCAACCAGCCCCTGACAGACCATAGAACCTCCAGCAGCCAGCCCCTGACAGACCAGAGTACCTCCAGCAGCCAGCCCCTGACAGACCAGAGGACCTCCAGCAGCCAGTCCCTGACAGACCAGAGTACCTCCAGCAGCCAGCCCCTGACAGACCAGAGTACCTCCAGCAGCCAGCCCCTGACAGACCAGAGTACCTCCAGCAGCCAGCCCCTGACAGACCAGAGGACCTCCAGCAGCCAGTCCCTGACAGACCAGAGTACCTCCAGCAGCCAGTCCCTGACAGACCAGAGTACCTCCAGCAGCCAGCCCCTGACAGACCAGAGTACCTCCAGCAGCCAGCCCCTGACAGACCAGAGGACCTCCAGCAGCCAGTCCCTGACAGACCAGAGTACCTCCAGCAGCCAGTCCCTGACAGACCAGAGTACCTCCAGCAGCCAGTCCCTGACAGACCAGAGTACCTCCAGCAGCCAGTGAACAAGGCAGTTAACCCACTGTTCCTAGTTCTGCCGCTGAACAAGGCAGTTAAGCCACTGTTCCTAGTTCTTTAGCTGAACAAGGCAGTTAACCCACTGATCCTAGTTCTGCCCCTGAACAAGGCAGTTAACCCACTGTTCCTAGTTCTGCCGCTGAACAAGGCAGTTAACCCACTGTTCCTAGTTCTGCCGCTGAACAAGGAACCCTTGTGACCAACCTTTTGTAAGACTTTGCTATTTTAACAAACAAACACCCATTGGGTTGAGATACTTACTGTAGTCAATTGGCGGGTGAAATAAGTGGTAAAAGTGATTATGGGTAAGAAGTGTGGTTACCAGCAAATACATTTGAAAATAATAAAATATCCTAAAGGGTTTAATAACGTAAAGGGAACAACACAGCCTCGGGCCATTCTTTAAAACTACTCCATCTATAAACTGATAGTTATGTGGCGACCCTGTACTGTGTAACGTTCCTGATCGT